>JAZHEH010003232.1:0-299938 GCA_036589455.1 Ateles fusciceps
CTCTCTAGAGAAGAATGGAGCTTTCCTTACAGAGATGGGACAATGAGAGAAACAATGTCCTAAATTCTCACCTTATAGGTCTAGAGAGGACTGAAGGAGGAAGGTCCAGCATGTAAATGGTGATTAGCTTCTTGGTGTGACAAGCTGGTTAGACTTTTTTTTCATTTTCATGCGAACAAAGCACTACTCCCTGATTGAGACCCCAGAAACCAACACACTCCCTACCCCCCACCCCCTCACAGGACAGTGTGGCAACACTAGAGGGACCCTCCCCCAGGTTCTGGTTGTTTGCTGGGACACATGACTCCTGATGACAAAAAAAGTTTCGAAGGCACCAGAGGTGATGTAACAGTGGAGTGATAGAGAAATAGATCATAAACTCCAACCTTCTGGTGGTGGGTGTGAGTGTGGTGGAGGGAAGTCAGGCAGGAGGAAATCATGAGTTGAGAGATTTAAAGGAGGTGGGCATTTTTGTGTGACTGGCTGGAGATTTTATTTCTTTTAGAGTATACATCAAAGAATAAATTTATGCTCAGTTGTTTACATCTGTTTCCAAATAGGAACATACATCTGTGTTAAAATACTCAATGCATCTTGTATGCATCCTCAAGCAGATACATAAAAAGGGAATTCCCCTTTTGCCAAGGGAATTGAACAGCCATTTGAATTTTACAAAATGGACCATTATTTATGCTAAATGATTACAACAGACAAAAGCGATTCTTACAAATAGCCATCAACCTCATTGTTTAGATTATGAAACCGAGACACAGAAGGCTTATGTATGCTACACAAAGTAACACATGTCGTAAGTGTTAGAGCCTAGAGTCAAACCCAGGCATTCTGGATCTACCCACTACACTGTGCTGTCATTTGCTGATTACTCCCAGACCCACATCTTCAGCTTATTCTCTCTCCTTGGTGACAATACCCAGGTACCCACTCACCTCCTAGACACTTCTTTCTGATGGTCCCATAGACACTTGACACTCTATGTGCACAAACCTGAATTCACTGATGCTCTCCAACAACTTGCAGAAGCATGCCTTCTCTGGTGTCAGCAATTCTGTGAAAGACATCTATCTACCTGCATGCACTATCTGAGACTCCTCTACTGCTCTCACCATCCCAACATATCCAATCAATCACAGGAACCTGCCAATTAAACATTACCCCACTCTCCGCTCTTTTTTCACCTGCCGAACTTTTACTGGCCTTGAGTGAGTTTCCCTGGCTATGAGCTCTCAGAACCCACTGAATGAATGACCCTGTGATAGAGACCCCTTCTCAGGTTGTTGTCATTGCTACCTTTATTGAACCACACGTGTGCATGCAAACATATGCATGTGCACACACACACACACTCACACACGTTCTCCAACAGTTTGTGAGCTCCATGTGTGAAAAAGCCCTAAATTCCAAGAGACTAGCACAGTACCTGGCACCTGGTTTTGAATAAACTATATCACAGTTGAAGATCAGATGTTAACATGGGGACAGTGGGCAGATGTGAAAACAAACATCAATTTTCTAACCTTCCAGTGATGGTTATACCTAACGGAGACAGCAAAGGGGAAGGATATGAAACTTTAACTGAATAAAACCTATGCATTGCACCACTGGACTAAGATATTATTCAGTTTCAGAATTAGCTCAGTGGAAAAGAGTCTGGTTGTTTCTAGGAAAAGACTCTTTGCTCTTAGTAGGAAACATATGGTTAAGAGTCAGCTCCATATTTTCCACTTCACATTACTGTTTTTGATAATGTATCCTGGAACTGTGCAATGAAAAAGAACAGCAATGATTGTGATGTCGTCGAAACCATGATTTAAAGTCTTAGAAACCCTGTTTATGGATGTGTTGTTACATGAGATAGTATTTGCCCTAATGATTTAAACTGGTTTTGTCAAGATGTCCTATTCCGGCAAAGAAAGTGGCTCATCTGAGATTCTTACTGTGCCAGGGGGACTTGTTTTCTTTTACTCTGAGTTACCAATGAGCTGCCTGCTGGCTTCTCGGATGTCCATTCAGAACTTTAAAGAGGCCTCGCCCGTCCCATTGGCACTTACAAAATGTCCCACAAACCCATAGAGGAAATGGTGCCAGTTTCTCCAGACACATCTGTGAAATCTGTCCATGAGGTCTTCACTCACAGTTATTGTCATTTTAATTCCTCTTAGCATAGCACAATTAAGAGTGGTAGGGTCTGCAGAAAAAAAGGAAATGAAAAAAATGACATAGAATCTTGCCCCTACACTCAATGTCCTTTTTCTGGATCAAGGATAGACTAGAAACCCAGGTGTCCTGGCATAGTCCTCCATGCTGATGTGTGGATTACCCAGGCACAGTGTGAATGACTTTTCCCAGGCCATGGCTGGTCTGTTTGGGTCTCCATGTTTCCCACCTTAAGGAGAGCAGGAGAAATGGAATTAGGTCTCAGGGCCTCACCCAGACAAGACTCATGGAGGCTATAACCAGGGATGGCCTCTCACAAGTCATCCTGCAGAGAAAAGCTGTACTTCCCTGATCAAGGAAGAGTGGAAGAGGGTATACGGATCTAGAATTGATGCCATATTTCAGGCAGACAAGAGGAGATTCAAATTGCTTTTGACTAAAAAACCCTTATATAATGATAACAATACCTAGAATATATTGGGCATGTAATAAATCGCAATACTGTTGCTGCTACTGCTATTGTTACTGCTGCTGCCGCTGCTACTACTACTACTAATAATACTAATAACAATAACAGTTCTCATTTACTTACTCCTTCTTATGTACCAGACACAGCATCAAAAGATGTGCCTTCACTTATCTTTTAACCGTTCCCATCATTCCAGTTAATCAGGAAATGGAGGCCCACAGAATCATAGTCACTTGCCGAAGTTCACACAAGTAGTAAGTGCTGGAGCTCAGATTCGAACTCAGATCTGCTTCATTCCAAAGCCAGTTTTATTAACCCCTGTGCTCTAATGTCTTACCTCCAGGAAATAGTAAAATATGTTAGAAGGTTTTAGTGTTTGGTCCTGGGTTCCTGGACAATGACGCCTTCTGAATTAAACAAGCGCATAAAAGATATTCTACATATGGGTAAAATATGATCATCATCCTTATATTTACTCACAGTGTAAGATAATTAAAGAGAAAAAGTGATGGTGAATGATCCAGTTATCTGCTGCTACATTTTTAAAAATGCTCCACCACTTGGCGGCTTAAAGCAAAAAGTGTATCTATGTCCTACACAGTTCTATGGGTTGGTGGGTATCAGCTCACTTGGGGTCTTTCGTGCAGGTGTAGTCAGTTATGAGTGACAACTATGGTGTTCCAAAGGCTCTACTGTCCTGGACTTCCAAGTAGACTCACTTACATGACCAGCTTTTCATTCTGACTGTTGGTTTATTTGAGGTTTACAACTTTGTAGCCTCCACCTGGCCTCTCCCTATCTTTCGGGGTTCTCTTAGTATGATGTTTGTGTTCTCAGAGGGAAAACCCCAAGAGTGAGAGGTTTAGGAGACATGGGTGGAATTAAGTCTTCTTATGACCTAGACTTGGAAGAAACATGCATCACTTCTGCCATGTTCTGTTGCTCCAACACAGTCCATATTCAAGGGGAAGAGAGTTAGACTCCATCTCGTAGCATGACAATCAGCGAGTGCAGAGAGGGAAGGATGTTCTTGATAGTGGCCGTCTTTAGAGAATATCTACCACAGCGAGGATGTGGTGAACTAGCATTAGCTTCCTTGCAGGTAGGACTGTACAGGCTGGGAATAAGCACCAACAGCATAAACACAAAAACCCTCAGATACAGTAACTTTCCTTCAAATAATTTATTCCAACCTAGGGCAGTGGGTTATGCCCATAATCCCAGTACTTTGGGAGGCCTAGGCGGGTGTGTAACTGGGTGATGGGATGCAGGGGTTCGGCTCCCTCCCCCAACTGGAAGTGCTCAGTTTCTTGGCCTCACTTGCCCAGGGAATGGGGAAAGGGCCCTGGAGGTGCAGTGAGCTTACCATTCAAATAAATATTGGACCCAAAGAGTTTCGCAGAAAATGATTTATTAGGGAAAGAGTTTGCAGAGAGTGATTTATTAGGCAGAGAGAGAGAGAGAGAAAGAGAGAAGAGAGAGCTCCACGCTGCCGTGGGAGAGGATCCAGAGAAGGAGTCCGTATAGGGAGAGAGGGACAGACAGCTCCCACACTGTTGTGGGAGGGGATCCCAGAGAGGGAAATCCATATAGGTAAGGGAGCAGGGGGATTTTAACCCTGGAGTTACCCCTGCCCCATTCATGTTCTTGTCCAATGAGAGGAGTTCTTTCGAACTTCCTCTGGAGTGATTGATCTTCAACTCTGATCCTGAATTGGTTGCTTGGGCCCACAACAGAGCCACTCCTCCCAGAGCGTTTGGCGGGCTTTCTGAACAAAAGAAACTCACCTGGAATTTTACCTAGGCTGTACAGGGGAAACTTAAAGAACTTTACATTCCTGGATGGGAGTGTGGATGGAGGTATGGTGCTGGGAAATTCCTGCCTTTGAAACACAGGCAGTTTTCCTTAATACAGTTCCTCAGTTCCCACTCTGAACAGGAAAGTCCAACTGCTGTTGGGACATGGGCATCGATTGCTCTTTAACTATTTCCTGCTGAACTGGGGCGTAGAAGGGCCCCTGCAGTTGAGGTTTCCTCCAGAGGGGGAGTCTTCCAGGGGTGCAGGTTGATCCAGAGGTCCACGATAGAACTTATCAGCCAAGGACATCCGGGATTCCATTTGCAGGATCATTTGTGACCTTATGGCTTTAATTCTAGAAGAAATGAATGTGACAAGAAGGTTAAAGATGAGAGGCCCAAAGGCCAGCAATAATAGAATGGTTATAAATGGGCCTAGAAAGAGGGTAGAGCCAGGACAGTCAGTTGTTAAACAAGCTTTAGGATCCTGTTTCTTGAAGGTGCTGTCTCTCCCTCTGTCCCTATACGGATTCCTTCTCTGGATCCCCTCCCATGGCAATGTGGGAGCTCTCTCTCTGCCTAATAAATCACTCTCTGCAAACTCTTTGCCTAATAAATCATTTTCTGCTAAACTCGTTGGGTCTGATACTTATTTGAACGGTAGCTCACCATGCTGCCAGGGCCCTTTCCCCCACTCCTGGGGCAAGTGAGGTCAAGAACCTAAGGACATCTGATTGGGGAAGGAGCTGAGCCCTGGCGTCCTGTTACTTGGTTTACATCTTGATTACTTGAGCCCAGGAATTTGAGACCAGCCTGGGCAACATGGTGAAACCCCATCTCTACAAAAATATATATATATAAAAATTAACTAAGAATAGTGGCATGTACCTGTAGTCCCGGCTACTCAGGAGGCTGGACTGAGAGGATAATTTAAACCTGGGAGGTGGAGGTTGCAGTGAGCTGAGATTGTGCCACTGTACTCCAGCCTGAGTGACAGAGCAAGACCCTGTCTCAAAAAAATTTATTTATTCCTAGGAAATAATAACACAGGCATACAAAGATGTTTGAACGATGTTATCACCCTAGTTTTCTTGGCAGGAGCAGAAAACTTCAAATGACCTAAATGCCCATCAGAAGGAAGTTGCTTGAAAACATTGATACACATCCATACACTGGAATGTATTGAAAACTCTAGGTGGGCCATGAGATCTTCAGGTCATATCCAGGAAATAGAACGTGGCCCCTGTAGAGAAGGGGTTGAGACAATCAAGGCCACCAGGTTATCTGTGTTGTCTCTGGCTCACAAAACCTTAGCCATGTTGTTCCCTCTTTCTTTAGTATTCCCCCAAACACACACTCTGCCTTCCTCTGAGGATCTCCTGGTTATTTCAGCTTGCAGAGCACTTCCTCAGGCAAGCTTTCTCTGCCACCCCTCCATTAGGGTAGTTTTCCCTGCCAAATTCTCTTTAAGCCTACCCTCATTGTCCTAAAGTGTTAGATAGAACATATCAGTTTGTTGTAATTGCTTGCATAATTCTGTGTTTCTGCAATCCTATTAAACTGGAAGCTTACCCTTTCGCTATTTATCCAGGGCTAGAGTAGTTTTTGAAGAGTCTGGGACTTACCCATTAGGAACATGTTACCCCCATAGAGTCTGCAGCAGTGGGCTCTACTACTAGGAGCATTACTCCACAGATATCCTCCCAAATAAAGTATTTCATGTCTTTCAGCAAAATGTATCTATTGACTCATGAGATACTTAGTGTTTTAAAAAAATTTCAGGTCGGGCGCGGTGGCTCACGCCTGTAATCCCGGCACTTTGGGAGGCCGAGGCGGGTGGATCACGAGGTCAAGAGATCGAGACCATCCTGGTCAACATGGTGAAACCCCATCTCTACTAAAAATACAAAAAAATTAGCTGGGCGTGGTGGCGCGTACCTGTAGTCCCAGCTACTAGGGAGGCTGAGGCAGGAGAATTGCTTGAACCTGGGCAGCGGAGGTTGCAGTGAACTGAGGTCGCGCCACTGCACTCCAGCCTGGAGCCTGGTGACAGAGTAAGACTTTGTCTCAAAAAAAAAAAAAAAATATGTGTATATATATATATATTTCAGCTATGTGGGTTTTTGTGGCTATTACTATATGCTTATTGTAGGTTTTCTGTTTACAGGTTAAAAGCAGTTAGAGAAGAATAAAACATTCTTGGGAGTTTTCAAAGAAAATGAGAATGAATCGAGAGATGAGCTAGACAAGCTAGTATAGCTTAAGGGTAGTCGTGGGGGTTTGCTGCCCACTGGAGGAAGCTACTGCCAGGGCTCCCCTAAATAACAAATTCTCCACAACCCAGCCTCATCATGTAACATGTACAGAGCTGTTGTGTTCTCTTGACCCATCGGCGGTGTTTTTGGTGGATATGGAATCACAGTCGCATCATGGTGTGTCCCACTCAGCTCAGTGACTCTGGTGTGGGCATGTGAGAGTAGGGAATAATGGAAATGGAGCATAATGGAATTTGTAGCATTTGGGACTTCTCCAAGCTACTTTCAGAGACAGAATCAAGTTTGAATTAGTAGAGCCATTGCTTATTAATGTCTTTCAATGCTTGTAAATTGTCAGTCACTCCCCTAAAGCTGCTACTCAGAGAATGTACACTCCTCGAGGGTGGATTCCTCTGCCTCTTTTGATCACTGTTGTATGCACTGCAGCTAGCGCAGTGCCCAGCCTACCATAGGCCATCACAGGTAACTCTAGATTGAATTAATGGGTCTCCTCTCCCAGGAGACTGTGAGACCCTTTGAAGCAGCCTTATTGTCTGGGCTAAATACCAGGGTTCTTGGTCTCACAGCCAAGGAGATGAAGGCTGTGGACACACACACAGACAGGGTGAGTCTGAAGCAGGAGTTTAATAGGCAAAAGGAAAGAACAGCTCTCCATCACAGAGAGGAGTCCCAAGCGGGTTGCCAAATTGTAGTAAAAATGTGGTGTATCCTATATCCAGCATTTCTCCCCATGCTATCCCTCCCCCACCCTCCCCACCCCCTGCTGTCCCTCCCTACCCCCCTGCAACTGCCCGCAGTGTGATGCTCCTCTCCTTGAGTCCACGTGTTCTCATTGTTCAACACCCACCTGTAAGTGAGAACATGCGGTGTTTGGTTTTCTGTTCTTCTGTTGGTTTGCTGAGAATGATGGTTTCCAGATTCATCCGAGTCCCTACAAAGGACACGGACTCATCATTTTTTATGGCTGCGTAGTATTCCATGGTGTATATGTACCACATTTTCTTTGTCCAGTCTATCATTGATGGGCATTTGGGTTGGTCCCAGGTCTTTGCTGTTGTACACAGGGCTGCAATGAACATACATGTGCATGTGTCTTTATAGTAGAACGATTTATAGTCCTTTGAGTATATACCCAGTAATGGGATTGCTGGGTCAAATGGAATTTCTGTTTCTAGGTCCTTGAGAAATTGCCACACTGTCTTCCACAATGTCAGGGTTTTTATAAATGGGCTAGCGAGGAGGGGAGTTGTGAGGAGAAGATGTCTTATACTCCTAGGGCCTGATGGTTTAGTTGGGACCAGGTGTGCCATCTGTACAAAGCAGATTTTTTTTTTCTTAATCAGCTCTTATCCCATTCCCTGACCACATAGGCCGACTGTTAGTTTGTGTTTCTTGTCCTGCTTATCTGGGAGGGAGAGTTTCTGTGTCTGTTCCCATTCATCTTCTTGCAGCTGCAGGCATCCCCCGGAGTGTGTTTTTAGCGTCCCTATTTTAGTGTGCCTAAAAGGAAAGGAATGTGCTTATTAAGGCCCACTGTTTTACTGGGGCCCATTGTATAAGTGTGAAGTTTGGTAATTACCTAGCAGACTTCCCCTACCTCCTTCTGTGTCCCAGCTGTCTTATCTGTGTTTTACTGTCTGCTCTTTCAGGCTGCTTGTTGAGAAGTGATTTTTTGAACGGCAGGAGGTTAGAAAGGGAGCTATTTTTGAGCTGCTTTTTGTTAAAAGGAGTTTCCTGCCAGGGACTCACTTTATCTTGTCTACCTAAATAATTTCTTTCTGCCTCCTATAACACCTTGAGAGCAAGAACTATATTTAACTGGTCTTTGCAGATCCAGCATCAGTTGGCTGGATGGTAAATGTCACTGAATTCTTGCTTATTGAATTAACTAACTTCACTTGGAAGTAAGACTGACAGAAACCTCCCTTCAATCTTCCCATTCCAATCCAGATTTGTATATTTCTGTTATCCTGCAAACACTTCCAGCGAGCTGTAAGATTCAAGGATGAAGATGAGAACCTGATCCGCTTTTCCATGAACTCTACACAAAAGCTGACATAATTCTTAGCAGAGTATGACTTACGATAGCATTTCCTAGAACCCTGCAATTCAAGAGTCACTTTTACACTTGCTGCCTTCCCTGAACTTCAGCTGTCCTATTTTATGATGATGCCATACTTAATTTTAGAAAAATCCCTTGGCATAAAACAAAATGATACTATAAAATATTTTAAAATACAGTGCCAAATAGGCATAAGTTATGGGACGTTTAATTATTTTGTATCTTCTGCCGGTACCCTCCAGAACATGAGGAACACCTCTGTAACTGAACAAAATCTAGGGGAGAAAACATACACTGTGGAACGCATTGGGCGTCTTATTAATATGGTGCTAGAACGTACTTCTTAGAGGCTTTTCTACAGGACTTGGGCTTATGTTAGGTGATTTGCAGGAGGACCCAAAAAGTGGGGCTTTTCTCTAATTGAACACTGTCAGGAAGTGGGGGATAATTCTTGTGATTAAGTATTATTAATGTAAAAAAAATCACAGGATTATCAATTTGGAAAAGGAGACTATTTCTTATACGCGGTTACAGCCTGCAAGGTCGGCTTCTCACAGGCTGGGAAGCATAGCATCTGGTAAAGATCAGAGAGAGGCACTTCAAAGGAGGAGGGGTTGGGGTAAGGTGCTTTATTCTGAACAAGTTGGCTAAATATACATATTCATCAGGTTACAGGAGAAACTATGAATATTCATGAAGGTGGTCCTGATGCATGCTTACAGAGCAAACGTGTATAACATATGACACGTGTTCACCTTGGGGTGGAGACTTAACATTTAAACATATTACAATTAAGCCCTATATGTCAAAAGGTCTTTTGGGATGCAAAAGCACTCAAGTGCTAAGCCTCTGTAAACTGACCAGAACCAGTCCATGATTGGTGGTCTTATCTGGAGAAAGTTACTGAAATCAGTCTCTTGTCCAATCAAAGCTGTTGTTATGGCTTGTGAAACAGAAGGTCAGTTAGTGTCTGGTGATGAGCTACAATTGTTTTAGTGTTACTTATCACTAGGCCAGTGTTCGTTTAGCTGCTAGAGAAAAGTAAACACCTTGTGGCAGTTAGAACGGAATTTATTACTCTTGTCTGGCATGGCCTTAGGTCTTGTTTATAGTTTGGTATCTTGTTGCCACAAAGAGTCCATTCTGTCAGTCTTATGATCTCTGTTTTAACATTAATGCTGGGAAGCTGCTGTGTCTTAACCATAAAGAGAGAGGGGTTTAATGGGGCATGTCTGACTTCCCTTCCCTTCATGGCCAGGAACTCAGCTTTGTAACTGAGTACCTTCATTTTTCTAGAGGTTGTTTAATTTTTTTTCCCTCTCTCTCTTTCTCATTTCCCCAGCTCTCCTTTTCCTACTTAGTCCTTCAGAAATACAAATATAACCTTTCACCTCCCTCTCACCAGACATTCCTTCTGGGACAAGTTCTTCTAACTATGTGCTCCAAGACAGATCTCTCCTCCAGAGCTGATGGTTGATTTGCAGACCAAAGCATCATGGAACTTTCATCTCCAGGGCATAGCTTTGGAACTTCCATCTTCCAGGGGTTGCCTTGGAACTTTCATCCACCAGGAGGGCTTATTGAAAGCATGCCCGCTTAGCCACTATTATGACTTCTGCCCAGGAAGGCATCAGCTCACCTGTTCCATAGATAAGATGCCAAGCTAGCAGGGGGACCACTGCCTTGCTCACTCCCCCCCCCACCTCATAAAAATGTCCACTTTCTGCTCCAAAGGTGAAGTGGCACATTTAAAGGCAGGATGCTTTGTGCCCCTTCCCCCAAGCTACCTTCAGAATAAATTCACTTTTTTTTTGTTTTGGTATTAGGCCTTGCTCTTGTTAATTAAAGTCTGCATGCAGCAAGCAAATAACCGGCTTTTCAGTTACAGTTTTAAAGTTTTTGTAGGGTCCCTTTGGCCAAGAAGGGGTCCATTTACGTGGGGGGGTGGGGTTGCGGTTTTAATTTTAGTTTACCTCATCTTTAAAATTTTGATCTCCAAGGTGCAAAGATAAAACCATGGTCAAAGATTTAGTTGGAAAAAAGCTGCGGTCACTTATCTTTACCATTGCTGCTAGCAGTGAATCTGCATGGATCCACAGCTGCTTGATCCTTGCCTCCTCAGGAGGGGAAGAATTCAGCCGAGGGGCAGAAGTAGGTATGAGGCAGAGGAAGAGACCAAAGCAAGTTTTAGAGCAGGAGTGAGCAGGAATAAAAGGAAGCGAAGTATATTTGGAAGAGGGCCAAGTGGATGACTTGAGAGATCCAAGTATCCCGTTGAGCCCTTGATTTGTGCTTAGACATTGGCACGGTTCCGGGTTTGCATTTCTTCTCCCTTGATTTTTCCCTGGAGGAGGACTGTCCACATGCACAGTGGCCTGCCAGCACTTGGGAGGGACAGTATGCACAGTGTGTTTCCTGAAATTGTGTGCATGCTCACTGGAGGCATTATTCCCTTACCAGTCCAGCGTTCACAGAGGAAGGTCATATAGTGGTTAAATTTTGCCGTTTTGCTTCTTAGTGCACATGCTTGAGCCCACTCGCCCAACTCCTGAGATCTTATCTGGAAGCTGCTGATCACCAGTTCCAGGTGTTTTTCTATCTATTAGGAGAGAGTGTCTTTCCCTGGCACCAGCTGCGCCCAATTCTTTTATAAAAATAGTTTAACTGCCTGACCCTCACCTGATCGTTACCTGGCATTCCTGGGGGACGGGGGCTCTCCCGCCCTGCTCATGTCTGCCTAACTACCTACTCTAACAGCAGGATAAACAATTTTGATTGTTAAAGGGAAAAAATAGGTGCCAATGAACTGGACAACTAATGGTGTCTTGAACAGAAGTTGTCTTCCTTTGGACAAATGGTGCTGTTAACAGTACCCGATAAGGTCTTTTCCACTGAGGCCTAGGGCAGTGGTTCCTCAATAACGTTTTTCCAGAAGACCAGTTCTCCAGATATTAGGTCATGCAGAGGCTGCTTAGGTGTGTGTTTTGGAAATGCAGCTTGTACATGTTGGTAGCAAAGCTGGAGGCATCATCTGAGTGTGTGGCAATAATTGTAAAATTATCCCATCGATGTTGATTCTATTAATTGCCAAATCATCTTTGCTACTGTAATACGTAAAATAATTTTTCTAAACTCCACTTTTATGATGGCAATCTCTTTAAGTTAATTAACAGGCATATCTAGTTTCTTTATCTCTCTAATATATATAGAGATAAAACTCTGTTTTTATAACATTTCAAAGTTATGGACTAACCCTAAACCACACCTGTGACCAGCATAAATATTTGCTCATTCATATTTTGTCACATGGCAGGACCAGACAAGGGCAAGTAACTTAACCAAACGAACAGATTTAATTTCTGAGAGAAAGTTACATTTTAAGGGTAAACTCCAGGTCTGGGATAGCAGAACCCACTTGCCAGTTATCAGCTTTTCTTTTTCAGTATGAACCACCAACAGAATAAAACCAAGGCTATCCAAGGATATCTTAGAAGGTCTGTGCAGGATATGGATAATTGCCTAACACAGTTAAGAAATCATATACTTCTCTTCGTCAGGCAAAGAGGAAGGTTGGGTAATGCACAGGGATGTGTTAAGGGAAAGCGATGATGTTTCATAGGAGGGTATGTGACTTGCCAAGAAGTGCTGAGGATTTTCTGTCTGTTGAATATTCTACACAGCTTGGGGTGACGAGAGGGAAAAATTAATAAAAATAAAATTAATGCAGGAGAGAGAAGCAGAAATTAAATTTTTCTTTTTAAGCAAACTTTCCTGAGTCCTTCCCCCTCCCATGGGGTTGTATCCTCCTTTGTAAGTTTTATAAGTTTATAAGTTCTTGTATTCTTGTTCTCTATAGCTGATAACTGTAAGTTTCCGTAACACAGCGAAGGTCATGAGAAATGCCCAAGCAGGCAGGACTCCAGCCTTCCGGGCACTGTAGCAGAAGGCAATAGATAAGGCCGGTGCTAGAATCCTTGAGCTCTACAGGTAGCAAACATCTGGGTTGCATAGCAACAGTCATATGTAAGCCTAAGTTAGGTGCCTATCATTGCTCAATGAATTGCCTTTGTTCTACACCTGCAAACTTGTTTTAGCGCCGCTGTGTGCTCATGTATAAAAAGTCAAAACACATGGACACAGGGAGGGGAGCATCACACACTGGGGTGTGTCTGGGGGAGAAGGGGAGGGGCAGCGGGGGGTGGGGAGTTGGGGAGGGATAGCATGGGGTGAAATGCCGGATATAGGTGATGGGGGAGGAAGGCAGCAAATCACACTGCCATGTGTGTACCTATGCAACAATCTTGCATGTTCTTCACATGTACCCCCAAACCTAAAATGCAATAAAAAAAAATATATATATATGTAAAAAGTCAAGCCCTGCCTTTGTTAAGGGCTCAGCCATTTTGTTCCCGGTCAGGGAACCAGGCCAGGCCGGTGTACACCCAAAATAAACTCCTTCTGTAACCTCAACAGTCTTTCCAGTCTCTGAAATCCTGCAGCAGGGGAACCAGGTAAGTTTAGTGGAGACCCAAGAACTAAATTAGCTAAAGTTTTTACACCTTGGTTCTTGCTGCTATTGGTTTTAGACAAGGTAGATAGATATGCCTTGGCACCAAGATCTAGTAAAAGACTGAAATAACATAATTGGCCTCTACGATTCCTATGTATTCTTAAAAGGACCTTTAGTGCTTTTGCAAACTTTTAATTTTAATGGACAAAATATAAAAAGAATTTGTGAACCTAGACTTCTAAAAAGAATTCTCTTCATGGGTAGTTACTACATCAGTCTTTGTGCTTAGACTTGCATATACTTCTTTTAATCTAAAATGTATACAATCTTTGAAATATATTTTATTAGGATATTTTACTTATGGAAAATTAACATAGGAAGAGACATTTTCATTTTCAGTGTTTTTCTGTGATGTTGGTAAAAAAAAGATTGTCATTATTTTGGAATTAATTATCATTTGTAGAATTTTAGATATGCCTAATTAATCTCATTGTCTTTGCTTTTCTAGGGCAAAGAGGCAAATCACTGTGTTCCTTTAAGGCCATTTTAGGACAGCACAGAATGGGTTAGGCCTGAAAGTCAAGGAAAGGCAAAACCAAGAATATTTGGCAGAGTAGGCAATATAGAAATTCTAAGCATCTTAAGGGTAAGAAATATGTATAGGCAGCATTGTAAATCACATGGTAATCAACAACGATATGTATAGAACTTAAGTTTTTTCAACAGTAAAGAATCATTTAAGAAATGATTGAAGAGTATCCTCACGCTGCACTAAGAACTAATGGAAAGATTTGGTAACAAATAGGAACCTCTACCAGTTGGGCATAAAAATACCCAAAGAACTATAAATCGTTCTACTATAAAGACACATGCACGTGTATGTTCACTGCAGACCTGTGTACAATAGCAAAGACCTGGAACCAACCCAAATGCCCATCAATGATAGAGCTGGACAAAGAAAATGTGGTACATATACACCATGGAATACTATGCAGCCATAAAAAACGATGAGTTCGTGTCCTTTGTAGGGACTTGGATGAGTCTGGAAACCATCATTCTCAGCAAACTGACCCAAGAACCGAAAACCAAACACCACATGTTCTCACTCATAGGTGGGTGTTGAACGATGAGAACATGTGGACTCAGGGAGAGGAGCATCACACACTGGGGGCAGTTGCAGGGGGGTGGGGGAGAGACAGCAGGGGGGTGGGAAGGGAGGGGAGGGTGGCGAGAGATAACGTGGGGAGAAATGCCAGATATAGTATGCACCTAAAGTTAAATAAATTAAAAAAGAAAAAGAAAAAAGAAGCCTATTATCTAATTTTACTGTATTTTTTGTGCTTTATTCATGTGACATAATATGTACATAATGGCATATGCATCATACATATGTATAACAACACATACATTTTGAGAATGTATATAGACATATAAATACAGTATGTGCTTATTGTCTTAAATATTACATATAAGATATATATGACATATCCCATATATGTGTTCTAGATATCGTATATGTTATATATATATTTTTTTTCACTGGGAATGAATATCTTAATGAGATGGATGGAGTAGGCTTACGGCAGGGGTCTTTGAATCAAAGGATGTTTGCTAACATCAGTATTTCAAATTCTTCCTTTGGTGCCTGGAGATTTTAAAGTCTGAGTCCAATCCAGCATTATAGCATTATGGATGGGCTGGAAGTAGAGTTCTCTTTTGTAAAGCACGAAGAGGAGGATTATGAAAAGGAAGGTGAAAAAGTGTAACCCATAAACCATTCTCCAGCAGATGAGTCTAGCACTTATGGAAGTCTAAAGACTTGGACATGGAATTTTTGAAGCCACCTGGTCTCACAACATCTTGGAAGAGCTTTGTGCATTCCCAAGTTCCCATGAATGTGAGGAACACAATTCAAAGACTGCTGCTTGCCCTACGAGATCTCATACCCTAGGCAAGCATGGAAGTGGTGAAGGTCCAGTGACCACTAATAACACCACACACTGACATAGAAATCCCAAATGGCCTGTTGGCGATCCACCTCTGGCAATGGATGAGTTTTTCATCCTAAAACTTGGGGTTCCCTCTTCATTTTATCTAGTCAAGAAAACAACTTATTGGGCTGTCTCTCCATAAAGAGAACATATAATGCAAGAACCAAAAGGGAGAAGAGAGAGACTGGAGGATCCATTCTCCAAAGTTGAATTTTGTCTTCCAAAATTTTGGACAAAAAGGCAGCTATGAATTGGATGGAAATGAGGGGAGAACACCTGCCTCTAGGATGGTTGTGCTAGTCACTCTGTCCAGAGGAGGACCCCTTCATTGGGTGTCAGGAAAAGAACCCAATCAGATAAATACCACTAACATGGAGAAAGTGCTTTTGTTGAGCTCAGAAATGTCATTAATATTAATGGGGTTGCTTGACTGTTGGGATTCTCTGTGAGGCCTGGGTCTCTCCCAGGCTGGAAGGCACAGGGACTTTGAGGGATTTGCACCTAAGAAGTAAGCAAAATTCTCTTCTCCCTCTTTCCCTTGTTTTCCTTGCAGTAAGTTCTTATTACCCAGGTTGCTTCAAAACCTTAAAGACATTGACCATTGCCTTCACAGAAGAGACACTTTCTTCTCCTGCAATTGCTTCTAGGTGTTATACCCTGATATTTTATGGATGAAGAGAAGTCTGCCTTCTGTGTGGGCAACCCTAGCATCCCTCACCTGACCACAACCTTCATATAGGTCAGTGTCATGAGCTTTATGTTGAGAAAATTGTATCTATTCCTCTTTAATTCTGTCTCAGGATGCTGGCAGTGAACAGAAAGCTTGAGGTCCACCATCAAGGGGACAAGGAAGGCTGTTCTCCCAAGGGCATGTTTTTTTCCACCACCTCACAACCTGTCCATCATCTATATATTACTCAACTTCCCATCTGCCCAGAGCTTGCATCTTTATTGCACAATGGGACTCTCTGTGAGACCTCTCTGCAAATGGGCATAATTACATGCTCACACCCATAACTTTACAGTGGTCATTTTATGAGTTAAAAATGTAAATATTGGTGTTTGCAGGTGTAACATTGACATATTGAACCTAACTCTTAACGCTTGACATTCGTCAGGACTATGGTCATTAAAAATGAGACTGAAGTCAGACTCCCTGCATTCCTATCCCATCTTGGCAAGATCCAAGTTCTTTAAACTTGTGCAAAGTTCTCAATTCTCTGAGCCTGATTTTTCCCTTCAATAAATTGAAGCTAATGATAGCAGCAAAATTACAGGACTTTTGTGACTGATTGACTGAGGTCAACAGGTCAGATAGGTGAAATGATGCACACAGTGCTGTATACACAGGATGCAATCAGCGTACCTCAGCTATTATGATCAGATCCTCCACTGCTTTCCCCACACATGCACCACCTAACTCCCGTCTTCTCGTTCAATGTTAGGTCTGTGAACTATACATATAGCAATCCTTTTCTTTCTTCCCTTTTTTTTTGGTTTTGGAAACGAATGTTGCAAAGTCATTTTAACTCCCAAACTGTCTGGTGTGGAATCTTTTGCTCATATGCTTGAAGTCAAATCTGAGTGAAAAACTGTTGATGACTGTTTTTTTTTTTTTTTTGGAACTCAGCTTCACAAACTACATCAAAATGCATGCAGCCACAGGGAAGAACTTACTTGTTCATTATGGAAACGTTATAGCTTTGTTTAGATTCTGCATATAAATGAGCTCATGCAGTGCTTTTCTTCTGTATGTATCTGGTTTATTTCACTTAGCGTAGTGTCCTCCAAGTGCATACATGTTGTCGTAAATGACAAGATCTCCTCCATTTTTAAGGCTGAATAATATTCACATTTATAGATATATACCGCAATTATCACAATTTCCCTATCATTCATTCATCAATGGACACTTACGTTGGTTCCATATCTTGGCTATTTTGAATAATCCTGCAATGAACATGGCAAGGCAGATATCTATTCAAGGTACTGATTGCATTTCCTAGAACAGTGGTTCCCAGAGGTCTAGGGTGGGGGAAAATGAAAAGATGTTGGTCAAAGTGTACAAACCCTCAGTTGTAGGATGAACAAGTTCTGGAGACCTAATGCATAGCTATTTGTCAATTATACCTCAATAAGTTGAAAAATGCTACCACCGAACATGGGTTATCTATCATTTAACTCTACAAAGGAAAGAGTAATGTTTTTTGTTATGCCATGAAAATGTAAAATACAAAATACATGCCAACACCTTGATATTATTTGTCTCCTGCAGAAGGCATGGGAGTGACATTCACATGGACCACAGGAGGGATACCAGACAACAGGGAAGCCTGGAGCCTCTAAGCCTGGGACAACAGCACCAACCTGCAGGAACTCATGCTGTGGGCAGAGGACTCTGCATCTCTTTGCTTCTTGCAGTGGAGGATGGGAATTCCCTGCCTAGCTAGTCTGACTGCTGGCCGTACCACAGTGTCTCAACCAGGGAGGTGACTGTATTCTCACTCCGTTTATAATTCCATCCTGCAACTTAAACCTCAGAACACTCTTTGAGCAAATCTTAACTCTGGAATACATCCTCTCCTTTTCAGGATTGGGTGGTGATTGCTTTCATTTAATCTCATTTCTGAAGCATTCTGATGTTCAGAAATTCCCCCTAATTCATGGGCCATTTTATATTCAGTCCCAGTTATGACATATCTATATCTAACACATGCAGACACACATATGCAAAAACCCAGTCCATCATCTCCATCCTATTTCCTGATTACTCTTCCCTTATACACAGTGCGGACTGCTGGGGTTTCTGAAATGAGCACCTGGGAATACTGGGGACAAGACCTGCTAATGGGAGCTGAAAGGGTAGGAAGCTCTAATAATCAGAACTGAGGGAGAACCACATGGATTTCCAATTAGGAGGCGGAGTCTGGAATCAATCATGCCTCCTTTGGCTGTATTCTAACTTCCACAGTATTAGACTGTTTCATACCTGTGGCAACAAGCTCCCTTCTCCAGCACTTGTAACACCTGCATTCCCTTCAGTCTTAAATAATCACTTCATATTTTTCTAGTTATGAGACCTGATTTGGGAAGGACTGGGGCAGAGGGGCTTTATCAAATATCATTTCTATGAATGTCCCCTTCCCCACTGGGGTTCTAACTTATAAACTCACGGAGAAAACATAAGAAGAAACATTAGTCTCATAAACATTAAACAATTATTTAATTGTCTACTCACTAATACTTGTCACAGAGAAGGGCAAGAACAATATATTTGGTGGCAAGACATGTAGCAAGGGTACATGCAGGTACAACTGAAGAAGTTTTTTCCCAATGGGTTGGCGGATGTATGTTACAAAAACGCTTACATCAGCAGAGAGGCAATAAGGCCTCTGATGACAAGGGGCAGATACGTGCCAATTGGTGGTGAGAGTCTGAGCAAAATAACATGTTTACCTCCTTTTTTTTTTTTTAACAAGACAGGGCCACAGCATTTTGCGGGATGTGAGTTGTAAGTATTTAGTCATTGAAAGCACTCATAAGTAATTTTTTGGTGGGTGGATGCACTGATTGATGACTGTGCTTTTTGGAAAGAAGGCCAGCCATTCTACCTAAAAGCCCCAGGAGGGAATGACCCATGTAGAGACCTATGGCAGTTGTAATGCTGGCAAATCTTGGGATAAATGGATAAAGAAAATGTGGTGTATATATACACAATGGTATGGTATTAATCCTTCAGAAATGAAGACATTCTGTCAACTTCAGACAACATGGATAAAATAGGAGGACATTATGCTAAGTGATGTAAGCTAAACACAGAAAAACAAATGCTGCATGTTCTCACTTACATGTGTAATCTAAAACAGTTGAACTCATAGAAGAAAAGAGTAGAATGGTAGTTACTAAAGGCTGGTGGGTGGGAGAAATAGGGCTATGATAGTCAAAGGGTACAAAGCCTCAGTTAGACAGGAGGAATAAGCTGGATTGTTTAGATCAATTGCACAGTATGGCAAATATAACTGACAATTGTGTTCTGTACTTTTTAATATCATTAAGAGAGTAAATTTCTAATGTTCAAAAAATGTTAAATATTTGAGGCGATGGTTATGTTAACCAGCTTAATATAATGCAGAAAGAACCTGAAATCCAGAGAAAGAAGTTATTTCACTAGATTGCTTTTTTTTTTTTTAGGATACCTGGGGGAAGAAAAAGGCACGGCCGGCTCTTTTATTCAGATAGATCAGCCTATGAAACTTTTTGCAATTTCCCAATCATAGTTGAGTTCTATTCAACTTGCACTAACACTCCTCCAAAAGTCTCAGCCCTGCTTCGTGGCCCTGCTGTCATCTTCCTTCCTGGACCTGAGTATTTCTTCGGTTTTTGTTCTAGGATATGACATTCTGGACATTGGTAAATGCCAGTTGATTTGAGCACTTATCTGTTACTTATCAATACACACTCTCAGAAATGGTCCCTAGATTCCTGCACAATGATCAGAACTGTCAGAACTGTCTCTGTCTCTTGTCAATGTCTCTCTCTCTCTCTCACACACACACACATACACACACTCAAACACACACATACACAATGTAGTCATGGGCTTGTCAGGCCTGGATCTTTCTCTGGTTGATTTCCCCAATATCTTTGTCCCTTCAGTCCCTGAGATTGGTTCCATTATTCAGCACAGGTGTTCAAGAGACAGACAGAGACATATAGTAGCTATGGTTTTAGACATGTCCAGCACATGAGAATGAATATACTTTAGGCTTCCACTATGATATGTTCTCATCTGCCCAAGGATAGACGGAATTGAGGCCACTCTCCAGGGGACAGAACAAGTGTAGTGAGAACTTTCTACATAAGGACCTTGCAGCCGTTCTGGAACATTGTTAAACATAGAAATGGCCAATAGGAGAATCTTCTCACAACATCACAGCTTGGTGTTTCCAGCTCTTTTGACACAACCTTTCAGATGGAAACAAAATAACTTGATTGGAAAAGTCTATTTCAAGAAGGAAGAGACGCCTCATATGGGCATTTTATCCCATACAGGAAGAGCTGCCTTGGAACAAAGATGAAGAGCTAGAAATTTTCTCAGCAACCACATATCTTGCTAGGGACTCTATGGGTGAGAGCATCTTGCAAGAACCTACATGGAGAACTCCAATGGGAGATTCTAGTGGTCTTGCTTGGCTCCCCCCACACAAAGAAGTATCTTGGTTGGGCCTTCCATGCCTATCACAGATGGAAAGAGTCCAAGGCATGAGATGTATTTTCATATATTTAGAACATTAGCCACATGCCCAAGACTTCCACAGAGCGGAAATTGACCATCTGTCTTTTCAGAAGGGAAAAACCGACCAAGACAGTTTTGTGCCCAGTAACACTGTACCGCAGGCTCCTTTGTATCAGACCCCACAGGCTCTGCTTGTGAGCCATAGCTTTATTACAGGTCTTCTCTATCCTCATGCCCCAGTGGGCACCCAGCACAATCTTTTTAAGAGAGAAATGGAGAGCTTCATTTTTTCCATGGCATGCATGACCTCGTGGATTAAGTATATTTGGTTTTGTTTTTAGCAAACTGAAGTCCTATGGGTCTCTAACATGGTCCAGACAAATCAGAAGGCAGGTAATTGGGTGCTGAATAAATACTTACAGACAAATCATATGAAGAAATGGTTGGAGACATGGTTTTACGACATGTCTCCAACATGTCGTAAAACATGTTGCTCCTTCTGTGTTCTAGTCCCAAATTGCTCCTTCTGTGTTCTAGTTCATTACAATCCTTTCCTTTCCACTCGCGTTCCATATATCTGTCCAGCAGGTGGCAGGAGCCAACCACTTCCAGTAGTGGGTGTAGCTTAAAGATTTCTGATAACAGCCACTCTTTAGCACAATAGTTCTGTAGTATATGTCTTCTTTTCTGACACACCAAGGTCCTTCTCCCATGACCTTCATCGTGGGAGAGCTCACTCCTGGAAGGAGAAAGCTTTCAGGAGTGACGGTTAATAAAGCTTCATGCTGTTGAGAACTGAAAGAAAAAAAACTGAGAAAAGGCATCTGCCATATTTATTGACTAGCACATGAGATGATCAAATTAAGATTGCCTCTCCATGGGAGTGAAGGAAGGTACTATCAAGCAGTAGAAAATAAACAGTGGAATTTTATAGCACAGCTGGTCAGCCGTCATTCAATCATACTGACCTTCCATGCTGAGAATTAGGAAACTTAATGCAAAGTCATCACACAAAAATAGCCCGAAATTGCTCGGCTAAAGATGCAGAGAAATGGCATTGCTTTTCTTCTTCTTCTGACATCATTCGTCGCTTTTCCGTGCAGCCATGAAACAAGTTCCATAGCATAGCTGGGCCGCCAGATCAACTTACAATCAGAAATTCTTGAAACAATCTGGAGCTGGATGGTTTCTTCTCCCTATCTCCATGTCTGGAGAGAGGGAGGTTTAACCAAGATATGAAGATTTGACTTCAAAAGCTGTATCACTTCGAACAAGGGTTTAGATGTTGTACTTCCTGTTCCAGGACGCATATGAGTTGAGAAGCACCACTTAAGTGGATATATAGTACTTAAGTCATTTTGGGATTTTGTAGTGTTTGGTCTCGGCAGTGGGAAGAACTCCATGCTCCAGCATCCAGAAAGATGCATAAAAACATGGTGGCATATGACAACTTTTCTTTATGAGGTAGGTCGTGGTAAAGACATGTCACAGAATGTCCAAAGTAGGTGGCTGGGCTCAGAAGAGACAACAGAGGACCAGTTTTGAAATTAAGAGGAAGCTCCCTTCAGGGGATCCCTTGCCCTGCCTCATAGGATGATACTGGAGCTTTTAATAGGGTATGCACTTTGGTTTAGTTCATGGCCTATGGAGACTCTCCAAATGTTTCTTGGATAGGTATATGGATGGAATCATAGTTTCACGCATCATAGAAGAGAGATGGACAGACAAATGAATGGATGGACTGAGACAAGGTTATGTAGTGTCAGTGGTGTCACATTTATGGAAGAAAAGTCTTTGTGCAATTTGCAAAATAAAGGGAAGCCTGATATCTTTCAGTTCATGCTTTTGATTTGAGGGTTCCTAGAAGAAAGAGGGTAATGGGAAATATAGCTGAAGCGTTCATTGGGGCCAGGAAAGCCGTGACCACCAAGTAAGATATAAAGCAGTGGGGGTCCTTTTAGAACTGATAAAAATATGACCCAAATGGCATCTGCATCAGGTTAATCTGGCAGCAAAGAAAGGAAAGACAAGAAGAGACAGAGAAGAAAACTGCCCCTAGAGTGTTATTGGATTAATCTAAATGTGAGATGATTCTGATCTAAATTTGAGACCTGGGAGTAGTAAATTGAAAAATTATAGGGAAGAGACATCCAAGGAACAATTGGAAGGCCAAGGAGGGCCTAGAACTTCTAGGGGCATGGTGGTGGGATGCATTGAGATATGAAGGAATGTAAGCTACATTTTGGGTAGTCTTGATGAATTTTGATTTAGCTATACTGATCATGAGTTGACAGAGACACTTACAGGAGCAAATGTTCAGCACGGGAGAAGGGAATGCATATCTGGAATTTAAGGCAGTGGTGAGGCCAACAATAGAGGTCTAGTAGTAGTCATGTGCTTAGAAGTAATGTTTGCGGAAAGAGAATCCTGAGGCAGAGAGGACAGACTGAAATGAGTAGGGGCCTGAGGACTGAATTCAATAAATATTTGGTAGGTTGTGTGTCTTCGTCAGTTTGGCTGCCTGCTATAACAGGTCATAGGCTGGGTGGCTTATAAACAATAGAAATATATTTCTCACAGTTCTGGAGGCTGGGAGTCTGAGGTCAGGGTTCTGTAAGGGCTCCCCTAGGGTTGCAGACTGCTGGCTTCTTGTTGTACTCCCAGGTGGTGGATAGAAGGCTAACTAGCTCTCTGACTTCCTATAAGGGCTCTAATTTTGTTCATGAGGGCTCCACTCTCATGACCTAATTACTTCCTAAAGGCCCCACCTCCTGATACCGTCACATTGGGATCAGAGTTTCAATACACGAATTTTGAGGGGACACAACATTCAGCCCATTGCAGTGGGGATGTGGCAAAGTGGAACAACCTGCAAAGAATTTCATGGTGCATTCAAAGAGACAAGAGAAAAAGTAGTAAGGCAGAAGATCAGAGAAGGGAAGGAGAAAGCTTCCAGGAGTGATGGTTAATAAGGCTCCAGGCTGTTGAGAACTGAAAGGAAAAACACTGAGAAAAGACATCTACCATATTTGTTAACTAGCACATGAGATGATCAAATTAAGATTGCTTCTCCATGGGAGTGAAGGAAGGTGCTATCAAGCAGTAGAAAATAAACAGTGGAATTTTATAGCACTGCTGGTCAGCCGTCATTCAGTCATATTGACCTTCCACGCTGAGAATTAGGAAACTTAATGCAAAGTCACCACACACAAACAGCCCAAAATTGTCTGCCAAAGATGCAGAGAAATGGCATTGCTTTTCTTTCTTCTTCTGACATCATTCATTGCCTTTCCATGCAGCCATGAAACAAGTTCCACAGCGTAGCTGGGCCACCAGATCAACTTACAATCAGTAATTCTTGAAACAATCTGGAGCTGGATGGTTTCTCTCCCTATCTCCATGTCTGCTGTGCTGCTAACTTTCACGGCCTGCTCCTTCTGTGTTCTAGTTCATTACCATCCTTTCCTTTCCACTCGCATACTCTATGTCCATCCAGCAGGTGGCAGGAGCCAATCACTTCCAGGAGTGGGTGTAGCTAAAGATTATCTGATGACAGTCACTCTTTAGCACAATAGTTCTGTGGTGTGTGTCTTCTTTGTGACATACCAAGGTCCTTCTCCTATGACCTTCATCATACCGTGGCCTACCTTTGTCATCCAGCATATCCTTTTACTGGTCCTCTTTAGGGAAGCAATTTGGAATGAAAGCAAGTTACTTCTCAAATGTTGAGCTGTGTCTGACCAAGCTGCAGTTCAGGCCCCATGTTTATCATGCTGTTAGAAGAGAGATCTCCTTGCTAAGTCATATCAGACTTACTGTTGGCCAGAAAAGCAGCCATTCAATTAATTCCCAACCAGACTCAAGGCATCAAGACACAGCTTCGTTCACTAGATTAATTGGTGGCCACCACTTTGAATCAAAGTCCTTTCAACACTTAGTCAAAAGGCCTGCTGCTAGGTCCATCCCCTGTTGTGAGTTGCTCCAATCCATTCTGGAGGCCATCCTACAGGTAGAAGCCCTAACTCATCTTTCTTTCTGGTTCATTCAACCAGAAGTTACTGAGGGTGTGTATACTGCGTGTTCTGGAAATACAGCAATGAATCAGACACATATGGAGGTCTTATTCTGGAGGGGAGGCAGATATTTCACTCATAAATAAGTATCTATATCAATATTGATGACTGCCATAAAACAAATTTATAATCTGCCTTAGAAACATATAGCAGAGAGACATCACCAAGCTTAGGGGGTCCGAGAAGGCGTTCCCGTGGAAGTGACATCTAAACTTCAGCCCGAAGGATGAATAAGAGTTATACAGGTGAATAAGACAAGGAAAGAAATTCCAGGCAAAAGGAAGAGTGTGTTTAATGGCCTGAGTCAAGAAGGATGTTGGTGTATTTGTCAGTGAGGTTGAGAGTTGTGCACAGAGAGAAAAAGTGGCATGAGATGAGCCTGGAGAAATAGAGATTGTCCCTGGCTAGATCAAGCAAACCTTTTTGGGCCAGAGTAAGGGTCTTGCACACTGTCCTAAAAGCAATGGGTAGCCTTCCCTAGCCATCCAGGCCCTTAGAGATCCCTCACTATATATCCCCAGAATATCTTATTTTGTATTTAGCAGCATTTATCATAATTAAACAAATATTTTCACAGTTGTTCTCCAAACGGAGGAGAGTAACATAATCAAAACTACAATTTTAACTTAAATTTTAATGTAAAAGTCAAAATTTAATTTTACATTCATGTGATAGTGGATCACAGTGGGGCTGCAGTAGGTGCTGGGAGGTCACAACAAAGCTCTTACCTTAATCCATGTGAGAGATGATCATGGATTGGATTAGTGTTAGCAGTGAAGACGAAGCTAACTGAACCAATTGTAGGTTTAGTTCTGAGGAGAGGATTTAGTAATGCCTGTGGAGGGTGTGGGAAAGGAGGTGTCAGAGTTAACGAGGAAACTGTATAGTCAGAAGAATAAGATGGTAAGATTACATATGAAAATGTCAAGTTTGAGGGGGCTGAGACCCTCAAATAGAGAGGAGGAACGGGCTAGGGGATTGTATGGGTCTCAAAGAGAGAAGTGAGAGCTCAGGCCTGGCAATACACATTTGGGTTCTCTCAGCATAGGAATATTACTTGAGGCCGTGAAACTCAATGACATCCCTGAGGAGAAGAAAAGAGGATCAAGGACTGTGCCCTGGAGAACTCCACAATTCAAAGGTCAGATGGAGGATTTGGTTATATTGACGGAAAAGGAAAAGGAAATGGCAAGAAGAAAACAAATAGAATGGGATGACAAAGCCATGTAATCATTTTGTGAGAGAGATGCGGTAGCATAATCTAACTCCAGGGTTCCTTTGCCCTTAAACTAGGATGCCACTTTCTGATGTCTGTTTCCTCAATACCCTTACCTATAACAATATGTCCCTCTCTCAAAAGCTGAGTATTGACGAAGCTGTCATTGTGTTAGATAAGAGAAGTGCCAGGGATCTTAAAAGAGTCTCTGTTCCACAACTCCAGAGGGCACCATTCACATAGAATGCAATTTGAATGGGGCTTCCTAGGGCTCTAAGGCTCAGTGCAGCTCCGTTCTTGAGGAGTCATTTGTCCTCAGCAAATCTGTTTACTCCAAGAGCTGTGTTCTGGAAAAATCAGTCTTAAAAAAGGGCTCACTTAGTTGTTTGGGAATAAGCCCACATCCATTACTGTTGGTCTCTTTTTCTCTACCAAAACCATTCTATCCTTCTCGGTGGGGAATGGGGGGAATTCTGGCTGCTAGGAAAAAGACTTATCTGAGATTTTTTCTCTCATACTCTTTCAGGCTCTGATAAAAGGACACCAAGACTCGTTCTCCAGTAGCTCTATTCAAAGAGCTCCTGGTTTTATCTTTGCAGGTTCTTGACACCAGAGCCAGCAATTCTACTTCAAATAAAGAGACCTAAATAAGCAGATCAAGCATATTTTTCTTTCTCCAGTGTGACAATTCTCAAGGCCTGCCTTCTAATGCTACCTGGGTCAGTATGACAAGGCAGGGTCTACTTGCCAATAGTGGCTTCTCCACTAATGCTCAGCTGTTAGTCCTTGTGAGCAGAGCTTCCCTTCTACCCTAGATTTTAAGTTGAAGGTCAAACTGGATAACTTTCTGGCTTGCCTTCCCCTCTGATGACTCCTCCCAACACAAGGACGTCCTCACTATGCAGGTTAAAAACTCTGCCATTGACAGATCTGTAGACACTAGGACTGTGCAGGAAATGCTGCTCCAGAATCACTCCCTAGCATTCATCAAGCACATCTTGTACTGTGTGTGGATGGAGCTGCAGTGCATTGAAGAGATTATGCAAAGACGACAAGATGTCCACAACCATATTGAAGTGCACATAGTTCTTTCCATGGTCAGATGCTGCCAATCACTGGGGAAACAGTGTTCCCATCCGATACGGTTTGGCTCTGTCCTCATCCAAATCTCATCTTGAATTGTAATCCTCATAATCCCCATGTGTTGAGGGAGGGACCCAGTGGGAGGTGATTTGATCATGGGGGTGGTTCCCCCATGCTGTTCTTATAATAGTGAGTGGGGGTGTCACGAGATCTGATTGTTTTATAAGTGTTTGACATTTCCTCCTTCACACACTCATACTCTCCTGTTGCCTTGTGAAGAAGGTGCCTGTTTCCCCTTTTGTCACGGTTGTAACTTCTCTGAGGCCTACACAGCCACATGGAGTTGTGAGTCAATTAAACCTCCTTCCTGTATAAATTACCCAGTCTCAGGTACTTCTTTATATCAGTGTGAGAATTGACTAATACAGGAAATCGGTCCTGTGGAGAGTGGGGCAGGCACTGCTATCAAGATAGCGAAAAATGTGGAAGCAACTTTGGAATTGGGTAATAGGCAGAGGCTGGAACAGTTTGGAGGGCTCAGTGAGAAGACAGAAAGATGTGGGAAAGTTTGGAACTTTCTAGAGACTTGTTGAATGGTTTCGGCCAAAATGCTGATAATGATATGGACCATGAAGTCGAGGCTGAGGTGGTCTCAGATGGAGAATGAGGAACTCATTGGGAACTGGAGCAAAGGTCACTCTTGCTATGCTTTAGCAAAGAGACTGGTGGTTTGTTGCTCCTGCCCTAGAGATCTGTAGAACTTTGAACTTGAGAGAGTTGATATGAAATTGGAACTTATGTTTAAAAGGAAAACAGAGCCTAAAAGTTTGAAAAATTTGTAGCCTACGATGTGATAGAAAATAAAAACCTATTTTCTGGGGGAGATATTCAAGCCAGCTGAAGAAATTTGCATAAGTAATTAGAAGCCAAATGTTAATTGCCAAGACAAGGGGGAGAATGTCTCCAGGGTATTTCAGAGATCTTGGCAGCAGCCCCGCCCATCACAGGCCTGAAGGCCTAGGAAGGAAAAATGGTTTCATGGGCCAGTCCCAGGGTCTCCCTGCTCTGTGCAGCCTCAGGACTTGGTGCCCTGTGTCCCAGCTACTCCAGTTCCAGTCGTGGCTAAAAGGGGCAAGGTACAGCTCAGGCTGTTGCTTCAGAGGGTGCAAGCCCCAAGCCTTGGTGGCTTCCATGTGGTGTTGGACATGCAGGTGCACACAGAAGTCAAGAATTGAGGTTTGGGAACCTCTGCCTAGATTTCAGAGGATGTATGGAAATGCCTGGATGCCCAGGGAGAAGTTTGCTGCAGGGGTGAAGCCCTCATGGATGACCTCTGCTAGGGCAGTGTGAAGGGGAAATAAGGGGCTGGAGCCCCCCACACAGAGACCCCACTAGGAAACTGCCTAGTGGAGCTATGAGAAGAGGGCCACTGTCCTCCAGACCCCACAATGGTAGATGTACTGACAGCTTGCATAGTACACTGGAAAAGCCACAGACACTCAATGCCAGCTGTGAAAGCAGCCAGAGTGGGGGACTGTATCCTGCAAAGCCACAGGGGTGGATCTGCCCAAGGTCATGGGAGCCCACCCTTAGCATCAGTGTGCCCTGGATGTGAGACATGGAGTCAAGGGAGATTATTTTTGAGCTTTGAGATTTAATGACTGCCCTGCTGGATTTTGGACTTGCATGGAGCCTGTAGCCCCTTTGTTTTGGCCAATTTCTCCCATTTGGAATGGAAGCACTTGTCCAATTATTGTGACCCCCATTGTATCTTGGAAATAACTAACTTGGTTTTAATTTTACAGGCTCCTAGGTGGAAGGGACTTGCCTTATTTCAGATGAGGCTTTGGACTTGGACTTTTGGGTTAATGCTGAAGTAAGACTTTGGGGGACTGCTGGGAAGGAATGATTGTGTTTTGAAATGTGAGGACAGGCGCAGCAGCTCACATCTGTAATCCCAGCGCTTTAGGAGGCTGAGGCGGGTGGATCACTTGAGGTCAGGAGTTTGAGACCAGCCTGGCCAATGTGGTGAAACCCCATATCTACTAAAAATACAAAAATGAGCCAGGTGTGGTGGCAGGTGCCTGTAGTCCCAGTTACTTGAGAAGCTGAGGCAGGAGAATCACTTGAACCCGGGAGGCAGAGGTTGCAGTGAGCTGAGATTGTGCCACTGCACTCCAGCCTGGGTGACAAAGTGAGACTCTGTCTCAAAAAAAAAGAATAAAAAAAAAAAGAAATATGAGGACATGAGAAGGAGATTTGGGAGGGGCCAGGGGCAGAATGACATCGTTTGGCTGTGTCCCCCACCCAAATCTCCCATTGAATTGTAATCCCCATAACCCCCATGTGTCTAGAGAGGGATCTGGTGGGGAGGTGATTGGATCATGGGGGCAGCTTCCCTCATGCTGTTCTCATGATAGTGAGTTCTACATGAGATCTGATGGTTTTATGAGTGTTTGACATTTCCTCCTCCACATGCTCACATTCTCTCCTGCTGTTTTGTGGAGAAGGTGCCTGCTTCCCCTTCTGCCAATCCCTTTCTGCCATTTCCCTTCTTCCATGACTGTAAGTTTCCTGAGGCCTCCCTGGCCATGCAGAGCTGTGAGTCAATTAAACCTCTTTCCTTTATAAATTACCCAGTCTCGGGTATTTCTTTACAGTAGGGTGAGAACGGACTAATACACCATCTAAAGAAATGGATTTGGGGCACCTCAAGGAGCTTGGAGAAACCACAGAAGATATGAAAAAAGAACAAGGGCCAATGAAACATGGAAGACATTGATCCTACTTAATCCAAGTGACAGGAAGTTAAAGACCTACTCCTTAGTCTAATGGAGTACCAGATCTGGAATCTGGGGATTGTCAAAGTGAGTGATGTGTAAATTTATACTTTCCATGTTGATCAGTTAATCATCAATTTGTTTTATTTTATTATGCTACACTCTTGCCTACTTCAAAAAAGTCTTTTAGTAGTAAGGGGAAGAGCAACTCTAATTCCATACAATTACTTTCACTTGGTCCCTAAGAAATAGCACAGATATAAAATCTTTTCATTTTAATTAGATTTTATAGACCAAAAAGTTGGATATTTTTCCCTTTTATCAGATGAGAATGAATGAATGACTTTCTCCCTGGAGAAGGCTATGTATTTCTGCACTTCAACCTAAATATCATTTTCTCTATAGTCTCCACCAATATCTTAATAATTGGCAACTGAATTTGTAGTTTTGTTGGTACCCAGAAAATTGCCACTTATTATAACAATATTGTGGCCAGAAGATGCATGGAAATTACCAACCAGTCAAATGTGCACCAGTGTAGAATCCCACATGTGATTTAGGCAGGTATCCCGTCTTTGTACAGTTGGTCTCAAGATACCTGTTTTAGTTTAAACAAAATATAAAATAGATCCGAATGGCTTCCTGGTCAGAATATTTGCCTGTTTTGCCCAGCCTCAGTTCATGTATTCAACTAGTTGTTCCATTCAGATGATATAGGTTATACTTTGACTACAGCCTCCAGCCAGAAGGAACAAGAAATCCAGGAGGAGACAGAGCCTGGTATCAGTGTCAGCTTTAAGATCTGACTCACTCTGTAGGGACTTAAGTGACAATATTACAGAGTATTCATTTGAAAAATGGGGAAAATGCTGCTATATAAAAAGGAATGCATTTAGAAAATCATTCAACATGTAGACTCTGATGAAGAGCTTAAACTTTGTTTCATTCTACTGTTTCTTTGGTTATATAAACAGGGAATTGTTCCCTAGAAAAAAAGGTGGCCTGGCAGCCCTGGTCTTCACTATAAAAGCAGAGATACCCTGGCACTGCTGCTTGGCCACTGTGTTCCTTTAGCAAATCATTAACCACTCGCATTTTTCTCAGGATCGCGTGTAGTCATAGGGATAACTTACTGTCAGCCTCCCTCTCCTCACCTATGAAGTGGAGAGCCCACCCCAACTACCTCAGGAGTTAATGAATAACTCACACAGAGTGTGGCACAAGGGTGGGTTTGAATTTAAGGGCAGTTCCTTTCCCCCAACCACCACCCCACCTCAGTATTGGTGCGGCATTCTGCCCTTGCTTTATACTCTCATTTAAAAAAATACAACAGGGTTCAATTTCACCTCTTAAACTAATCTGGCTCCCTTTTTTCAAACTCCTAATTTTGGAAAAAAAAAAAAAGCCAGAGTAGTCCTTTCTACTTTCTTCTGATATTCCTTGAAAATACTTCTCCTTCATAGCAAAGATAATTAAACAGCTTGGTTCCTTCCCCTGCTGTGAAATATTGAGCTTCATTTCAGGACTAAAGGACATAAACCGGTTTATGACATAAACAGGTTTAGACCATCTGCAAAAGACAGTACAGAGATTGCATATTGTATTTACTAGGACAAGAGATTTACACTGACCACTTTGGAGTAAGATTGTATGTACTTAGTTCAACTAAGTACTGAAAAGTCTTATATAGACTGAGAAGCCAACAGACTTTTTCTGTGTGTATGTAATTGCTTTATTATATATATTTTTTACTTTGAAAAAATATTTATTTATTTATTTTTTGAGACAGAGTCTCACTCTGTCGCCAGGCGCCAAGCTGGAGTGCAGTGGCACAATCTCGGCTCACTGCAACTTCTGCCTCCCAGGTTCGAGCAATTCTCCTGCCTCAGCCTCCCGAACAGCTGGGACTACAGGCTCACGCCACCACGCCCAGCTAGTTTTTGTATTTTTAGTAGAGACGGGGTTTCACCATGTTTGCCAGGATGGTCTTGATCTCTTGACCTCGTGATCCACCCGCCTTGGCCTCCCAAAGTGCTGGGATTACAGGCTTGAGCCACCGCGCCCGGCCCCTACTTTGAAAAAATAATGCTTTGCCATGATGATAGTTTATCTTTCATAGCTTTAAATAGGTGGGGGAAATGAATGGAAATTTGCTTTCTAGCTTTTCAACTATATTGTGTTTTTGATAGATACTTTCTTTCAGTAGGATGCTGTGTATTTAAACCTGCAAAATTCTTGGGTATTTCTGAATCCTGTTGTGTACGTGTGGGTTGAAAGTTCAAATATCTCATCTCCTTTAGTATTTACTTGCTCACTTTATTGTTAGAGAAACTGGTAGCCAGGTATCCTTTCTCTATTTTCTGCCATAAAGCCTTTTAGAATTCAAATTTCTTCTCATCACACATCTGATATTGACTTTGGAAGCAATGGCTATAGAAAAAATGTTCTTACTCAAACCATCTAATTGAGGAATAACTGACTCATGCCTACTCCATAAGTTTGGGGCCAGTGTCATGCTATAATTTTTTCCCATAACACTCAAATTCCACTACAAGTATCTTCCTTAAAATCCTACCCCATATTCAAGAAAACAAACATGAAAATGTGTGTGTGTGTGTGGGGGGGGGGGGGGTATGTATTATTTTCCTAGGACAGTGTTCATTTTCATATGTTAATTCTGTCATTTAATAAAATCTCATTCTCCTTTCAGTAAACCAGTAACCTTACGTCTTTCCCAAACCTTGCCAATTGGCAAACACCTCTTTGTAGAGCTATCCATAGTTCTCAGATCTGCTAGCTTCCACTCTGTGGACCTCCAAATACCGTGGAAAAGAGAATGTGACCAGGGAAGAGAGGGCTGTTAGACTCTAAAGCATTTTTGTTTAAATCTAGTAACAGGTTGTACCCCATTGCATACTCCAGGGCAGATAACCTGATGCATCCTGATTCCTTGTTCACACAGCTCACCACTGAGGAAGCACATCTATGAATTCCCTATTCAAATTTGGTTGGCTCTTTAGTATGACTAAAACACGGGGGACACACTCATCTCTAAACAGTACTACCTGTTTCTTCTGACGGCGTATCAGCTCATTGTTTCTAAACCATGGAAATCTTGGCAATTTTAATAATGTAAGCTAGCTCCCTAATCTCTGTGAAAGGGTCCTTGAGGCATGAAGTATATAGTTGTCCAACCCACTTCCACCAATTCTTGTTACTTTACACATCAGTTTAGTAGCTTACACTATATTAGCATTAACTCTAGACATAATAGATGGAATTATGAGATCACATAATGTGCTCATGTAATAAATTTTTGTGTAAGACAAAATGTTATTATATATTTCTTGTCTGACAGAATCGTACAGTGTTTCCTACTAGGTCTGAAGTGCACACTCTACAGGATGAATGATACAGAAGGTATGTGAGTATTCAAGAGCCTTAGAAACATTCTCCCTTAATTGCTTGAACCTGGGAGGCGTGGGTTGCAGTGAGCAGAGATCACGCCACTGCATTCCAGCCTGGTGCCTAGTGACAAAGTAGTAGAGACAGTTATTGGAGGGAGGTTTTCATGTTCACAGTCTAAACTGGGTCTAATTGTTGCCATTACAACTAGAGAGCAATTTCAATAGAGCGTCTACCTTCTGAGGGGCAGTATGGCAGTTCATTTCAGTGCAAGACTGAATCTGGCTTTGCGTATTTGGGAATACTTAACTCATGGTGTTTGAGTGTGGATTTTTTGTTTTTTAAATGAAAGCTACATACACTTTACTAGGCTATTGTCATTGCATTTTTAAAAGTGATGACTTACTTGTATTTTAAAAAGATGTTTAACATAGGGTTTCTAACTGACAGATCTGGAAATCAATCTGAATTGGACATACTATGGCTTCAATGCACAGGATAAGTTTTCTCATATTGCTACCTTAACATGAATTTGATACCCAACTTGAAAACAATCCCATAAAAATTTCTTCATGGTCCATTTAAAATTGCAATAGTTCAGTAAAACTCCAATTAAACAATTGCCCATTAACCTGTTATTTAAAATATAGACTTAAAAACCAATAGACTTTTTTGGTGTGTATGCAATTGCTTTTATAAACACAGGTTAGGTTGGAATAAGGAAGTCCTAGTTCATCATGCTGGAGCTTGTCCTCGCTGCTGCAGGCTGTTGAAGTGAGCCTCCTTCAAGATCTGGTTGATGTGGGAGTAAAGACCTTGGCATAGTACATACCCCTCATGCAATAACTGGGGAATGTTTGTGTTGGGTTCAGTAACAATCTGGTTTAAGTTGCCTTCTGGTCCATTTGCTCTCTCTGGGATATTGATGTAGCTGCTGCTCCTTTCCTGATCACTGCATGAAAACTGGAAGGAAAAAGACAGAAAGGGGATTGCTATTATGCTATTACAATATTTTTCCTACTTGGCTTGGAGAATAGCAGCATAAAAACTCTATACTGGGCTTAACGGTTTTTATAAAGTAGAGACATTTAAGATAGTTCATTCTAGCCTCACAACAATCCTTCAATTAAGTTGGGATTAACAGCCCCCATTTTACAGATGAGGAAACAGATCACTGCCTTGTCCAAAGTCACAGAGCCAGGAAGTGGCAGGGTGAGCATTCAAACACAGACCTTCCAATTCCAAATCTCTTCACACATTCTCTACCCTTGCTTGTACCATTTATTCCAATAACCAGATCAGAGAAGTAAATACGTATCCTCCACCTGAAGTATCAATTAATATTAAGGATGTAATAGAAATAATGACCATAACAAGTAAGATGGACTATGGGTAAAAGTTATAATGAAGCAAATAAGACACATACATGCATACACACATAGATACAAATAAACAATGATTTTGTACACATATCCTGATAGTGGACATGTATGGTCCTCCTATATCAATTCAATACTACATACATATCCTGAAAGGCATTTGACCTACGTTTAGTCAAAGTTATATGTTACTTATTAGCATTTTATGACTAGCATTCTTTGTTCTTCTATATTTATGGATTTAATAGAGTGTGTATTTCCTCTTAAGATCTTTTTTTTTCATTGAACTAACATGACTCAGTATCTTTTTTATGTTGGAGAAGCTACTCAGGGATCCCTGCAGACAGTCATTTCCAAGAATTTCCTGCCTTCCAATGTTACAATTCTCAAAAGAATAAGGTAATGACAAGGACTCTTGTTCAGATTACAATATTAACAATGCTGGTATTATAGTTCTTCTAAGTAAGTATTTTCCAAAGGTAATATTAGTAAGACTTAAACCAAGAATGGTCATAGTCCATAGGTCATTTACAGCTGCTCAACTTCGGTCACACAGTACACTGCCCACAGGTACCAAGAAACAACCTATGCTCATCATCATCCAACTAGAAATATATGTTAAAAGAACTTGTGCAGGGAAGAGATGGGAAGGGCCAAATGAAGCCAGATGTGACAGTTAGCAATAGCAATCACACTGATTTAAGGAATAAATGTCAAGGCCAATTCAAAAAGAAAATTCAAAAAAATATTTTCCTAGGCCTGAGTATAAAAATCTAGAACTCCCACTGTCGCAAAGTAATGATGTTATGAATATTCCAAAATTAAATAAGCTATTATTACATTGGATAAGAAACCCACAGTCCACACTTTGGTTCCTCTTAGTTAGCTTTCCTTGTTTTTTTGGTTACAGGTACAGCCTGAAAAATCAGGTGAGAATTAAAAATCATTTCTGATGAATCGAATTTTCATTTCCAATGACAACATATTGATTTTACATTATAGTGCAACACTAGGGTGATGCTATCCTGTGTACATTAAAAATTCATAGGCTAGAAGGGATTTCTTTAGAATAATTATTAAGAAAAAATAGATCTACCTTTAATTTGCTTCAATTAAAACGTTTTTAAACTCAGTTGTGTACAGATATAAATAGAAACGCTCATTAACACATTTGTATACTATCAATATTTTTTAATAGCTAAAAATCAGAAACAACTAAATATTTAAAAGCAAAGTAAATTATAGTACATGCATTCATACAACAGAATCTCATCAGCCATTAACAATAATAATATATCATTCTATATCAGAAGTCTTTATACTTCAAGTTCCTAGAAAAACCTAAATTTACAGACTATAAACATAGTTAACAGAAATAATGAAATAATGACTTTCACAGCTTTCATCTGGGTAAACCATTTAAAAATCAACTAATTAGGGAAATGTAATGGAATACATGCCTGTAAATAAACTTGTCATATAGTTTAAAATCTAAAGTTATAATAAGTTAAATAATAAATACTCATTAAAGGTCTGGATCATTTCCAATTTTTAAAAAAGTATAGGAAAATATTTTTCTAAGAAATGTTTTGTTATTTAAAAGAAAGTAATTTTTGTCTAATTCAAAGTTTATTTAAAAGTTACTTGTGAAACAAGGTGAAAGTAACCAGTAAATAAGAGCAATGTAAACAAATACCGCTTTCTTTACATACTATATATTCACCTCTTTATAAATATAAAGGTATTTTTGGCAAGAAAGGTTAAAGGGAAAATAATTTTACATAAGAAAGAATCTTGTATGGTAAATTTCTGTCCTAAAATAACTGGTTCTTTAAGAAGAGAGATGTCTAGGATAAAACAGGAAATCCAAGCATCTCATTAATGATTTGTATCAAGTTGTCTATAATTAAAAGGAAATTATTTATAGTAGTCTTTTTATATATTAGGTTTTTTTTTTAAAAAAAACATTTATATACTAAAGAATTGGTCAGAACAACAAAATTTTCTTAAGGTATTGTTTTACAAGGGATTTTAATTTTTTTAAGCTAATTTTTAACTTTTATTTCAGCTTTGTCTCCCCTTTGAAAAGGCCTGAGATAATAACCATCTCCTTCAACTCATTTTCAGCTTCCGTAATTTTTTTCCTCAGGTTCTAACTGTTTGCCATGGCCTGATGCTAAAAATGTTTTATCTTAAAGGTCTAAAGAAAATGTTTTCTTCCAACATAACATTCTGTGCTCTTGGCTTTGAATTCTACAAATCCAAAAATTTTCACTAATTACCCAGGAAACACTCTCCCTATGTCTAAATAATTCAAGTATCCTTTCCATTAGTTTTGATTTGCAGGTTACCTAAATGGACTCTCCATAGGGAACAGCAATTGTACTGCAAGAGGATTTTTTTTTTTTTTTTTGCCTTTTGGCAACTGGCCTAACAAACAAATTTTACATTTTATCAAAATAACTCCTATGCCATTGTTATTAAGTTTTGATTTGCTTAGAAAAAAACTGAGGTTAAACTGTCCTTTTTTTAATCAAGGTTATTACATCCATGTAACTTTCTTGCTTTTAAAGTCCTTGTGCCTTTAAGTTACAGGGCTTTGACTCCTGGGTATTAAAAGAACACCAAGTCCTGCTAAATCTTAAACAATGACAGCAGTTAAAGCCTTATCTTCAGACCCAGTAGAAGATGCCAATAACAATAAACTGTTCATAAGACACAGGGCCAGAAATTAAAACTATTCAATTGCTCAAGGCCCAGGGACTATCATGGAAGAGGTGGGTGCATGAGATTGTAATGGCCAATTTTGAGAGATAAATTAGTACAGTTTCTCTATAAATTAATCATTAACATTGAAGGCACACTGATGCAAGACCAGCATCTGGGCCCCAAAGTCACAGTAACAAGGTTCTCTTGGAGCATTAACCCACTTCTTAATTTTAAAAAATATAAAGCTTATTAAAAAAGTTTATTGAAATTGTACCTTATGGTCAAGATGACCAAATCTTAATAAATTTGTTTATAAAATTTTAAAAGAGGATTTAATGGGCTTTACGCCATCTTTATTAAGGCTTATTGTTTGGGAAATTAAGTCTCCTCTCTCAAAAAATAAAGGGTTTTGTCTTTTTTGGGGAAATCTTTGAGTTATCACTTGGCTAAATAAATGACTTATGTTACAATATAAGTTGTAACATAAGTTACAAACTTTCCAAAATAACACTCTAACTTTGATCCTCATTAACCTTTTGATATTAGGTCCCCTGAAGTCCAAAAGAGACATATTCAGGTTATTTGACATAATAAAATCATGTAACAAGTATTGTCAAGTATGAAACGGCATTTAACCTTTTTTGGATTATATTTATATAAATGTGTTACTAGTACGTGTTTCAAAATTGTATGAGATTCCTGTGATACTGATATGTTTTGGTATATGTCAGCAGTCCCCAACCTTATTGGCACTTGGGACTGGTTTCGTGGAAGACAATTTTTCCACAGATAGGGGAAGGAAGGTACGGTTTCAGGATTCAGCTCTTCCACCTCAGATCATCAGGCATTAGATTCTCATAAGGAACACAACAGCCTAGATCCCTCACACGTGCAGTTTACAATAGAGTTCATGTTCCAATAAGAATCTAATGCCGTCATTGATCTGACAGGAGGCAGAGCTCAGGCAGTATTGCTCGCTTGCCCATCACTCACCTCCTCCTGTACAGCTTGGTTCCTAAGAGGCCATGGACCAGTACCAGTCTGCAGCCCAGGGACTGGGAACCCCTGGTATATGTTATCAGTAGTAATTATGATTATGTAAAATTGTTGTATGCCACAGAAGTAACCAAATTTCCTTGTCAACTGTGTCTTTAATTATGACAATTTTAGGACTCTTGTCATTCATGGTTGTTTTATCGTTTTCAAAAGGTGGTTTTACAATCAGCAATAGGACTCTGACAGGTGCTCTTGAATGCAGGTTTTGGGTAACTGTGGAGATTGTGATACTATAATAACGGAAAAACTTCCAAGACTCCCATAGAGAGCTAATGTGTTCATAAACATTGAGAACAGGAGTTAATTACATAGACTAGACAATGGAAAACTGAAATAATCTTTTTGTGACTTTGAAACATTGTTTGAAACTCAGAAACTTTTGTTTCTGAATTTGTTTATTTTTCTAACTTTTGTTTCTCTTTGAGCTATTTTACAGCTTTTTAACAACTGGGTAAACTATGCTCTTGTGAGAAAATCTGAAGCATATTTCTCTCTACCTGATTTCTCCAGAATTTGAAAACTATTTGCAATTATACGTAGTTTATGGTAGTATAGTTATTTGCAAAAATTTGATGAGACTCTGTTTCTTTTGTAACATGACACAATTGAAGACACTGGTTAGTTTACTGAGGCTTTGATTGGAATGGTATACTTTCAGATACAAACAGATTGTTTTAAGGAATCAAAGTTGACTTATAGAACCAATAAAATCCCCTTGAGAAATCTGGCCTCATATATTGTCTATACAGTTTCTGTACAGGTTCCTGACCTGTGGTAAGTAAAGAATGGCACTTTCTGATAGGCCTAAAGAGTCCCAGATTATCTCGGGACCTCAGTAAGGAATTCACCCAATTAATACAGGTATTTACAGGCATAGATAGATCCATGGCTGGGCTAAAGGCTTTGAATTGTAATCTGAAATTCCTTATGGAATAAAGTTCCAGCAAAGCCAACTCAAAAAAAGAAGAGCCTGCATGGCCAATAGCTATTCTTGCTGACTTTATGCAAATACTCAGGCCAAGTATAATAAAACTAACACTTATTTTACACATAAATTTGTCATATGTTTGTCTTTAGTGAAAATGGGGGTTGGAGAAAGAAAAAATATGTTTCAAAATGAACTATAGTATACCTGTTGTTAGATTCTAGTCTTGCCTAACGTTTTTTCAATTTTTATTATTTTCTAGTTTAGACTGAATTCTAAAATTTTTCCTGGCTACAAGTCTCCAAAAATAATGTTTTTATTTTTTTACTTCTTTCCTTTCCTTTTTTCCATTTTTCCTGATTTGAAATCACTAAAAATTAACCTGTGCTTTCTTAAAACCCCGTGAACTGAAGCTAGACAATTTAAGCTTCAGAAAAAAATAACAGCAACCTATTTACATACATAAAACACTTTCATACCTGCCTACTGATGTATAGACTTCAGAGAAATATGGCCTATATTGATTTTCCAGGATTGTTCTCCATCTTCTGGTTTGTTTGTTGTTTTCTTTCTCTCTTCCTCCCCCTAGTTTCACTTCACAGGACATGATACTTCACAACCTGCTAGAAATGAGATTTCCTAATAATGTGTGACTACCCATCTAGAAATAAACCATTCTTGCCACAAGAGATCAAACAAAATCTGAGACCAGAGACTCATTTTCTTCTAAAATGCTTTCTCCAAAAGATTTAAGAAAGTGGGAGAAATGTGAAGGAAAATAAATCTCAGGGCTCTAAAATCATTAAGCCAAGGGAAAAGTCAAGCTGAGAACTACATCAGGCAAACCTACTTCCCATTTTATTCCTAAATCCGATAGCTACAATTTTTTTTTTAGAAGCAACATACCTTTCTCACAATTTGCCGACAAGAAAATCCTTTGTGGGCCTCAAGATCTTACCCTAAAACAGTTCTGTTGAATTTTACCCTGGCAATGTAAACTGATAACTTATCTTCACAGGTGCCAGACAGAAAGTCATCCCTGTGCTCGCCTAAGACAAATGTGTACCTGTTTATTCCCTCTGCCCTATTGTTTATGTAAAAATGCAGATTCGCTGAGCCAGACTAAACTGTATATTCAGTGAAAGGCAGATCAAGGACTCAAAAGAATACAACCTCTTGTCTCTTACCTACCTATGACCTGGAAGCCCCAGCTTCAAATTGTCCTGTTCTTCCAGACTGAACCAATGTACATCTTACACATATTGATTGGCGTCTTCTGTCTCCCTAAAATGTATAAAAGCAAGCTATACCCCAACCACCTTGGGCACGTGTTGTCAGGACCTCCTGAGGCTATGTCAAGGGTGTGTCCTTAACCTTGGCAAAGACTTCTAAATTGATTGAGACCTGTCTCAGATATTTTGAGTTCACATATATACATAGTTGGGACTTTGAATAATTTTTTTAACTTTTAGTTTTGTATCTTCACTTTCTAACTCATCTACTACAAATATATTTCTTTTGTGAAAAACAAACATTTTACTTGTAAGTAAGCAAACTAAAGAATGCTACTACAAAATGAAGTAAAATCTGCTTTGGATTCAGTTACTTCTGACTTCAAAGCAAAGACTTAAAAAGCACTATGATTCCATAAAGGAGGTTTTGGGAAAGGGTTTAACCTCCTTTAGCCTACTAAAGAGCAGCTAAAAAGTCACATACACTAGCATTTTCTAGGCCAATAATGCTGTTCATTTAATAAACATAGCCTATATCATGCAATCTGGGCTTTGTTACACTTACCCTGTGAATCTATTTCATGTGAGATATCCCACTTAATGGATTGTTTTATTGTCAGAATGACTGACAGGAAAATTTGCTTCTCTGATGGTATATGGTTTTGACACTTGAAACTGCTATCTTAGTACAGAAGCATTAACCTTACTACACTTTATTTTATTTTTTAAGAGACAAGCTCTTGCTGGAACACCCAGGCTGGATTGCTGCAATCCCAGCTCACTGTGGCCTTGAACTCTTTGGGCTCAAGGGATCCTCCTGCCTCACCCTTGCAAACTGCAAATTCTTTTATCAGAGAATAAATAAGATTTTTAAGCACTCCAGTTATTTGGAAAGACTCATAATATACAAAACGTTTTCATCATCCTCCTGATTCCTCATAAAAATGTCTCACCAGAATGCTTATCCTATCTGACAGTTACAGAGCTCATTCTTTCTTCTCTGCATTTTCAATATAGGTTTAATGCTGGTATCTGTGCAAGGCAAATGAAGAACAGAGCCCTTGCAAATTTACATACATAGCAAAATAAAATTATATTTATGAAGACGCTAAAGAAGGGTATCTCATTATGCAAAATTCACAAAGGCACTTTACAAAAACCCTGGAGTCCAGGTTTGTGTGAAAAGCAGGATTTAGGTTAGTTTGGGCCATAACGAAATCTGCATACTTACCTGTAACCAAAGAAACTTTGAGGCCAGCAGAGATTTGCCATAACATATTCTGTTTTAGAATAGGCATCAGAACCACCTGTGTGGTTTGCTGACACTTTGACTCACATGCACATGCTGGGGCCCAACCTCTGAGAGGCTCATAGGCACAGATTGTTCTGATGTCCAACCAGTATCTAAACAAATATTTGCATGTCTATTATACAATGTATAAGGAGGCACTTTGCTTGGGCTACTTAGGGATTCAACAGGGAATTCTTGAGCCTAATCAAGAAAAATACAATACTTTGAGAATGACAGCATCAAGCTATTGCAGTGACAAGAATGTAGCATTGAATGCTGACTGGGGAAATAGAGGAGGCTTCTTAAAATGAAAGGCATCTGGGCTAGGCCTTGAAAGATACAGAAAATACTAACAGGAAGGGTGTGAAAAATGGGAGAGAACAATAAGAGCACAAGTAAGCTGAAGAAGAGATTTTGAGCAGACAGAGCCACAGACGACGTGGCTGATATCTCCCAGAGAAGAGTTAGTGAGAGCCAAAATATGCAAGAGAAGATATGGCTAGGTTATCAGGGGCCTTGAATGTCACTCTAAGAAGTCTGTACAAACAGGTATCTGAGCATAAGATAAATGCTCAGATCTATATTTAGGAAGCGTATTGTAATATATGAATCAAATAGGGGGTGGATGAGACCACAAAAACCACTGGGAAATTTTGCAATGTATCGAGCAAGAGACAATGCAAGCCTGAATTAGGATGGTGGACATGTAAAGAAAGGGATGTATTTGATACATGCGGAGGGAGAATAGAAAGGAGTCACTGAGGAAATGACAGAGACATCTAAGTTGATGCCAAGCACCGAGGACAATGCTTGCCAAATGGTAGGTGCTCAGTAAATATTTGGTAATGAAATTTAGGAAGTCTCAGATGTTTCCTGACATATGTTATAGCAAAGGAGTATGGAGGGGATGGAGGAGGTAAGGTTTAGTGAGCAGCTGCACGAAGGGAGGTGAGAAATAAAAGGGAGTGAATGCAGATTACAGTTTGGATTTAGAAGAGAGAGAAAAGACACAGTACTTGAGAGAAAAATAAACCAGACACAAGATTAGTTAGGGAGTCAAAAGAGAACCTTAGCAGGTGAGGATTACCTATCAAGTCTTTTTTTTTTTCCATTTCTTTTTGTTTGTTCAAATCCCATTTAATGAATTGAAACAAGGTGAGTTGAAGGAAACAGTAGATAAATAGAACTGAGGAGATGAGAAGGAATATCAATTACAGAATATCTTCATAAAAACAGAGCAGAAATTCGTGCATGTATTTATGATATAAAATTATATAACTCTTTTGAATTGTAAAAGCAGATGAACCCGGTATTTTACTTTCTTTCAAGCCTTAGCTTTCCTCTCAATTGTATCCCTCCATGCCTTAGAGCTTTTCCTTCATGTGGACCTCCATAACAAAACATTCATTCCTAATACACATTCTATCCCGGGAATAATAATATGATGTTTATTCAAAGGCACCTGTAGAAACTTGAGTAAGTAAAACAGATGATACTATCCAAATCCATCAGAGGGCACTTAAAATATGTGCTCCCAAAATTCCAATGCATTTAAAATGACACGTCCACATTCCCTAATACTAGAAACATTGTGGAATCTTATGAATTGTAAAATACCAAGTTAATTAGGTTGTTGAATTACAACCACTTTCCAAATTAGCAAGGCAATGATATTCATGTGTTAACTTCTCTGTGCTGATGGGGTAAATAATCTATGCTTTTTGTAGCTCATTTTCTCTCATAAGACTAATTTAGAACAGACACTGAGCTGTAAGTTATTTTTCAGCTTACTAATTAAATTTCTAATAGAATCTATACAATTATTTAAAAATCTATGCAACTCACTTTGTTTCAATTCATTAAATGGAATTTGAACAAACAAAAAGAAATGGAAAAAAAAGACTGATAGGTAATCCTCACCTGCAGAAAAAAACATGTGCATATATTCATCTTCAATTTATTAAAACAACTGAGATTGTAAGATTCAACTGCAATATGAAAGTGCTTGGGATGTTTAGTATGCTACATGAACAAGCCTTCTTAAAATGCACGAAACAGATTGGGCCGTCTTTGAAAAAGCCTGTTCCTCCATTTTGAATGTATCTTTAAGCAGAAGCTAATTTCACAAGGTTCTCATTTTGCCATAGTGTTTAAAACCACATCTAATGACCATTATTTTGTTCAACAACAATTTCATCCCTAAAAATGTCTCCCAAAGTAGTTCTGTCTCTTAGAACGTATGTAATCAAACTTAATGAGAATGACTCTAAACTACTAAGAACCTAAAAGAAAATGTTCTTCAAAATATTTCACCAAGGCTGGGGCGTGGTGCCACACACCTGTAATCCCAGCACTTTGGGAAGCCAAGGAAGGAGAATCACTTGAGGCCAGGAGTTCGAGACCAGCCTGGCCAACATGGAAAAACCCCATCTCTACTGAAATACAAAACTTAGCCAGGCATGGTGGTGTATGCCCGTAATCCCAGCTACTCAGGAGGCTGAGGCACAAGAATCACTTGACCCAGGAGGTGGGGGGTGCAGTGAGCCGAGATCATGCCATAGCACCTCCAGTCTGGGTGACCCAGTGAGACTCTGTCTCAAAAAAAAAAATGTCTCAGTTGTCATCTGAATTGATATTACTTAAAATAATCTGAACAGGGGGAGATTTCCTATCAGTTAAAAAAATAATAGGATTCATAGAACTCTAATTTTAAAGGTATGTGGGGCCTCCTGGTTCTGTTTTTTCTCTCATTTGTCTTACTTCTGCTGCCCCCTTGGAATTGTAGCATTAGGACAGAAAATGTTTTCCTAATCTATACAGTAGGGAAGAGAAAAAGGCAGAGATCTGCTCCAGATAAGCCACTTGTGTGTATATCTACATAATTTTCCCCTCTTAATTTCTTCTATTACTCAGTAAACCGGTGGGAGTATAAATTAGTTCAACCATTGTGGAAGACAGTGTGGTGATTCCTCAAGGACCTAGAAATAGAAATACCATTTGACCCAGCAATCCCATTGCTGGGTATATACCCAAAGGATTATAAATTGTTCTATTATAAAGACACATGCACACATATATTTACTTGCGGCACTGTTTACAATAGCAAAGACTTGGAACCAACCCAAATGCCCATCAGTGATAGACTGGATAAAGAAAATGTGGCACATATACACCATGGAATACTAGGCAGCCATAAAAAGGATGAGTTCATGTCCTTTGCAGGGACAAGGATGAAGCTGGAAATCATCATTCTTAGCAAACTGACACAAGAACAGAAAACCAAACACCACATGTTCTCACTCATAAGTGGATGTTGAACAATCAGAACACATGGACACAGGGAGGGGAACATCATACACCAGGGCCTGTTGCGGGGTGGGGGAGCTAGTGGAGGGATAGCAAGCGGTGGGGGGACTGGGGAGGGGATAACATTAGGAGAATTACCTAATGTAGATGATGGGGGATGGATGCAGCAAACCACCATGGCATGTATATACCTATGTAACAATCCTGCACAATCTGCACATGTACCCTAGAACTTAAAGTATAATTAAAAAAAAAAAAAAAGAATAAAAGATAACCAGGGGAAAAAAAGGTAAAATGAATGCTCCTGGTAAGTAAGAGACACTTGTACAGAAATCTTTGGGTCTTTATCCAACAAAAGTCCCCAGCACCTAAGAGAACAAATTACATAAGTTAAATATAATTACATTTTACTCATCCAAGTAGCTGCCCAGGATCGGACAGGTCCCAGGAAGAGGACATGGATTGATAATCTTTTCTCATCTTGCTTAAAAAAGGGAAAAGTAAGCCATACTTAGTTACTAACTAAAAGGATTAACTCAGAAAGACCTTACGAGGCTCCTTTAACCCTCCACTAGTAATTATATCTCAATTAAAGCTATATTATGCTAATGAATACAAGTCATTAAAGTGGAGCACCTTGAAGTTAAAATTCAAGCTCCTTAGAATGGTGGTTATATAGAAGGAATAAGTTATAGTATTCAGGAGTATGGTAGGAAAACTACAGTTAATAATAATTTATTATATATTTCAAAACAGAAAAGAAGAATTATAAGTTCCCAACACAAATAAAAGATATATGTTTGAGGTGACAGATATCTCAATTACCCTGATTTGATCATTACACATTATATACAGGTATCAAAATATCACACGTACCCCCAAAATATGTACAACTATTCTATATCAATAAAAAATTAAAAACTTCAAGCTCTTTTCCAGCACCATTAAAGTTTTGCAAAATCATGAGACTGCCCCAGATTTTTCACTTTTTCACTGAGAAAGCAAGACTTACCTTCCAGCTCATAACATATCACTACATATTAGAAAATACGTTTTCCATACGAAAAGAAGGCGAGTAAGACTACTATTCCCTGCTCATATGAGGGGCAAAATTATAGGGCCTAATTCCTCCTGATTATGTTTAGCAAAGTTTTTCTGTGCTTCTTTTCCATCTTCTGTGAGATACCATACACAATAATTAAGAGCTTTAGCTCAAAAGCCACTGTAATCAAGCAAGAAAACTTTTATGAAGGTTTCTTGGAATAATACATTTCTTTTCATTAGGGAGCACAAATTGGATAATTTAGTGTAGGCAATGAATGAAATAGAGGTTATCTAATCATACTTCCTACCTCCGTATCTCGAGAATCCTGAAAGACAGGGCTTCTCTTACTCCTTTTGGGCTCAGGGGAATGATCGTTGCCCTCTTTATTGCCATTTCTTCTTTTCCTGAAAATAAATTGCAAAAGAGAGAGGAAAATATGTCATCTAACAATTAATCTTTTGGACGCTTAAACTGTAAAGCAGTCACAACATATATATATGAGATCTTGTCTGAAAAAATATGTCACTATCTGCTATCCCAATATATACAAGTCTTAAGTACTCCATTACCACGCAATAAGATAAAAAATATAACACAAGAACGGTCAGTAAAGTCAGGCTGTAAATTTCATTTCTAGAAATAATTTTCATAACTTTAAGTGACCCTTGAAAATAAAGTAAGAACATGAGGAATTTAATAGCTAAGTTTTCAAAATTTACCTAATTAGTTTCATTGTCTTGACTCCATGAAGTTACAGTTCCAGGGTAAGTGATGTTTTAACCCCTTCCAAGAGATAACGCTTAAGACATGTATAACTGTCAGTGTCTATTTACTAGTAATTATAGCTCAATTAAAGCTATATTATGCTAATAAATACAAGTCATTACACTTGTAATGGTGTAGGGACACTGAAGAGCTATTTCTTGTATGTTGAATGTGGTTAGGCACTTACTGTTGCTATACCAACTAGTATTATGACATAGTAGTTACTCCACTAGATTGTCACCGATTACTTCCTTGAGATTGTGGCCGATTACTTCCTTGAAACATTCTTTTCTCAAAATTGTTTTCAATGATTGGTAAGATTACATCTTCAGTTTTGAGCTCCTTGTCAATAAGTAATCAGATTGCAGCATTTGACATAATTTTCACAGCACTCTATTATGAATCAGACATTCTCCCCAGCCATCTGCTTAGAGACTACTTTTGAGTTTTTGGTATCTCTAAGAATGGCTGAGTTTACCCATTTTTATAATTTCATTACTCTTTAATCAATTCTCACCTTTGGGAGACTGAGTACTGATCATGTAGTGCAGTGATTTCTAACATTCTGTTAAATTAAACCACTTTCTTTAAGAAACTAAAAGCAACACATAATAGGAAAAAAAGGAGTTTCTGTACTGGGAACAGGGGCTCTTTAACCACATCCCTCCCTAGGTCTGCTTTCCTGTGCCACCCACTAACATAGCCTGAACTCTTCTTAAAACTGAGGAAAGAGCAGGCCCAGAGAGAAGCACAGTTACTCAGACAGCACAATGAGTAAGGGTGGTAGAGCTAAGGCTGGAAGGAAAATTTCTCTTTAGCCTTGGCCCAAGGTCCTTCACGAAAGTTTTCAGGAAGTAAAAGTTAATGAAGAACTGCCTGTCCCAATCAAACAATATCTTTATGATAAAGAACTTGCCAGTATAAATGAATCCAGCTTATTTGTATACAGTGTTTAAAAAGGCACTTTTTTTTTTTTTTTTGGCAGGAAATGTGATTTTTTCCCAGACATGTGTGAGGCATGCCAAAGCAGTTTTAGTTGGATCTGGGGAAAGGCCTTTGTAGTCACATGAGGCTTGCTTCATATATACTGTTTACTGTCAAATGTCTGTGCCCCTAATTCCAAGAGCATTTTGGTAATTTGGCCCCTGAATTCATAGTTAGTGTATTTTCCTTTATATTGCAAGCTCCTCATTACATGATCTAAATCAGTGCAGCAGGCTCGGTTGACTAGCTTTTCACCACCGGCCTAAATAACCTTAGGATGCCTTCCAGAAAATAACCTTAGCATGCCTTTCAGAAAATAACCCTAGGATGCCTTCCAGAATCTCAGTTCTATGAATTGATCCAGGGTAGGGTCTTTTTTCTGAAAGATAGCCAATATACTAATGGCTGATCAAAACATGGAGCAACAATAAAAGATTCACCGCATGTACCAAGGAAATTCTAGGCTACATCTTACTCACGGAAGCCTCAGTGAGATTATTATGAAATGAAAGAAAGAGCTTCGAACCTAGAAAGATCTGGGCTCTGTCCTGAGTCTGTTATCAACCAAGTAAATGCACTTTGTCAACTGAACTGGCTGAGGCCTATAAAACGGATTTTTAAGATATCCTAATGACACAGGCAAACGCTGACTACAAAATGCCAAATAAAAAATCATGTAGAAAACTGTTGCTGTATTATACTCCATTACGAAATGATTGATTACATATAGAAAAAATGACTGGATATAAATATTATTTCACAATGTTTATTGAGCATCCACTAAGTGCTAGGCACTCCTCCAGGTGCCCAGGATAAAGAGTAAAACAAGCACACGCCACAGCTCCTGCCTTCATTAGGGAGCATGGCGATGGTTGTCTTTGATCATGGTATTTTGAGTATTTCAGTATTTTGCGCTCAAGTTTTACTGAAACTTTCAACAGCTCACAATACGTTTGCATTGTTTTTAAAACAGACTAATACTATGAAAACGGTTTTTCAAAGTGTGAAGCTGAGTTTAAAAAGCGGGATGTTCAAATCATGATACAATGTTAATCTCATTTGTTTAGAATGCAACTTTATGAATGAAAAACATCCAAGTAAATTTATCACAAAATATGATTAATGGTCACGGCTGGGTGATCAGACTGTGGGTAAGATCGGCTTTCTTTATTACACTTCACAGTCTAACCAAGTTTTTCTACAATGAGATTCAGAGACGTTTGTAATGAAAGACTACCTTGATAAAGATCCGTAGAACCCCAGTATCACGTGGAGAAAGATGACAAAACCAATCAGAGAAACAGAAATACTACCTGCCAGGGTACCTAGCAGCCTCACCGAAGAAATGCCAATTTGAATAACAGAATGGTATTGTCCACTGACTGAGTTTTCACAAGGGACCACGTCTCCCCACCTCACCCCCGCCTCCAGGGCTTGTAAGGCACCGACCACCAAAGAACCAGCATTTTCTTTCGGAGAATGCTTCGCGGCATTTTTTTCAAGTACGAAGGGCTGGGCTGAGGCGAGCAGGGCCGCTTCGCGGAGCAACCCTGCTACCTCCAAGTCTTGCGAGCCGAGCGCCACAAACCCCGGAGGAAAATACATCTCCGCTGCGTAACCGCCCCGAGCCCCGAGATCTTGGCTGAGAAAGCAAAGAGTGATGACGGTGGGGGACCAGCGAATGGACTGGTACCGGCCGGAAAGGCCCCGACGAACCTACCGTACAGGGCAGCCTCCCATAGTCTTGCCCTCAGAACCATAGCAACCGCGCAAGAAGTTTCTGCGCCGCCGGAAAAACGCAGCCCGGAGGGCGGGGCTGGCCTAGGATTGAAGGGCTCTGGGCCTGCGCATCGGAGCCCGGGGGAGGTCCCTGAGGGTTGGGGGCAGATGTGGAAAGTGGCTGATTCGAGAGCTAAAGATCCGTACCATAAAGGAAGCCTAACCCAGCTGGGGCCAGAGACCCTGCAGCCGAGGCTGCGGAGCAGACAGCCCTGGACAGGGGACTTTTAGACTTCCGTGTGTGTCTCTGCATTGTGCAATTTTAACAAGAATCCTGCTGAGTCAGTTTAGTTAGAATTCTCCAACGTCAATATCTCAGTTAGGTTCCTCAATCCCCGAGGTGATGTCTGGTCACCGGAGTCCACCTTCACCAAGAATCCTGTTAGTTCAATTTAGCCAGAATACTCCCTTACCCTTGGTGTTTCCTTTTAGTAATTTTCCATCCATTGCTCCCCACCCTGCTTCTTGGCTATAAATCCACACTTTTCCTTGTTGTATTTGGAGTGGAACCAAGTTTCTCTCCCTTCACTACAAAACTCCCATTGCAGTGGTCCCTACACCTATCCTGATGGATGAAGTCTGCCTCACCGTCCTTTAATGAATGTCATGAATAATTTTTTTCCTTAACACCCTTCACTTGGATCCCATGCCCTTCCACATTCTCAAGGAATAAGCGTTTGTAATGATTATTCCTTTTACTTGAATCACCACGTTCTCCATGTCTATCGGATCATGCTGTCATCTACAAAGTGGGCAAATAGATGGTTAGAAATGAGGGATTTTGTTTTCTAGAGCTGATTGTGGTTACTACTGTGTGGTAGGTGAGACCCCAGGGGGCTGAATTATCTGAGGAAGGTTGTGGGCGGGTGGGGGGGGGGGGGGGGGGGCGCTGGAGGGTATGCAAAGTGGCTGATTCAAGAGCCAGGAGTGCTACCATGAGGCAAGCCTTAGCCAGATAGCGGCTATGTTACCCTGCAGCTGAGGCTGTGGAGTGGACAACCGTGGCCAGGGGTGGAAGGGAAGATGAAGCTCAGATTCAAAGGGGTCTGCAGAAGCCAGCACAGATGGACTGAGGCTGAGTCAGCCGAGGAGCACCAGATTCTGACCAAGATGAGAGAGACAAAAATGCAAGTTACACCAGCCACAGACATGTGTGAGCAAATGAACATCATCAGCAGGATTTGGGGAGATAAGTTAGCCTTCCTTCAGAAACCACTGAAAACACTACGATCAACATGAGACTCCTAAGCAATGCAGACCCTGTATTAGGCCATCTTGCATTGCTGTGAAGAAATACCTGAGTCTGGGTAATTTAAAAAGGAAAGAGGTTTTAATTAGCTCACGGCTCTGCAGATTCTACAGAAAGCATGGCGCTGGCTTTGTCAGAGGCATTCCAACCAGAGCAACTCGATCTTGAGTGAGGGGTAGGAAAAATAAGGCTGGGACTTGCTTGGCTGCATTCTCAGAAAGTTAATTATTTCTAGCCTCTAGAGGTTTATGGTTAAGGGAACAGATTGATAACATTTACTGAACAGACCCAGACTTAGGAGTGTCCTGATATCCTGATACCTTGAGAACAGAAGCATTCCTAATTTTGCTTTAAAGATCATAATATTGATTCTTGCAAAATATAGTAATTAAGAAAACTAATCCGGCATTTTTCCTGGTTTAGGCTTGGGAGGATGCAAGTGTCCAGGAATTTATCCATTTCTTCCAGGTTTACTAGTTTATGTGCATACAGTTGTTTGTAATAATCTCTGATGATGGTTGGAATTTCTGTGGAATCTGTGGTGATATCCCCTTTATCGTTTTTTTATTGCATCTATTTGATTATTCTCTCTTTTCTTTTTTATTAATCTGGCTGGTGGTCTGTCTATTTTGTTGAACTTTTCGAAAAACCAGCTCCTGGATTTATTGATTTTTTGAAGGGTTTCTATGCAACAATCTTGCATGTTCTTCACATGTACCCCAAAACCTAAAATGCAATAAAAAATTAATCCTTTATCATAAACCCTTGTAGCAGAGCATATCTCCCCATGGTCTTTTTTATCCTGTATATAAATGAGTATTTTACCTAGGGTGGACACATTCCTTCTCTTACTTTTGGGAACACCCTACTCTGTCTATAGAGTAGCTGTAGTTTCACCACTTTACTTTCTTAATAAACTTTCTTTTTACTTTGCACTGTGGACTCACCCTGAATTCTTTCTTGGATGAGATCCAAGAACTCTCTCTTGGGATCTAGATTGGGACCCCTTTCTGGTAACAGCTTCTGCTCAGCTTCTGGGGGAGGCCTCAGGAAGCGTTTGCTCTTGGTAAAAGATGAAGCAGGAGCAAGCACTTCATATGGCAAAGGCAGGAGCAAGAGAGAGTTGGGGGAGGGGGAGGCAGGTGCTACACACTTTTAAATGACCAGATCTCATGATTATTATATAATGTTCAATTTTGTCCCTTGTAATAATCCCTACTATGAAGTGTGCTTTGTGAGGTATTAATCTGACACCTTGAGTTTTTATGTGATTCATATTTGCAGGGTATATCTTCTTCCATCCTTTACTTGTAACTTGTTTAGTTTTAAAGTGGGGTTCTTTTTTTTTCTCCAAGATACAGATTAGTGATAAATATATTGTGAAAATCAAGATCTTCCTGCAGCTGTAAAACAATAGCAATAAAAATACCAAAAAATTAGATGCAGAAGCTAATAACTGAAGTGTTTTGCAGAAATCCACAGAATAATTTGTTAGGTGCCTCAAAAGAACCTCAATCAAATTTACTGACAGCCATTATAGAAAGATAACTTGAAACTAAGGTGACACATTTATATGAAAAAATATTACTTTATTGCCCCATTTTCTGCAGTAGGGTTTTAGATGAAATTTCATTTCACAAAAGGGTTCTGTTGCTAAAACAATATTTTGAAAATGGCTATACTCTATAGGATGATCTTTCATCGGTCTCTCAGCTTAGAAATCTTCGGATTCAAATATCCTTCTCTAGATTGAGTGGAAAAAGTAAAAAGAGAGAACAATAATATCGTGGGGGGAGGAAATGTTGATCTCCTGTATTTTTCTTTTCTTTTTCTTCCTAAACTAACCAGTCTGTGTTGGTTCTCAGCTGCGCTGTTAATCCAGGGAAAAGGTGCCCTTCATGAGAATACATGGATTCATTGGGGTCCAAGGCAAGTCTGAATTGCTCAGAAACAACAGCCAGAATAACTTATGATTTGCTCCTCCTTGCCTTCCGCCATGATTGTGAGGCCTCCCCAGCCATGTGGAACTGTGAACTCTCCACTAAACTTTTTTTTTTTTGTAAATTGCCCAGTCTCAGGTATGTCTTTATCAGCAGCACAAAAACGGACTAACACATCCTCTGATTTATGTTACTTCTCATGCAAGTTGCTCAAAGTGCCTTCTCATGAAGACCTGTTTGGGTAGAGACAGACACATTTGTTCAGCCCTATTTTTCTCTTTTCTTCCCCTCCCCCTCCGCCTTCCTTCCTTGTACAAAAATAAGTGAATTTATTTCTTCTAAGTAGAAAGATCAGAATATTTCATAAATTTTTGTGAGGTTCTTTTGAAACTTTTATTTGGGTTGAGGGGTACATGTGCAGGCTTGTAACATAGGTAAACACATGTCACAGGGGTTCGTTGTACAAATAATTTTGACACCCAGGTATTAAGCCTGGTGCCCATTAGTTATTTTTTCAAATCCTCTCTCTCCTCCTACTCTCCACCCTCTGATAGGCTCCAGTGTGTTGATCCTCGCTATGTGTCCATGTGTTCTCATCATTTAACTCTCACTTATAAGTGAGTACATGTGGCATTTGGTTTTCTCTTCCTATGTTCGTTTGCTAAGGGTAATCAACTCCAGCTCCATCCATGTTCCTGAAAAGGTCATGATGCCTCTCTCTGTCTCCTTTTTTTTTTTTACAGATTCATAATATTCCATGGTGTGTATATACCACGTTGTCTTTATCCAATCTCCTATTGATGGACATTTAGGTTGATTCTACGTCTTTGTTATTGTGAATAGGGCTTCAATGAACATACTTGTGCATGTGTCTTTATATACTCAGTAATGGGATTCTGGGTCAAATGGTAGTTGTGCTTTTAGCTTTTTGAGGAATTGCCACACTCCTTTCCAAAATGGTTGAAATAATTTACACTTCCACCAACAGTGTATAAACATTGCCTTTCTCCACAAACTCACCAGCTTCTGTTATTTTTGTTCCTGATTTTTCATCCAGCCTTATACAGTTTGACTATTATTTTCTCTGAGACAGAATCTCACTTGTCTGTGAATGTGGATTCTACTTATGTCTGAGACTTCCAGGGATTCCAGCTTTCTCAGTAGCCTATGTTTAAACTTTACGAATTTGTTAATTTCGAGTGTTTTCTTCTTACCCCCTCCTATGACTGTCACTTCTTGCACACATGCTCTGCCAGAGGTGACACAGTTTGTGTGTCTCATCTCACCTCAGAGGGACTTGTCACCCTCTTATATCAGTTCCTGTGGCTACCTTATTATTTCAGCTCTGTCATGATCTAAAAAAATGATAATATAGATTATTGGGCTTTTTCTTATTTTCAGGGCTAAAGTGACTTTCTCTTGAGCCATTCTAAATATTATGTGGAGATAGAGCTCTCCTTTGTTAATCTTTTGACTACTGGTACAAAAACGCAGCATTCAAATATTTGAATTAAAAGATAATCCAGGGGCTAGCTGACTATGACTTGCAAGCTAAATCCAGCCCATGGCTCATTTTTGCATAGCCTTTGAGATAATAATTTTTTTTTTTACATTTTAAACACTTATTTTTTAAAAAATAACACAACAATATGCCACAGAATCTATGTGGCCCACAAAGACTAAACTTTTTACTGCCAAACCTGTTAAAGAAAAATCCATGACCCTGTATTAATCTAATATCTACTATTCTGCATTACATTAAGGCATACATTTTTTTCATCCATTATTTAATTTATTTACGTAAAGATTGAAAAGTATGGATTACTTTCTGATCTTATTCTATCCCCCTCAGAAAAGCATCCAGCTTTACCAAACTATGTTTCCACTCTGAGAAACTCTGTCCCAGGGCTTAGATGAATACACAAATACATATCTGAGGTAGGAGACTGGCAGGACTTGTTTCTGGTCATAACCCTGCTGATTAAAACAGGATCTGATTCAGACAGAATAAAGGGGAGAAACTGGCAGAAACCAGCAGATGGCCACAAAGGTGATCCCTGGCTGCCCTCTTTGCTTATTAAATAGCATGGGAGACTCCCACCAGCACCATCACAGTTTACAAATGCCATGGCAATGAACTGGAAGTTACAACAGCTTCCCATGGCAATGGCGTGGAAGTTACCACCCCTTTCATAGTAAGTTCTAAATACTTCGCCCCTCAATTTGCATTAACCTTCCCTTAATGTACATATAATTGAAGGTGGGTATAAGTGAATAGAAATGCATTTGCAGAGATCCCATAGGTTGCTGCTGGCTCTGGGTGTAGTGCCTATGAGTTAGCCCTGCTCTGCAAGGAGCAGTTCCATTCAGTAAAAGATTACTGCCTGATACAACCACATCAAACTTGAAATATCTCCTGGGCAAAGCCAAGAATCCTCCCAGGCTAAGCTTCCATTTTTGGGGCCGGCATATCCTGCATCAGTTTCAAAGGGAGAATTTTTCCAAATATTTCATGATTGTGTATTTCTCAAGGTGATTTGTTAAAAATGTCGATATATCAGAATCTTTCATTCTATGTCTTGGTCAATGTGTCATTTATCTAAGCATAATGGTGACATATACCTCAAGCATAATGACTGTTAGTCTGCTTGGAAATGCAGTATAATGATTGCCCAGTAACATGTAACATCAAATATGCACATTAAATTGCACTGGACTCCTCCAAGTACTTACAGGAAAGTTAGTAAGAATAAATATTCACGCTTGAGAATATTTTGGAATATGTGCAAACAGATCAGATCTGAATACCACAGATGACATTGTCACAAGGTGCTAACAAAGTACCTAATAGGAGCCATAAGAGACAGTCAATAATAAAGGGGTGAAATGAAAGGGAACACATCAAAGCATCATCAGACGAGTGCAGAAGCACACACATTAAAACACCCTGCAGCTGCAAAAAGACATGGTAGGAACTAAAGCCCCACCACTAATCAGACTTCTCACCAACTCACGAGTTCACAAATGAGTTTGCTAAGTGTCAAATGCCCACAATAAAACTGACCAATTTAAACATCACTGAGGGCTACTTAAAGCATTACATAGAAAGCTACAGACAACAGTGAATTTATTCTGAGCAAGTCTTAATCCATCATCTTCACAGATGGCTAAAGGAAGGGCCTCTAAACACTTTGTCTCATAACCTCTAAGGTAGTGACCTTCAAACTCTTTTATTACAACACATGAGAGATACACAGTTTGTATATACTTCAGCACACAAAATATAAGTACGTGTATGTGAATGTGCAGTGTGTTTGTATATTTAGTATGCAGTGGACACTATTTACTAATTATTTTATCTAATTTCTTTAAAATTATCATTCTTTGAATTCATCCAGCTGGTCAGGGGTTATCTTTCACAAGAATGGTGGGAAGAAGCTTAAATTTGGCATGAAGTTAAACACCGCCCTTTGAGGCTGGAGTGTGGCTACTCAGCAATCATTAAAATCCAGGTCCCAGTGAAGCACAACCATGCAGCCATCTGATGCCGTGACTTTGATCATGTGCTAATTAGTTGCTCACGGAAAGTCTAAATTCAGAAATCACTATCTCACATTCTTCTGAGTGCACTATACTAAAAACTATAATTAATAAAAGAAAAAAGAAAGTAAAATTTAGTAATGATAGTGTCCTTGTCAAGAAAGTACAGGAAAGATAAAAGATATACTAAATATTAGATCAGGATTATGACTGCTCTTACTCCGTAAAAAAACCCCAAAATCTTGAAGAACCACAATTCCTACTCAAGCTGCTTTTTAGAGACAGAGAAATTGAGAAACCTCTCTTTTCCTACTCAAGGTATTTCCTTAAGGGAATCCCAGCTGGATGGAATATACAGGAGTCAGCTCAACAGTATTTCCTAATTTACTTACAGAAAGATACATCTGATCAGGGCCCCCTTCCTATGCTTCCTTTTCATATACTATTTCTGACATTAAACTGCTAAGTAATATAAAAGTAATGAACAGGAATCATGCACACAGCTTACTGTCTATGTTCATGTGAGTTTACACTCCACTGGCTTCATGAAAATAAGTTTACTAATACAGGAATCTCTTGCCTAGGAAAATAAACATTGCAAAGAACTTTACTGTTCATTTTAGCAACTGCCTGAAAGATCCATCAACTCCTCAATAAAAAGTATCAAATGACGTTTTTCAATCCCCAAACTCTTTGAAACCCTAGTCTAAAAATCTTGTCTTGTTGGCTCCATCAATCCTAAACCATTATGATTCCTACCCAATTCTAACAAAACTGTCCCTGACTTTAAAAGACCCACTTTACACTAGATTTCAAAATCAGAAAAAATGTGCCTAAAGCCAGTCCACAACTGACATAGTAGTGGCTCTTTTGAGGTAGTGCTCTTCCTTACAGTGTTATGCAAATCATGTCAGAGCTGTCTTATGAACAGGTTATTTGGCTGCTATCTGGGGGAGTACAGTTTATGATGAGCATAGTCACCACTGCTGTGCATCATGTCACAGTAGACTGAGCCTAGATCTTACCATCAATATCTATGGAGATTTCTGAACTATACACTGCCTGAATGACCTACAGGTATATTCAGGTGAATCTGTTACTAGTCCAGAGACTTAACTGTGCAGTAACACAACCTAAAAAAGTAAACAGGTGTGTATTTATTTAGTCTGCATTAGAATTTATTTAGTTAAATTCATTGCAAGCATGACAGAAAACAGAACCAAATAAAAATGGATTAATCAAAGCATGTATAAAAATTGGCCTAGGTGGGAGGATCACTTGAGCTCAGGAATTCAAGACTAGCCTTAGCCACACAGTGGGACCACTGTCAAAAAAAAAAAAAAAATTACCCAGGTGTGGTGCCCATACCTGTAGTATCAGTCACCAGGGGGGACTGCCTGTTGAGGATTGCTTGAGCCCAGGAGATCGAGGTTGAAGTGAGGTATGGTCATGCCACTGCCCTCCAGCCTGGGTGACAGAGCAACATCCTGTCTGAAGAAAAGCATTTATAAATATAGATATGAAAATAATTTATTTCTTTCACAAAAGGTCTTTCTGAGACACATCCTCCACTAAGGGTGACGTGGGACTGTCTGTTTCCAAAGTTTCTGGATGCATGAGAATGGTTGGGCAAGAGACAAAACAAAACAAAGCAAAAAAGATCTCTCAAGTCTCTTTCTTTGTGTTCCTGAAACCCGGTAGATGCCAGTCTGGGGACAGCTGGAAAACCCTGTCTGGCCCTGCATGTGCCTGACTTAATAGCGTGCATGCCCCTTGCTGAGCAAGTCGTTTGTTGCCCATATGCCTTGAGGTCTGTCTCTTGTCCCTGCAGAGCCCTGACAGATAGTGACTTCTTTCATTCTTGCTAACTAGGATCCAGCTGGTAGGTCCCCAGATCAGTCCTCCCAGAAGTTGAAGGGGGAGTGAGTGTGAGGAGGGGTGGGTGGTCTTTGCGTGGATCAGGTGACTGGGTTCATGGCCACGTAGGGAAAAGCGTTTCGAGGCGGTCATCCTTCTACTAAAAGGCGATACTGCTATGGCCTTGTCGTGGGGAGCCCAGACAAGGGAGGAACAAGGACCCTAGAGGGGAGGAGGGTCAGCTGAACAGAGTGAGTTGTGAAAGGGTACACTATTTGAGGTCTTTGAGTCCTTAGAGCATATGAATTCGCTAGAGAGGACGGATTCCAACCTCCTTAGTGGGGACCTGGGAAGAAGTGGAGGACTGGCGGTGGAGGGACAAGGAAGGGCAACTCAGGCCACAAGACAAACTCGGATTTCACTGTGCATGCTCCTTGGGTGGCCGCCTCAGTGCGTATGTTCTCTAAGCTTTTTCCTGTCGACCCCTTTGCAGCACGTCGCCGTTGCTGTGGAGCTGTGAGGGTGTGAGGGTCGCTTTCCTGCTGTCTGGACTCTTTCTCCCCTACTGAAACATAGCGGGTAGGTCTGTCCACGGGGCAGTCCTACCAGGAGGTGAAATGAGAATGAGTGTGAGGAGGAGCCAGCAAGCTTCTGAATGGGACAGGCAGCGTGATCCGTGGCTCAGAGAGAAAACTGCCTCGAGGTCATCATCCTTCTCAAGCGGACACCACGGCCATGGGCCTTCTTGTCTTTGCAGGGCCACAACTAGGGAGGAAGGAGGGCCACGAAGTGGATGGGGGTGAGGTGGAGATGGGGCAAGTGCTGGGGTTGCTGTTGAAGGTGTCTGAATCCTGGAAGCACCTGGAACCCCCAACAGAGGACAGATTCCAGACTCCTGGGTGGAGGGGGGGGGGGTCTGTGTGGGTGGGAAGGAATAGGAAGGGAAGAGGTGGGTGGTAAAGAAGGAGACTAGAAACTGGGAACATTGCGGGCTGGTGACCACAGTCCTGAGTTCTGTAGAGTGCCCAGCAGAGGTGGCCATTGAGGAGCACCCAGCGCTGTGTCGCAATTTCTGAACTCCACCATGGAGGTTCGAGTGGGTGGGGCTCTGCATTCCAACAAAACTTGATTTTAGGGTGCAAATGGGCCTAGCAAATGGGTGTGTGAGAAAAGCCGTTGTCACTCAGATTTTAATTTTCTAGCTGTATTTTCCTAAATGTCTCCATGATGGAGAGTTCAGTTGTGACACCAAACCTCATTGGAAATTTCTTGCGTCTTTGCCAGGAGCCTTAAGACATTGCTATGCTAGCTTTATCAACATAAGTAGCTTTGCAAACATGCAATTCACAAGGCATACACACATACTTGCCCTGGGAGTTATTTCAGAGTTTTTCCAAATTAAAAAAAAATTACAGGTTAACATTTGTCCATAGAAGTGCTTAAATATAGCTATCCTCTGAAGTGCATTTTCCCAATCACAGTATTCTGTTTGCAGAGTGAAATATGAGGTGCCAAGGAAGATCAACATATAGGCCTATACCAAGACGAAGTTTACAACTTTCTGAGCTCAGTGTGTCTCTGCTTGTGAGTGTCTTAACATTCAATGTTTTTTATTAGCAGAAAGTTGTTTTTGTGATAGTGTTGTTGAACTAGTATAGTTTTTATCAGCCTTCCGTGCTCATAAAAAATGATCATGGCATCTCATGAAGGACAGACTAATTCAAGAGGATTATGTTCTGGTTTTGTCTGGATAGATGATCTTCTGTTCCCCCAGTTTTTGCCCATGACTTCCTTTTCATGCTTATTGATAACTGATTGCACACATCTGTACCAAGATAGGTTAAAATGGCATCCAAAGCCCTTGAGGGTAACAGTCTTAAACTGTCTGTGGGAAGAGTAACTTCATGAAGCATTAAGAATATGAAATAGTGGGCCCAGCGCGGTGGCTCATGCCTGTAATCCCAGCACTTTGGGAGGCCAAGGGGCAGATCACGAGGTCAGGAGATCGAGCCCCTTCTGGCCAACATGGTGAAACCTTGTCTCTACTAAAAATACAAAAATTAGCAGGGCGTGGTGGCGCGTGCCTGTAATCCCAGGTACTCAGGAGGCTGAGGCAGGAGAATTGCTTGAACCGGGAGTTGGAGGTTGCAGTGAGCTGACATCACGCCACTCCACTCCAGCCTGGCGACAGAGCGAGACTCGGTATAAAGAAGAAGAAGAAAAAGAGAGAATATGGAATAGTGTTGGAGAAATGTCTTTAGACTTATTTATGATCAGGAGATATCTATGTATTCTGTATATTTATATTATTGTCATGTATGAACAACAAAACTTTTTATTTGCACACTCTCACTCCTCTTGGTCCCAGGAGACCAGTCATGAAGAATCTCAAGAAGAGGAACCACCCACTGAAAGTCAGGATCCTACACTTGGTCAGGAGAGAGAAGAAGATCAGGGGTGCAGCTGAGATTCAAAGTGCTGGGAAGGGAAAGAAAGGCCTCCTATGAGGGGAGGAGGCCTATGTGTGCATCATGCCTTTTGCCATAACCAGTAACAGGAGGAAAGAAAACATTAGGAAAGGATCTCAAACATTTACTGAAAGTTGACTGGAAAAGTGAAGAGTATAGTTTGCAGTTTTATGCAGTCACTGGAAATAGTGAATCTTCTCTTTTCTTTGAGATCTACTTTGTATGCTTGAAAATTCAGTCGTTGCTGAATTAGGACTTAGGTGACCACAGCCCTGAGGTCTGTAGAGTGCCTGGTAGAGGTGTCCAGTGAGAAGCACCCAGCGCTGTGTTGCAACTTCTCAACTCCACCCTGGAGGTTCGAATGGGAGGGGCTCAGCATTCCAACAAAAATTGATTTTTGAAACCATTTGATGTAAGAAAATGTACATTATTTCACTAGTTTAATTTGATCTTCTTAGAATGTTATATCATCTTCTCAGCAGTGGTATCCACCCTTTAATAGCACGTAGAGTGCCAAGTCACCCTACCTTATAACATCCTGAATAAAGCCCATTTGCATAGGGATGTTAGCCCCATTTTATTAATAAGAAAACTGAGGTTCATGGGTTGAGGCTTACCAAAAAACTCTTGAGTCATGGAGACAGAATTCATATTTCGTTCCAAGGTTTGTGTTCTTTCTGTCATCTATGTTGTAAGAAAATGTGACTGGTTTTGCTTAAGATGCATAATACTCAAATATGTCTATACTATAAGGTATTTCAGTATTGGCTTAGGACAAAATACAGTTCAGTGAAGCAGGATAGCAACTCTGGAAAAGAGCTCAGTGAATGACAGCCACTGTTTCCTTTCATTGGTATCTTTGACAGTATTTTTGGTAAAAGCTGGATAATTGAGGACACTGGCATATGGATAGCTATATTAGTATGATTTTAAGTGGCTTTTAAAAGTTGTTTCAACACTTTTATAATTAGAAAACTTAAAATGCCATAAGATTATCATGAAACAGAAATTGTTTCTTCAACGGGTAGCATTTTCAAGGTAAACATGGACGGAGTTTGGGCCATGGATTATTTAGTAATTCACTGTTCAGAGGTTTCCGGAATATGACTGTCTATAATACTGATTTATATATATGTATATATATATATTTTTTAATTATATTTTAAGTTCTGGGATACATGTGCAGAACGTGCAGGTTTGTGACATAGGTATACATGTGCCATGGTGGTTTGCTGCACCCATCAACCCATCATCTACATTGGGTATTTCTCCTAATGCTATCTCTCCCATAGCCCCCAACCCCATGACAGGCCCCCATGTGTGATATTCCCCTCCCTGTGTCCATGTGTTCTCATTGTTCAACACCCACTTATGAGTGAGAACATGCGGTGTTTGGTTTTCTGTTCCTGTGTTAGTTTGTTGAGAATGATGGTTTCCAGCTTCATCCATGTCCCTGCAAAGGACATGAACTCAGTCTTTTTTATGGCTGCATAGTATTCCATAGTATTCCATGGTGTATATGTGCCATATTTTCTTTATCCAGTCTATCATTGATGGGCATTTGGGTTGGTTCCAAGTCTTTGCTGTTGTGAATATTGCTGCAATGAACATATGTGTGCATGTGTCTTTATAGTAGAATAATTTATAATCCTTTGGGTATATACCCAATTACTTCTTTGCACTCAACTTCCTGTACTCTCCCTGCAGGACAGTGATTTTGTTGTTGTTGTTGTTGTTGTTACTTTATTGTCAATGAGTTTCATTTATGGAAAGTTACATATAGGGCCTTTCGACTTAAGCATAATTTTAATTAATTTTAACCAGAAAGTTTTCAAGTTACCTCAACGAGGGACGGGTGTCACGACTGTATGAGCTGTCATAGGCCAGCCAATACATTGATGTAAACTTTCAGAAAATTACATTTAAGTTATGATTAAAATGCTATTTATGTGGCAGACTTCACATTTCTTAGTTGATACTCGCTGTTTGTAATACACAATGGTAAAGTATGGGAAATGTAGGTGTAGTATGATTGATCCTTAGATGGTCATTTAAAAATAAGATTTCAGGCCAGGACCACTGCCTTATGTATATAATCCCAAAACATTGGGAGGCCAAGGCAGGCAGATCCCTTGTGCCCAGGAGTTTGAGGCCAGCGTGGGCAACATGGGGAAACCACATCTCTACCAAAAAATACAAAAATTATCCTTGGTGGTGGCATTCACCTGTAGGCTCAGCTATTCGTGAGGCTGAGACAGGAGGATCCGTTGAGCCCAGAAGTCTGGGCCTGCAGTGGGCCGAGGTGGTGCCACTGCACTGCAGCCTGGACAGAGTGAGATCCTGTCTCAAAAAAACAATTAAATACATAATATAAAATAAGACTTCATAATACGAGATAACAAAACGGTAACATTTTTGCATCACATTTGTTATGACACTAGCCTACAGGCTTTTAACACTGAGGGAAAAGAATATTATCATTTCCTTATTTATATTTTATGTTTGCCTGCTTCACTTGATAACGTTTGCATTTTTAAGTGTGTGACCTGGAAGCTGATCTTCAGGAGCTGTCTCAGTCAAAGAGTGGGGGATGAATGTGGAGATGGTCCTGATGTTAAGGGGAAGATTCTGCCAAAACTAGAGCATTTTAAAATGCCAGAAGGAGGTATGTTATCCGTTAAGGTGCAAAATTATGTGCTTTCTGTTTTCCACAATAGTATACTTTTGATAATAAAAGAGAGAACATTAGTGGCCCTTTAAAAACAGAGACTCAAATGCAGACTTCTCTTTGAAAGGTGGTTCAGCCCCCGGAATGCCTGACTACAAGACTTAAACACTATCAGATACAGAAACAAATTGGGTCAAAGCCATATTGAATCGTCAAAGGTGAAAGCATTTTCTTCTGAGGATAACCAACAGCGACAATTTTTGAATTAGTTTTTAATTTCTGCTTTTAACAAATACATTGTGCATTTGTAATACCAGTTTGTGTAAAATGTGCTGAGAACTGAAGTACCAGCTCTATCATAATTTGTGAGATTCTAGATGAATCCCATATATTCTATACCCATGTTTGCTCTTACTGAAAATAGTGAATGCACATCAGATTAAATTCCATTTTAGTGCTAATTTCTGCATGCTCTGGTTCTGTTGGATAGAATACAAAGATATTTGACTTTCATGATTTGTTTATCTTAAAAATCAACTTCATTCCAATTATAATATCTGAGTTGAGACTTCATTGCTCCTGAGAAAGTAAATGAGCACTCTGCTTGATATTTGTTTCTCTAATGGAGACCTGAATGACTGTTCTTGGATTTTGTCAAATTCTGAATTCTGTGGCTCTTAAAGAATAATTGCACTTTAAGTCCTTTCTGCAGTGAAGCGTTGAATATCTGAAGAATAAAATGGCAAGAGACGGGTTTCTGTGGCCCATGAAGTAAGGAGAATGCATGTAGGTAGTGAGCATGCTCCTTGCCCTCCTATCAGTCTTCATGAGCTACTGTGTGTAATTAGATTGAAGACACATATGATTGAATCACCTCTAACCATATCATAGGCTACATAATTACACATTTCTCTCTTGAGACATCAGTTAATAGGATCTAAAAGTTCAAAGTCCATAACTTGCTAATTCCTGAGTAGTCAGCATATTTTACACATATATTCCAAATTGCTGACTGTTAATTAGAAGAGCTTCTGAATTTAAAGGAAACACTTCATGTTTAGGGAAGAAATTACCTAGATGTTTTTACTCTACACTGCTGGACCATTTCATTAGACTATTTACATTAAAAGATAGTTTTTCAGACTACTAAACAAGCCTCAATTTGTATTCTTAGGAAGATCATAGCCTTAAATGCACATCTTATTAAAGTAGATAGCAAAATTGCCTGATACAAGAAAATCATAATAAAAAACAAAAATAATAATAAAAGGGGAAACAGAATAAACCTAACGGAAGAGGAAGAGGTAGTGAGTAAAAGACAGGTATGAATCATTAGTAAAAGGCAAACTAATCCAAAAGTAATAAATTTAAAAGCTTGTTCCTTTTGAAAAATAGTATAAAGAGTATCCGGTAGTATACAGTAGTTTATACTATCTCGAAGAAAATGGAAAAGATGAAACACGGAATATGTACAAGACACATGTATTAAATATAGGGTATAAAGAGAAAGTGAATACATTCTTGTAACGCTAGATTCTTAGAATATGGATGAAATGATCTGATATGATAAGACACACACTTCATTATTTACTATATTCGTGTATACCTCGAATAAACACTCACAAAGACTGTGGAAGAACTTGTGAAATTTGCCAGTTGCTCCCTCAAAAACACTTACTTTTAAAAGTAAATATTTGTCTTCTTCGTGTGTCTTATTCTTCTTTTCCATTTCCCTTTATCTGTTTCCTTTTTTGCCACACTGTTCATGATATACACTTATTTGATGTTTTGATTTACAAAAATGATAGTGATAGCTTAACACTAATGTGGCTATATAATTAATTATGTAAACGGGAATCCCTTCCAGTGAAAAAAAGAGTCATTATTAACATGTTGACATCAGCACCATAAGTAAAACTGGAGACCAATGTTTACCATACCTGAAAACAACATAAGATAAACTAGCCTAAAGCAACATTTTTGTATTGTTGCACAATAGGGAAAAATAAAATACTGGCCTATTTATTCACTTCAATTATGCAGTTCTTAATGTGACCTTAACAGTTTTCTTAAAGATAGCTTTCAGACTGTTTCCAGGAGCCTAATTTCAAGCCAAGAACATTATTCATTTTTTTTTGGTAATTTCCTTTTGTTTCTTAGGTTTTTTGAGAAATATTGGTTATATTTTTAGTAAAATTATACACAATTTTTGTTTTCTACTTTAATCCCCATTTTAATAGATTCACTTGTGTTTTGACCTTGACTGTCTTTTGGTTTTCTTGTAACACTAGAAAGTAGAGTGTGCTTAAGAAGTTTTTTAATGTATATGCTTGGAAGTCGATCTCCAAAGTCTCTACAGAGATCTCACGGAATGTAAGCCGAAGCGTGACTCTTAGACTTCTGGTTTTAGTCCATTTTATAAAACTGAAACTTTGGTGTTGTTTGCAAACCTTTAATGTCATCTGAATACAGTTCTGCTAGTAATGGCCCCCCCCTCTTATGTTTCTTTTATAGGTGAAGGGCAACCACAGGTTTAAGTGAAGAAAAGCTGAAATAATACAAACTGGTTTTATCTAAGGCGTTTGACTTTAAAAGATCTTCAATTAAGTTTTACAGTTTTTTTTCCAAAGAATTCTTGTACATCTTTGTTAATTTTATTTATAAGTATTTGAGACTTAAAATTGTGGCTGGGTGCAGTGGCTCACGCCTGTAATCCCAGCACTTGAGATGCAGAAGCAGGAGGATTGCTTGAGTTCAGGAGACTGACACCGGCCTGGGCAACGTAGGCTCTATGAAAATAATAAAGGAATGTAGAAATGGATGCATGTATGTGTGTAGTTGTAGTCCCAGCTACTCTGGATGCTGAAGTGGCAGGATCCCTTGAGCCCAGGAGGTTGAGGATGAGGTTAATCATGTTCAGGCCACTGCAACTTCAGCCTGGGTGACAGAAGGAGACTTTGTTTTGGAAAAAAAAAAAAGGGAAAAGAGTATTTTGAGAAATTTTGTGTTCTGATTCGAACTAGTATATACAAGTGTGATACTGTGAAGTATATGTTTGGCTCCTCCAGCCAGTTTACTGGTATACAACTCCTAAAAAATTTAGAATCTCCAGAAGTGACATCTTTATATGCTAGTGAGTCGACTGAGGCTGGCAGTCCCTAAGATAGCTCTAAGATGAGGAGATTAGAGGGATGGCATTTTCAGCCACACCCCCAACCTTCGGGGAAGAGGGAGAGGCTTTCGCGTGATGAAAATTTTTATTTATTTACGTAATCCCCTTCTCCCCCCAGACTTTTCTCTCCTAGGAAGTTGCTATGCAAGAGGGACGCAGCATTCTCAACAACATATTAATATAATTCAACTAAAAATATTTATATTTAGAAATGGTCAGGATAAAATTCTGAATTTTGAAAAAATTAAGAAAATGGGTTTACAGAAGCCTCCATCCCTTTGTGTCTATCATCTATCCAGAGAACGTGGAAACCGTACCCCTGGCTTGTGGCTGTTGCGTTGAGTAGTGAAACTGATGGATCTCTTCTGTCAATATCGTCACACATCCAGATGTATTAACCAAAAAATGCAAGGCAATTTTAAAAATTCCCCTCTCCTTTCCTCTCCAGGAAATTTCCTCCAAACACCTTGCAGTAAATTGAGCATTCACAGAGTTAAAAGCACCATGGACAAGAGAGATCCTGGCTACTTGTTGGCAGGTGGCTTTAGAGTAGCAGCCCAGCCAAAAACAAGGCTGGGAGGTGTCGTCACACCCCCAATCCCCCTTTTTGAGACAGGGTTTTGCTCTGTTGCCCCAGGCTGGAGTACACTGGAGGGCTCATAGCTCACTGCAACCCTCAGACTCTCGGTTGGTTCTACTGATCCTCCTGGTTGAACTCCCTAGTAGATTGGACTAGAGGCACGTGTCTCGTCACATCCAACAAATTATTACAATTTTAGTAGAGGAGGTCTCACTATGTTGCCCAGGCTGGTTTTGGACTCCTGGCCTCAAAGTGATTCTCCTGCCTCATCCTCCCCCCAAAGTGCTGGGATTACAGGTGTGAGCCACTACACCTGGTTTTGCTTCCCCACCTGTCTTTTTTTCCTTTAGGCTTAAGGTTTGATCTAAGGCTTTGCTCAAGCCCAGGAATTTTTTTTCCTTCCACTTGGAGGAAGAGCAATTCAAATGTTCAGGAATTTTTGCCTACTCAAAGCTCTTTGACATTTGGGTCCTTTCTCTACCTGCCTGCAGGAAAAAGAAAAGCCAAAGTCAGCACCTGGCTGCACTTTATTCCCTTCTATTATCCAGCACAGAACAGTGGTTAAGGGATCCAGATGAGCCAGCTCTCTTACAGTTGGACGGATTATTGTAAATTACTGGGAGTACATGTATTTCTCATAACAGACAACAGGTCAGCTGCTGCTTCACATTATGAGGAGATCCATGATCTCCCAGGTGTGACAGCTTCATCATCTCAGCCCTTCACTCTTCCTTTATTAAGAAGAAGGCTTTCACCATTATTTTAGTGAGTTAGGGTCTTGCTGGTGACCCACACTGTGTCAGGGATCCCCAAGGCCACCCTCACTTTCAGTGATTCCCTGGCATTCTCTGCCGCCCTTCTGTATACAGTGGTCATAACTGAAGCCAGCCCCCTCACCTTAGCTCAGGATCCCATGCCTCCCGCCTTCTCATGGGCTTTGTTCTTGCAACGATCACTCCTTTCTCCTGAACCATCAACTGCTCCCTCTATATTGGATCATTCCCCAAGCTACGATGAAACTAACCTCCTTCCCCCATGTCCTTGTGTAGCTACTAACATATTTATCTGCTGCCATTGAAAGTGAAGACTGTATAACGTAAACAACTCAATGCATTGGAATCAATTTTCAAAATTATCTGGAAAGGAAAATGACTCAGAGCAGCCAAAACAATTCTGAAGGATAACTTTGGGGAACTCATACTGCATAATGTCAAGATTCACATTAATTCTATCTTATTATTAATATGATTTTTAATCATCCAGCCCCATATGTCAATTATGTTAATTCCATGGGAATCAAGACAGGGTGCTATTAGAGAAAAAATTAACAGATTAGAATAGAATCCAGCAACAGACTCACAGACATGGTAAATTCATTCTCCAGAAAAGATTCAAAGGCAATGGAGAAAAATTGTCTTTTCAAGAAATGGTGTGTTTTCTTCCTGCTTCTTGGCCACGACATTCATCGTTTTTTTAATACCTCGGCATCCCTTCTCTGTGTTTCCCCTTTGCACTTCAACTCCTCTTTTCTATTTAAGGGTCTGTCTGTCCCATCACAGTGTGACAGCCCCCACAGCAAGTACCACGTGTTGTTCATTGTGTCTTCCTATTTCCAGCATTCCAGACATTTCCTGTAATATGGCAGGTATCATATGCATGTCTACAGAATTGATTAATAAATCTTCTGTAATGATCCTAACAGAAAGGCATCTCTCTGTTTGGGCACTCATTATTGGAGCTGGTATGTTTCTTAGGCACCTTACACATGGTGTTTGGTTTGTGCCAGACACTCTAGGGTAATAGCTCTGCCATGGTGCCCTGGAGCTCTTGCAGGTCACCACATGGGCCACATAGGCAAAGCCAGGCTGCGGGCTAACCCTGATTCTTGGCAAGATACCCCGAATCTCACTGGAACAAAGGAGAGATCCGCAGCATGGTGGGAGCTGCCAAAGGTACTTTCTTGCCAGCTCCCTATCTTCTTGAAGACTGACACAAGGCCATTCTTTATTCATCTTCCTAGTTTCAATTAAGCCCAGGCCTTTCCTCGTCTTAAGGCGCAGTTGTAAAGTATAAAAGTGCTCACTGCCTTGGGGCATGTCTTGTGGGCTCCCTCATAGGCAGAGAGACCCACCCTCTGTGCTGTCTGTCACTGAGTACCTCCAAATTAGTGTCATACTATGGGACATGATGCTGTTCTTGCTTTTGCTGTGTCTTCAAGCAATCAACCACTTGGATTCATTTGGGCCCATTGTCTCCCTATAGGCCAAATCTATGGATGTGACAATCCAAACTAACAGCTGCAGTGGTGATCCTTGCGGCCCTGTTTTGCCACCCCAGGGCTGCTTAGGGAATGCTTGAACACTTGACACGCTATTGTATTCAGTTTTGTGTGGTGTTGCCTGACCAGAGATATTGACCTATTCTTCATGGCATCACACACAGCAAACAAGATTTCAGCACGTACTATCAACTTAGGGTTGGCCTTGTCACACCTTGGTTATATTACAAATCAACTTTAGAATTGATGCCGTGTCTGACATGAGCTACACTTCTATTTAATTAACATATTTATTTAAATCAAATAAGTTTCTGAACTGAAATTCATTTAAAAAGGTAAGTAGACATCCCCGCTTGACATTCAAAAGCAGGTTATCACATACTAGAGATGTAGTTGTAAAGAAAACTGGAATGAAAAAAAATTTGAAATTTTAAAGGAAAAAAAGGAAATCTAACTAGTAAACCAAATTTATGCTGCAATGTAATGCCTCCTTGGTATGTTACTTCTCAATTCTAATTTAGAAATGGGGAAACTGTCCCAAAGGATACATGTATCTTGCCCAACACCTCAAAGCCAGTGTGTGAGAGGCAGGAGGGAAACCCATGGCTATTTCATGCCATAGCCTATACAAAGACAGTGTAGATAGGACCCAAGTCATCTTGCCTCAGCAAGTTGCTCTGTTACTTTCCCCTTTATTCTACCTAGGCCCTAATTCTGTCACCCCAGCTCTGCAGCCTAGGGACTTCTCACATATTTTTTGGCAAATGATACACCGAGAAAGGATGCACATAAGGAGATACATAGGGTGAGCTATGTTGGAAGGGGCAGGGAGCTTCCATGCCCTCTATGGGCATGGTACCTTCCATATGTTCAGCTAGCTGGAAGCTCTCTGAACCCTGTCCTTTCCCCGGGGTTTTGATGGAGGTTTTCATTATGTAGGCGTGTTTGATTTAAACCATTGGCCTGCCATTGGTGATCAACTTAACCTTCAGCCCTCTCCCTTTTCCTGAGGGTTGGGGGTGGGGCTGAAAGTCCCAACCCTCTAATCCCCCATTCTAGAAGCTACCTGTAGGTCATTTAGACAGTGTATGGGTCGAGAAACTTCCATAGCTTGATCTTTGTTATTGCTTTTCTCCTAGCTTTAGGTTTAGTTTGTTCTTGTTTCTCCAGTTCTTGGAGGAGTGACATTAAGTTGTCAGTTTGTGCTCTTTCCGACTTTTTAATGTAGGCATTTGGCACTGTAAACTTTGCTTTTAGCAGTACTTTCTTGTATCTCAGAGGTTTTGATAACTTGTTCTCAATATTATCATTCAACTTAAAGAATTTTAAAATTTTTATCGTGATTTTATTATTAACCCACATATCATTTAAGAGCAGATTATTTAATTTTTATGTATTTGTGTAGGTTTTAGGGTTCCTTTTGGAGTTGATTTCTAGTTCGATTCTACTGTGGTCTAGAAGATACTGGATATAATTTTGATTTTAAAAAAACTATTGAGACTTGTTTTGTGGCCTACCATATGGTCTATTTTGGAGAACGTTCCATGAGCTGATGAAAAGATGTGTATATTCTGCAAATCTTCGGCAGAATTTTCTGTAAATATTTGTGAAGTCCCTTTGTTCTAGTGTGTCATTTTAAGTCCCATTGTGTCTGTTGACTTCTGCCTCTAAGATGTCTAGTGCTATGAGTGGTGTATTTCAAGTCTCACACTATTATTGTTTTGTTTTGCTGTCTATCTCATTTCTTAGGTCTGAAGCAGGAGTGGCAGGGAACAAACCCTCTCAAACACCAAACTGAGGAAGGAAGTGGGCTTCTATCTTGGCCCGGGAGCTGCAGGGGGCTACAGCCTCACTCACCGAGCTCCATGAGCTGCAGCTTCTCTCCTCCTTTATAGGCGTACAATGCTAAAAAGGGAAACTGAGGCAGAACTTTATCATTGTCCATTTGCTGGACGGTCCAACCTTACAATGTTTTGGCTTCATTGATTTGCTAATTCATATGCAGCATGAGCAGGGACCGGGCAGGGGGAGGGGGCTTGCAGAGACAAGACAAAAGCAACAAGCTGTTTGTTGGCAGAGGAGTTTCCAGTAGGGAGCCTGGACCATGGAGATGTGAGGACGTGACCCAGTGCCAGGCTCCAGCCGGCAGGGATAACATCCATTTGCAACTCTTTCAAGGTTAAAAGATAGCAGAGATGCTGGGAACTGAAAAGGAAGTCATTTTTCCAGCTCTTTGGTATTTTATTTTATTTACTTTTTCTCTCTTCACCCTCTTTCCCATCTGGAAGCTGGGGGAGGGAGCAGGTAAAATAGAAGAAGGCAAAGGGATCTTCCCTCTTACTCTCCCTTTGAGAATCTCACTTACCTCTTTTTTTTTTTTTTTTGTGAGAATTCTCACTCTTACCTTCAGCCTCACTGTCGGGGTTTTCTGGTGAGACAGATTGGTGGTGGTTCATGTAATAGGTCTGCACTGATGTTTTTTCTGGAACCATGGTGGTAATAAATCCTTTTATCACTTGAAGGAGCAAGGGCATTAAGCAATGGAGCAATATTCATGCTCCTATCATCAGTAACACACTTATGATAATGGTCTTGAGCCCTCCTATAGCAGGAAACCAATTCCCAAACATCGATTCAGGGTTGAACCCATGCCGGACCTGTATGGGTACATGCATCAGTTTTGTCATGTCCCTTACAATATTTTCAACCATGAGGTCCTAGGTAGCTTTATATAAACAAGTTCCTTTGAGGGTTGTGGTGCATTTATAATAACTGTAGAACAAGAGAACACTGTAACCTTTTGTCCTACCACAGTAACCTTATGTATGCACTGGGAACAATCATTCGATGGAGGATTTACATCTACTGGGGTAGCAAAGACACAAGTCCATAGTCCAAAGAGAAGGAGTACCTGTCCCATGGAGGCAGTCCTCATGCTTTGGCCATTCACAGACCAGTCAGCTTCCGGGATGTGACTGGAGTAGGGCTTGTTGTCTCGGTTCTCCTTAAGGTGATCTTACATAGGGTTATGGAGATCTGTCTTCGCTTCCCAGGTGTCTGATGATGCAGGACTCCCTTGACCTTCACAGCAGTTGGAGTTGTCAGAATGACAGTTTGGGGTCCTTTCCACCTCGGTCGTAGGGGGCCACGTTCCAGTCCTTGATCCAAACTCAGTCACCTGGTGAGAAAGGGTGAACTAGGAGAGTAAGCTCGACGGGGCATCTTTCATTAACCGATCAGATACCTTCTCTGCCACATTTCCCAAAGCCTATAATTGCTGACATAATTCAGTTTCCCCTAATTCACAGGGAGTCTCTGGGAGTCCCCCAGAGAGTGGGGAGGAGGCCTATGATACAGGATCATCATAAGGGGAATATCCAGTTTTTTTAGAAGGTATACAGCTAATCTTAAACAAAACCATAGGAAGGACCTATATCCACTTTAACCCTGTCTCCTGGCACACTTCCCTAAGTTATTCTTTATAGTTCTGTTTATATCGCTCCACTTTGCCTGAACTCTGAGGCTGGTAGGCAGCATGTAGTATCCACTTTATCCCTAGCATTCTAGCTTGTACTCTGCACCAGGTCAGGCTAAAATGCAGGCCCATTGTTTGAGCCAACTTGCAAAGGCAGTCCAAATCTAGGGATGATGTCTCTTAAAAGAGCACGAGTCACTTCACAGGCCTTCTTAGTCTGTGTTGGGTAGGCTTCTACCCACCCGGAGTAAGGACACACCAGAACCAGCAGATATCGGTTACCGCTGCACTTAGGCATCCAAACGAATCTGTCTGCAACTTTTCAGAAGGAGCACTTTCATAAGCCTGGATTCCTGGTGGACCATAGGTCCTTGTCTGGCATTGTGCTGTCTGCATGTTACACACCATTGTGTCACTGTTTTTGCTATTGCAGATAAATGAGAGATGTGAAAATACCAGCCTAATAATTTTTCAAGGGTTTCTTGACCAAGGTGGGAGAAGGTTTCATGGGTAGCTAAGACCACTGCAGGTCCTAACAGCTGCAGCACGGCTACCCTTCCATCTGGCAGGCGTATCCATCCTCCCTTTATTTCCTTTCCACCTTCAGCTTGGAGGAGATTTTTTTCTCTCTCTAGTAAACTGGCACCAAGTCTGGGAACTGGGGCAGTAGGGGGCCACAACTGATGCCCGATATGGGATGGATGTGGCTCTCCGGGCTTCCGCATCTGCACAGGCATCTCCCTGGGCTACTGTGGTGGAGGTTTGCTGATGTCCTTCTGCAGTGCACGACTGCCACTTTTTGGGGATTCCATACTGCTTCCAGTAGCTGCAAAATTTCTTGTTGGTATTTTCTTTGCCCCCAGAGTTAAGTAGGCACTTCTCCTTATACTTGGAGAGTGAGGAATACATACTGTGAGTCAGTGAAAATGTTAAAAGTGTTTTTTTTCACTTAATTCCAAGGCACGAGTTAAGGCTATTAACTCCGCTGTCTGTGCTGAGGTGCCTTAAGGTAATAGCTTGGCCTCTAGAGTTGAGTCCAGAGTCACCACCACATATCCAGCACACCTTCCCCTAGAGGGTTGACAAAACTGCTTCCATCCACATACAGTTCCCAGTCAGCCTGAGACCATGGCTGGTCCTGCAGATCCAGCTGGTGAGTGGAGTAAACTGAGTTGAGTACCTCTTAGGCAGTGATGTGTTACCAGGTCCTCAGACACTGGGAGTAAGGTGGCTGGATTTATGGTGTTACAAACTTCTATGGTTATGTGTAGATTCTTGCACAGTAGGCTCTGGTACTTAGTCAAGCGGGCATTGGTGTGCCAGTGATGGCACTTCGTGTTCATTAAGGTGACCACAGATGTGGGGCTTTTATCTTTAAATTCTGTTCCAAAGTTAGCTTGTCAGCCTCTTGTGCCAGTAAGGCAGTGGCTGCTAAGGCTCCTAGACATGGGGACCATCCCTTGGAAACTCCATCCAGTTGTTTGGACAAGTATGCCACTGGTCAAGGCCATGGGCCCATAGTCTGGGCCAGGACCCCCACTACCATTTCTTCTCTCTCTCAGATACATACAGCATAAAGGGTTTTGTCAAGTCTGGCAGTCCCAGAGCCAGGGCAGACATCAGTTTTGCTTTTAACCTGCAAGAAGGCCCCCTGCTGCTCTGAGCTCCACTCAAATGGCTCTCCATCCCTGCCACCTTTGTGGCTTCATACATGGGTTTAACCAGAACTGCAAAGTTAGGAATTCACAGCCTGCAGAATCCAACTGCTCCCAAGAATTCTTGTACCTGCCTTTGATTCTTAGGGCACCGGCAGGTTACTGATAACCTGCTTTCTTTCTATTCCTAGGCTTTGCTGCCCCTGCTGGATGGTAAATCCCCAGATAGTGCACCTGCTGTTGGCAAATTTGGGCCTTCCTTTTTTGGAGGTCTTGTATCCACAGGTCTCCAGTGTGTGAGCAACAAGTCAGTTCCCTGGGCATATCTGCCTGCTACTGCATGTTCCAGCAAAAGGTCATCCACATACTGAAGCAGCACACAACCTAGCTCCTTGGTGGGGAACCTCTGGAGGTCCTGGGCCAATGCCTCTCCAAGATGCTTGGGGAGTTTTTGAATCCCTGTGGAAATCAAGTCCAGGTATACTGTGTTGTTACACCTGACTCCAGATCTTCCCACTGGAAGGCAAACAGTTTCTTGCTCTCAGGAGCTAACCAGATCCTGAAGAAATCATCCTTTAAGTCTAAGCAAGTGAACCAGCTGGCCTCAGCTGGCAACAGTCGTAGCAACATATAGGGATTGGGCATTGTGGGGTGCAAGGTCACAGTTGCCTGGTTGACCAGAGCACAGATCCTGCACCAGTCTAAAGTTCTTGGTCCCAGCTTGGGGACAGGCAGGAGAGGTGTGTTCCAAGGAGACTGGCAGGGAACCATAATACCATAAGCTTTCAGGTGTCTGAGATGGACCTGGATGCCTTCAAGAACTTCTCGTGGTACTGAGTACTGCCTCTGTCTAACTGGTAGTGCCTCCAGCTTTACTTTGAAAACCACCAGGGCTTGGTTTACTGCCAAACCTGAGGGGTTGTCTTCTGCCCAGACCCTGTGGCCATCACTTGGTCAGTGCAGGGGTTAATTCTCCTCCTGGCTTTGTCAGGAAGAGTCTCCACTCCTCCTCCCTCAGGACTGTGAGAGCCATAATTATTTCTGCCTGAGCCAGTTTGAGCTGCACAGAGCCCTTATCAGTAAAAGTGATAGTAGCTCTTCAGTTTGCTCAGCAAGTCTCTTCCCAAGAAGGGTAGAGGGCCATCCAGCTTGCACAAGAACTGTTGTATATTCTCAGCCTCCCATTGAGCAGGTGAGTAGCAGGCAAAAAGCCTGTTTTTCTGAAACTCCAATCTGCCTCAATTATATTTATTGTCTTGCTGGACAAGGGGCCACGGGTTTGATCACCACCGAGTGCTCCGCTCCAGTGTCGATTAAGAAATCAATGTCCTTGCCCCCCCCATGTTCATCCTGACCATGGGCTCTTTGGGGGGCATCCAAGCCCAGTCCCTTCAGTCCATTGGCCCCCCCTGCCAAGCTAAACAGGGTAGTCTCACCTTTCCTGAGGCTTCTTGCTTGGAGTTACCCTTTTTCTCCTGCCAACTCAAGGACACTTACCTTCCAGTGCCCCATTTCTTTACAATGGACACACTGGTTGCGCTGCAGACATGGTTGATTTAACTGGGTGTTTTTTCCAGGGCCCCCTTGCCCTGCCCCTTTAAAGGGTTCCTCTGATAGCCGTGGCCAGCAAATCAATACTTTGCCAGTTCTTTTGCTTATTCTCTTGGTAGCTTACTGCGTTTCTATTTATAAATACCTGATGGGCTATTTCCAAAAACTGTGTAGTGCTCATGGCCGCGAATCCATTCTGTTTTTGTAACTTTTTTTCTGATATTATTTGTGCATTGACCAAAGTTTAAGTTTACCATGTGCTGATTCTCTGAGGGGTTCTCCAGGGTTAAAAGGAGTATACATGCAGTAGGCCTTACACTTTTTTTTATAAAACTGGACTGGGCTGCAGTTTTTGCCCCCTGCTTAAGTTGAGATACTTTGTGTATATTTTGTAACTTTTTGCGCTCCTTTCTTACTCCCTCCAGTAAGGCCTCTCTGTATTGAGTTAGCCTCTGCATGCCCACAGGGCTATTTGGGTCCCACTGAGGGTCTGGTTCCTGGTAACTTGGTTCTTACATCTCCTGGGGATTTTGGTAATTAGCTGGAACATGCCTTCCAGCCATTTAGATGTCGCCTGGAGGCTCTGTCACCTCTCATCAGTGTTAAAAAGATACATGAGCAACTGGTGACAATTAGCCCAAGTGAGGTTATGAGTTAGGATGACAGTTTGAATCAGGTCAATTAAAGCTTGTGGTCCATCAGTGTAAGACGGGTTGTTACTCTTCCAGTTGATGAGGTCAGACGAAGATAACGGTACATATGTGAAGACATGCCTTTCCACCATATATTCATCCTCATTTACTCTTGTAAGTGAGTAAAAGGGGCATTTTCATTCCAGCCTTGGGCTGTAAATAAGCCCCCAGGGGAGGGGAGCCCCTTGAGAAGAGGGCTGCTATGGGAGGAGTGCCTCCTGATGCTGAACTTTCTTTTTTTTTTTTTTACTCTGGGCTGTCTAGGAGGATTCAGACCCTGTGGGAGGCATTGAGATCTCTGGCTTTGGAGAGGGGGGCCTCTCCTCCTGGTAAGGAGGGGCTGTTATTAGAAGAGGGTCCTCTGGTGCTGAGTCAGCCAAGATCTTAGGAGCCTGTGTCCCCTGACAGGTGGAGTAAGACTTTTTCCTAACTGCCTGTCCCTTTGCTACTAACACTGCCGCTGCTTGGCCTCTTAACCACTGTGGGAGGTTTAAACTAAATGTAACCAAGTATCTATGTACGGAAATTGGTTAAGGTGTCATGTCTTTCCTGCAATCTTGTGCCACACTTTGGAGACAAGGGACCTGTCCAGGCTCCCTTCTGTGGGCCAATCTGCCCTAATGCCGGTCAGGCTACTTCACACAGAGTTTTAAGTTTTTTGGCGTCATGGTGGCATCATAATCTCCACTAAATCCCTTCTTGAAATTCTTTAGCATAGTTTTCAATGGAGTGGGTTTACTCTGCATTTTACCCATCTCCCTCCAGCCAAGTTAGAAACAGAAACAAGTTTAAGGCACCAAGACTGGCTTACAGAGTCACAAAATTAAAACCAAAGCTCTGAGATTGATACATACACACAAGAACAGAACCAAAACCAAGATGCCTACCTTGGCACACACACAGGAACAAAACCAGAACCAGGGTGCTGACTCAGCGTGCTCTATCATGACTGCCCTGGCAGCAGGAAGCTATTCCCCCACTGCACTATGTCAGCTGCCAGCTCAGCAGGCCCTATCCCACTCTTTGCTGGCTCCCAGGACACACACACACAAGAAAAGAACCAAAACCAAGTGCCTACCTTGGCACACAACGGGTAATGAGGCCACACTTCCACCCAGTGGAGTGGGCCAGTGAAACTTCTCAGAATTAATCCTACCAAGTTTCTGACATCTGGGATCTGAGCAAACCAGTTCCTTTCTCGGGGCTTAGCCTCTGTGCCAGATCCCCCATAGGCCTGCCTGGCTGTGCTGTGGGAGAAGGATCCACAGTGTCCAATGCCTACCTGGGAGCCCTCTCAGGACCCCATTGCCCAAGTGGGCTGGAGTCTCCATGGGGATGCTCTGCAGGGCAGGGCAAAGCTGCCTGGAAGGCTGTCCTGGCTGCCTTCCAACCAAAACTTGTTTACCAGTCAGGGAACCAAAAATGAAGCAGGAGCGGTGGGGGAACAAACCTCTAGAATACTGAACTGAGGAAGGAAGTGGCTTTTTATTTGGCCGGGAGCTTCAGGGTCTACAGCCTCATTTACCGAGCTCCCCCAAGTTGCAGCTTCTCTCCCTTTTATAGGCTTACAGCCCTAAAGGGGAAACTGAGGTGGAACTATGTCATTGTCCATTTTCTGGACGTCCGAACTTACAATCTTTTGGCTTTATTGATTGCAATTTCATATGCAGCATGAGTGGGGACTGGCAGGGGAGGGGGCTTACAGAGATAAGACAAAAGCAACAAGCTGTTTGTTGGTAGAGGTGATTCCAGTAGGGAGCCTGGTCTGTGGAGATGTGGGGGTATGACCCAGTGCTGGGCTCAAGCCAGCAGGGATAACATTCATTTGCAGCTCTTTCAAGGTTAACAGATAGCAGAGACGCTGGGAACTAAAAAGGGAGTCATTTTCCCAGGTCTTTGGTATTTTATTTTATTTTTCCCTTCTTCAACCTTCTTCCCATCTGGAAGGTGGGGGAGGAGGTGAAATAGGAGGCAACGGGGTCTCCCCCTCTGAGGTTTAGTAGTAACTGTTTTATGAATCTACGAGCTCCAGGGTTTGGTGCATATAACTTTAAGATTCTATTATTTTCTTGTTGAATTAATGCTTTTATCATTTTATAGTGATCATCTTTGTCTTTTTTAAAATTTAACTGTCACTGCTTTGAAGTCTGTTTTGTCTCATATAAGAATAGCTACTCCTGCTCACTTTTGGTTTCCATTTGCATGGAGTACCTTTTTCCACCCTTTTACCTTGAATTTGTATAGAACATTCTGTGTTACGTGGGTCTCTTGAAGACAGTAGATATTTGGATTGTGATTTATTATCTGCTCTGCCATTATGTAGCTTTTAAGAGGGGAGTTTAGACCATTTACATTCAATGTTAATATTGAGATGTGAGGTACTGTTTTCTTTATCATGTCAATTATTACCTAGATTTGTTTTCATTGTGTTATTGTTTTATAGACCCTGTGAGTTTTAAGCTTTCAAGAGGTTCTATTTTGGTGTGTTTCAAGGTTTAGAACTCCTTTTAGAATTTCTTTTTTTTAAATTGTACTTTAGGTTCTGGGGTACATGTGCAGATCATGCAAGATTGTTACATACATGGCAAGGTGGTTTGCTGCCTCCACCCCCCTGTCACCTGTATCTGGTATTTCTCCCCCATGTTATCCTTCCCCAACCTCCCCACCCCCATCTCTCCCCTACCCCCCCCACAACAGACCCCAGTGTGTGATGCTCCCCTCCCTGTGTCCATGTGTTCTCGTTGTTCAACACCCACCTATGAGTGAGAACATGCAGTGTTTGATTTTCTGTTCTTGTGTCAGTTTGCTGAGAATGATGGTTTCCAGATTCATCCATGTCCCTACAAAGGGCACAAACTCATCGTTTTTTATGGCTGCATAGTATTCCACGGTGTATATGTGCCACATTTTCCTTGTCCAGTCTATCATTGATGAGCATTTGAGTTGGTTCCAGGTATTTGCTATTGTAAACAATGCCACAATGAACATACGTGTGCATGTGTCTTTATAATAGAATGATTTATAATCCTTTGGGTATATACCCAGTAATGAGATTGCTGGGTCAAATGGAATTTCTATTTCTAGATCCTTGAGGCATCACTACACTGTCTTCCACAATGGTTGAACTAATTTGCACTCCCACCAACAGTGTGAAAGAGTTCCCATTTCTCCACATCCTCTCCAGCATCTGTTGTCTCCAGATTTTTTAATGATCACCATTCTAACTGGCATGAAATGGTATCTCAATGTGGTTTTGATTTGCATTTCTCTAATGACCAGTGATGAGCATTTTTTCATGTTTCTTGGCCTCATATATGTCTTATTTTGAAAAGTGTCTGTTCATATCCTTCACCCACTTTTGAATGGGTTTGTTTGTTTTTTTCTTGTAAATCTGTTTTAGTTCTTTGTAGATTCTGGATATTAGCCCTTTGTCAGATGGATAGATAGCAAAATTTTTTTTCCATTCTGTTGGCTGCTGGTTCACTCTAGTGATTGTTTCTTTTGTGGTACAGAGCTCTGGAGTTTAATTAGATCCTATTTGTCTATTTTGACTTTTGTTGCCAATGCTTTTAGTGTTTTAGTCATGAGGTACTTGCCTATGCCGATGTCCTGAATGGTTCTGCCTAGGTTTTCTTCTAGAGTTTTTATGGTGTTAGGTCTTATGTTTAAGTCTTTAATCCATCTGGATTTAACTTTAGTGTAAGGTGTCAGGAAGGGGTCCAAGTTTCTCATTTCTGCACATGGCTAACCAGTTTTCCCAACATCATTTATTAAACAGGGAATCCTTTCCCCATTGCTTGTTTTTGTTCGGTTTGTCAAAGATCAGATGCTTGTAGATGTGTGGCGTTGCCTCTGAGGCCTCTGTTCTGTTCCATTGGTCTATATCTCTGTTTTGGTACCAGTACCATGCTGTTTTGATTACTGTAGCCTTGTAGTATAGTTTGAAGTCAGGTAACTTGATGCTTCTGGTTTTGTTCTTTTTGCTTAGGATTGTCTTGGATATGTAGGCTCTCTTTTGTTTCCACATGAAGTTTAAGGTGGATTTTTCCAGTTTTTGTGAAGAAGGTCATTGGTAGCTTGATGGGGATAGCGTTGAATCTATAAATTACTTTGGGCAGTATGGTCATTTTCATGATATTGTTTCTTCCTAACCATGAGCATGGAATGTTTTTCCATCTGTTTGTGTCCTGTCTTATTTCCTTGAGCAGCGGTTTGTAGTTCTCCTTGAAGAGGTCCTTTACATCCTTTGTTAGTTGTATTCCTAGGTATTTATTCTCTTTGTAGCAATTGTGAATAGGAGTTCACTCTCCTTTTAGAATTTCTTGTAGTGGTAGTGACAAATTCCCTCAGCATTTGTTTGTGTGAAAATGACTTTACTTCTTCTTCATTTATAAACTTAGTTTTGTGGAATACAAAATTCTTGGCTGACAGCTGTTCTGTTTAAGGAGGTTGAAGACAGGGCCCTAATCTCTTCTGGCTTGTAAGGTTTCTGCTGAGAATTCTATGTTTAGTCTGATAGTTTTCCTTTGAATATTACTTGCTGCTTTTGTCTTGGTGCTCTTAGAATTCTTTTCTTCATGCTGACTTTAGATAGCCTGATGACTGTATACTTTGGTGAAGACCTTTTTACAGTGAACTTCTCATGATTTCTTTGAGCTTCTTAGATTTGGATATCTAGATCTCTAGCCAGGTCCAGGAAGTTTTCCTCAATTATTCCCTCATATAAATTTTCCAGACATTATTTTCTCTTCTCCCTCAGGGACATCAATTATTCTTAGGGTTGGCCATTTTTAATAATTCCTTATTTCTTGGAGACTTTATTTATTTTTATTCTTTTTTCTTTATTTTTTCCTGATTGGTTTAATTTGATCTTCCTGGTGCCATATTATTTCTTCTGTTCTGATGGAAACATTTCTATTCTTTGGATTTAAGTACAAAGTTTGAGGGTACTTCTTTTAAATTGTATACTTGTGGCTCATAGGCAGAATATCATCACCTACTTTGGGACATTTAGGAAGTTTCCAAGGACAACTTTGATTGTTGGAATGATTGGCAGGGGTTACCAGCATTTGGGGGCTTAAGGTTACAGGGAGGCAAATGTCTTTTTCCAGAGTCTTAAAACAACTGGACTTTCGATATATGTCACTCCCTATAAACTGAGGGAGGCTTGTATGTTGCTTCATCTGGGAATGTAAAAAGACTGTCAACTGAGACAAATGATGAGATGTCTCAATCATTTTAAGAGATTTATTTTCCAAAGTTAAAGATGCATGCCTGGGAGACAGGTCGATGCCTTTCTTGGAAGATGATTTTGAGGGCTCCCAAATTTGAAGGGGAAAGGATGGGATACTGAGAAGTACACAATTTAATGAAAGAGGGGGGGTGGGGAAAAATAGCCATTCATGCTTTTGTCTGGTTCAGTGAATCTGTATTTTTTACATAAGATGACATAGACAAATGGTGCAGAGGAAAAATGCAGGGAATATGCGTTTTACATAAGATAACACAGACAAAAATGGGGCAAGGGAACAATCAGATATGCATTTATGTCTTGTGGGCTTGGGGTTCTAAAGATAAGCTATCAATTTACGTTGCCATGGTGAAATTTTAACAGAAACACCTTGAAAGACTTTCCAGCTCACTAGGAATTTCCTCGTGGGCAAAATATGGGGAAGCATATAGCTTTTCATCTTGTAGCCATCTTATTTAGGAACTGAAAGGGGGAGGCAGGTCTTTGTGACCCAGTTCCCAGCTTGACTTTTCCCTTTGGCTTAATGAGTTTGGGGTTCCAAGATTTAATTTCTATTCACATTTCCTTCCCACTTTTAAAAAGTCTTTTGGAGAAAGCATTTTAGAAGAAAATGAGTCTCTGGTCCCAGGTTTTATTGATCTGTCATGGCCAGGATGGTTTATTCCTGTACAGGTAGGTCCAGATTTATTAGGAAAGCTCATTTCTAGAAGATTGTGAAGTCTCATATCCAATGAAAAAAAATCGGGGGTGGGAAGGGAGAAACAACAAATGAAAAACAACTCTGGAAAATCGACATAGGCTACATTACTCTGAAGTCCCTACATCAGTAGGCAGGTATAAAAGTGGCTTATGTATGTAAATAGGTTACTGTTATTTTCCTCTCATGTTTAAGTTGTTCTGGCTTCAATTTGTCGGGCTTTATGAAAGCACAGCTTAGTTCTGATGACTCAAAATTAGGAAATATGGGAAAAGAAAAAAATTGAAAACATATTTTTGAAGACTATAGCCAAGAAAAAATTAAAATTTGGTCCAACTGTAGAGAATAATGAAAACTGAAAAACACTGGGCAAGACTAGAAACTAAAAATAGGTATACTATAGTTTTTTGAAACATAATTTTTCTCTCTCCCAGTTTCCCATTTTTGTTAAAGACAAATCATAGTAGGACTGGTTTGCTTTATTATACTTGACCTAATTATTTGTATATGGCAGAGCAAGAATAATTAATTTTTACATAGGCTTTTAAATTGGCTTTGATGGAGCTTTGCTCCATAGAAGGAATTACAGATAAGACTTTTTAAAAGCTGACCCCAGCCATGGATTTGCGGCATCAACTATCTATGAGTTGGGTTAATTTCCTCCCCTCTTGAAGTTCCAAGATAAACTTGGGGCTTCTGGGCCTATCAGAGTGACATTCTTTACTTATCACAGGTCAGAAACTCTGTACAGGGACTGTGTACACAAAATATGAGGCCAATTTTTCCAAGAGCTTTATTGGCTCCGTAAGTCAAGTTTGATTTTTTAAAGGAAAGCACAGTGTACCAGTCAAAGCCTTGGTAAAATAATCAGTCTCTCCAATTGTACCCTGTTACAAATGGAAACAGATTCTTATTGCACTTATGCAAATACTGAATTGCCATAAGTTAAGAATACTTATAAATAGTTCCAAATCAGGTAGAGAGAAACAAATACGGAAATCAGGTAGACAGAAATAAATATGCTCCAAATTTTGTTCATAGGAATATACTAAATTGTTAAAAGCTGTCACTAGCTCAAAAGAGGTTTCACGTCTCTGAAAAAAAACCAAAGGATCAGCAACATTTTAAGCAAAAAGTCAAAATATTAGTTCAGTTTGTGCAGTTAATTGCTGTTTTGCTTGATACTCATAAACATTTTATCTCTCCATGAGTCCTGAAAGTTTTTCCTTTATTCTGATGTCACAGTCTCCAAAGTTATCAGAAACCTGCACATAAATCCTTTTAGAGTTTTACAGCTGATTATAAAACCACCTTCAAAAGAAAGGCAGAAACAACACAATTGCCCATAGATGACCGAAAGTTTTAGGGAAGCCATAGTCAAAGATACAATTGACAAGGAAATTTGTTACCTCTGTGGCAAACTATAATTTTAACGCAACAATTATGATTATTACTGATAAGTACAATAAGTCATATTAGAATTATAGGAGTTTCCCATAATTTTGGAACACACATACCAATAATATATTTATACAAATACAGCTCAAAGAAAACCAAACATCATTTCATATTTGACAATGCTTCCTGTATATTTTTTATACCAAATAAGCCAGATTATGTCATTTTTGGACTTTATGGAAACTGATATCTTAAAGGATTAATTTGGTCAGAAAAAGACATAATTTATAATTTGATTTTGTAAAGCTTGTTAAATATTAAAGGTTTAAAACACTCAATATTACAAAATAAGATTACAAGTTATTGTAAAGCCATTCGTTTAACCAAAGTTATAACTCAAAGATTTTTTAAAAAGTGAAAACCTTCATTCTTTGAGAGAGGAGACAATTTTTCAAACTACAAGCCCTAATAAAAACATCATGAAGCCAATTAAATTTGTTTTTTTAAAAATTCTGTAAACAATTTATAAAATTTAATCTTGATTATAAAATATAACTTCCATAAGCCTTTTATAACCTTTATTAAGGAGTTAATTAAAAATGTTTCCAGAAAACCTTGTTAATCTGACACAGGGGTCCATATGCTGGTCTTGCATCAGTTTGCCTTTGACATTAATGATTAATTTAGAGAAAATGAACTTATTTTATCTTTTAAAATTGACCCTCACAATCTCACATGCCCACCTATTCTGCAATAGTACCTGGGCCTTGAGGAGTTGAATGGATTTAATTTCTGGCTTTGTGTCTTAGGAATGCAGTTTATTTTGGTTGGTGTCTTCCACAGGGCCTGAAGATGAGGCTTTAATTGCTATCAGTATTTAATATTTATCAGGACTTGGTATTCTTTTTAGACCCAGGAGTTAAAGCCCTATAACTTAATGTCACAAGTACTTTAAAAGCACATACAGAAAGATACAGGGTTGTAATAACCTTAATTTAAAAGTTTTTAAATCTCAGTTTTTTCGTAAGCAAAATCAAACTTGATAATAATGCCATAGAAATTATTTTAATAAAATGGAAAATCTATTATGCCAGTTACCAAAGGGCAAAGAGAAAACCTTTGGCAGTGCACAGAATATTATGTTGGAGGAAAACATTTCCTTTAGACCTTAAGAAAACATGCCTTTTAAAAGGGAAGGGAAAGCTTGAACAGCGGTGAAATGCAATAGAAGTTGAACTTTGGGTTAAAAAAATTAAAATCTCTTATAATTCATTAAGAGTAAAATTGGCTCATGCCTGCAATCCCAGCACTTTGGGATGTGGAAGAGGGTGGATCACCTGAGGTCAGGAGTTTGAGACTACCCTGGCCCACATGGCAAAACCCCATCTCTCCTAAAAAAAATACAAATATTAGCTGCATGTGGTGGCATGGCCCTGTAATCTCAGCTACTTAGGAGGCTGAGGCAGGAGAATCACTTGGACCTGGGAGGCAAGGGTTGCAATGAGCCGAGATCCTGCCATTGCACTGCAGCCTGAGCAACAGAGAGGGACTCTGTCTCATTAAAAACAAACAAACAAATAAATAAATAAATTAACCCGTTAAGAAAGTTTTATTGTTTTAGCCAATAATTTAGTGAATAAGTGCTGTTTTACATTAAGTCCAATCTCTAGAAAGAGCATTTTAATTTTCCTTTAATTATAAACAATTTATCATATAATTTTTTAAAAAATAAATTCTCTTATTGTTACTCACACAGACTATTCATGACATGCTTGGACTTTCTTGTTTGTTTCTGAGCATCCTTCCTCTTAAAGAACCAGTCATTTCTATTAGGACTAAATTTACCATACAAGATTCTTTATGACATAAAATTATTTCTCTTTATTCTTTCTTACCACAAAATCCTCTTTATTTTATAACTTTCTTTACATCTTTTTTACTTCCTGGTTCCTTTACCTTGTTTTACACATAACATTTAAATAAGCTTTGAATTAGAGAAAACTTGTTCACCTTTTTAAAAAAGAACATACTTTTTTTGGCAAGAACGTTTTCCTGCAATATATTTTTTATTTGAAAATACTCACATAATGAAATATCTATTATTTAATGCAATATAACTTTATATTCTAAATTATGTCATTTGTTTACAGATATTCATTCCATTACATTTGCCTAATTATTTTGTTTTAATAGTTTACCTAGATTAATTATGAAAGCTGTGATAGTCATGATTTAAAGTTATGAAACCACAATTGCAAAATTATAACTGAGACAGTGAAAAGATATGACCTAAATGACTCCATCTTGCTTTTAACCTCCAAACTGTCCTTGTTCATTCCTAAACTTTGGGAGGAACATGGTTTACAGTTTTGCTTTGAAACAAATACAATAACATTCCTTTTCCAAAACAAATCTCCTTACTGCCTGTGGACTAGACTGCCTAAAACCACAGGGTTAGAAGTTATGGTAATCTTACTAAATTCAAGATGCAGCTGTTTTTATTAAACCAATATCAATGTCTGATTTATTAAAGATTGTACAAGAAAAGATTATTCTGGATGGGCTAGGTTTATAGTTTTGTAACTGCTATGCCAAATTTCGTCACTTTATAGTATTTGGCAGGGATAAGTGCGAAATTGGTTGAATTAATAAATGCAACCAAAAAGTAGTGAAACATTGTATAAACAACACATAAATGCATAGACATATTAAGCATGCAGATGGAAATACATCTTATAGATTCATGAAGATTCCCCTTCTTTTTTCCTGTTTTAGACTTTCAGATTCTTAATAATCTGTTTTACAACCCTAGGCAATTGTTAGCTAAATAGCCTCAAATTTGTATATTAAAGGAAACAATCCAGGTGAAAATCAAATAGCAAAATTTACATCATAAGGTACAGAAAAAAAAGTCTGGTGGTGTTAGAGGGAGACACTTTTATTTTTCTTTGAGCCAAATGACACATAAAATTACAAAAAATTATCATAGGATTGTATAGGGAGACCAATTTTATTTAGATAGGGATTACCTATCTTTTTAACTGGATCTCTGAGCTTTGGGCAGAGTCTACCAGTCTGAATCCCAGGTTTCCAAAAAAAAGGAATAATCATCTTGAAGTTAGACCACATGATGTTTTACAGTGCACTTAATTTTTTTAAATAAAGACATTTCTAAGTGTCTAAGCTGTACTCTTCCTTAAAAACTCAGGAGCAGCCTCTGTTACACTAGTTATTAATGAAGAAAACAGAATTCAGTCAACTGAGAAATTTTAAAAAAACTTTTGCTCAAAAAAAAACCAAAACAAAAAACAAACAAACAAACAAAAAGAAGGTCCTAGGAGAGAAAACAAAAAACAAACAAACCAACACAAAAACATGAAGGCCTTAAATACAAACAGGCACATACACACACACACATACACACACATCATGGATGTTAGCTTTTAATTAAGTGGACTTTTAACCATTGAGCTCTTTTAAAAAAATCTTTTAAAATTTCATTACTATATTTCAGCTAGAACAAATTGCTGCTGTTTCAGAAGTACCAAGTATCAAACCAGAAAGGGTTTGATTTCGAAACAAACCTAGGCTGTCACGGTGGGGAATAAAAAAGAAGTAAGACCCTTAGCTATTGAAGTGCAGCATGGTGGTGGGGGAGAGAAAGGACAGTCATTGCTTTCAGTTTGGCATGGTTAGCAAAAAAAAAAAAAAAAAAGCTCTGTTACGTAAATAAAGTTCCTTAAGTAGTCAAAATCAAAATCAAAAATCTTTCCTTTTATTTTTCTGTTTTCTTTTGCTGGCTGTTTTTCTCCCTGCACTATACCACCTTTCATTTAGTGGGAATTTAGCTACTTTAGAGGCCTTGTTCCCCCTCATTTGGAACTTTCCTTCAGATTTGATCAAGTCAGATACAGTTGGTCAAACCCAATGGGAAAAAGATGGAAAAAACAACAAAACCAGAAACAAACAAACAACAGAAAAACCAGTCAAGCAAAATAAATGATTGCACAAATTATATAATTACTGAGTGCTCTGATGGTAAGGAGAAATTAAGACCAGCTGGTTGTTAATTTTAACTTTAGCCAAGACAAACCCCAATTCAGTTACTTACCTAGGGATGGGTCTCAAGCTGTAGACTGCTCTCTACCATTGTAGAAGGAGGAAAATAAAAAAACAACTCATTTCCCATGTTGGAATCTGAGCTCAAACTCCATCAAGGAGTTACCTGCCTTCCAAAGTTACAGAAACAGGAAATCTTGCCTTCCTCATGGAAAGCAAGTAAAACTGAAAAAAAAGAGGAACTGGACAGCAAAATAAACTTTAGATCTTAGCCAAATTTTGGGAGATGAGGGATTCTCTGGAAATGGTGCTCTCAGACCTCAGCAAATTGTCCTTTTGGTTTGAGCCATAAAATTAGCTCAGGCTGGTACCAAGCACCAACAAGAGATTTGTCAAAGGTCAGGGGCATCTCCACTCAGAATCCCTCTGTGGTCTACCAAATGTGAACCCCAAATATTGGAGACAGGTCTCAGTTAATTTAGAAAGTTTATTCTGTGAAGGTTGAGGGTGTGTGCTGGTGACACAGCCTCAGGAAGTCCTGGCAACATGTGCCCAAGGTGGTTGGCGCACAGCTTCATTTCATGCATTTTAGGGAGACATGAGACATCAATCAATATATGTAAGAAGTACATTGATTCCATCCAGAAAGGCAGGAACAACTTGAAGCATGGAGGGGGCTTCCAGGTCACAGGTAGCTGAGAGACAAATGGTTCCATTCTTTTGAGTTTCTGATAAGTTTTTCCAAAGGAGGCAATGAGAATACACATCTATCTCAGTAAGCAGAGGGGTGACTTTGAATAGAGTGGGAGGCAGGTTTGTCCTGAGCAGCTCCCAGCTTGACTTTTTCCTTAGCTTAGTAATTTAGGGGCCCCGAGATTTTCCTTTCACAGTATAAAACCAAGCTCTGTCCTGACCACCTTGGGCACATGTTGCCAGGACCTTGTGAGGCTGTGTCATGGGTGTGTCCTTAACTTTGACAAAATAGACTTTGTAAATCGATTGACACTTGTCTCAGATACTTTTTGGTTTACAGGATAAACAGGAATGAGCAAATTTAAATATACTGTTCCATATCTTTGTAGTCAGTGTTGTACTCCTGAGATTAGATTGTTCCAGTTAAACAGCTGTATCCATTAGGAAGTGGAATTGCAAATGGGCAAGGCTTCTGTATGTCATGAAGACAAGCAGATTTTTAATAAGAGGTATTTCTATAGAGACAGAAGAAAAATAAAGGTTAATGTTGAGCACAATTTATCCAGATATCTTTAGTAATGGAGGAGGAAGGCAGTGGCAATCTGACATTTTTTTCTCTTGCCTATATTATAAGGCATAAGCTTCAGCTTGCAGGGCCTTAAGAAAGAGGTAGTAGCAATTTCATTGAGGAAAAATCAGAAAAATAAAAGAAAAATTTGAAAGCATTAGTAGGGGACTTGTAGCCCAGAAAGAATTCAGGATTCAATCCAAATTGTGTAATCGCCTAATGGGTTCACCTTGCCTACTGCCTAGACAGAGCTAATTTATCAAGACAGAGGAATTGTAATAGAAAAAGAGTAATTCATTCAGAGCCGGCTATGTGGGAGACTGGAGTTTTATTATTACTCAATTAGTCTCCCTGAGAATTTGAGGATCAAAGTTTTTAAGGATAATTTGGTGGGTAGGAGGCCAGTGAATCAGGAGTTCTGATTGGTTGGGTCAGAAATTAAATCACAGGGAGTTGAAGCTGTCCCCTTGTGCTGATTCAATTCCTCGATGGGGGGCCACAAGACCAGATGAGCCAGTTTATGTGTCTGGATGGATCTAACTAGTCCATTGAGTTCAGGGTTTGCAAAATATCTCAAGCTCTGATCTTAGGTTTGACAATAGCGATGTTATCCCTGGGAGCAACTTGGGGAGGTTTAGAATCTTGCAATATGCAGCTGCATGACTACCAAATCATAATTTCTTTTTAAATTTATTTGTTTTACTTTAGGTGCATACTATATCTGGCATTTCTCCCCATGTTCCAAATCATAATTTCTAATCTTGTGGCTAATTTGTTAGTCCTACCAAGGCAGTCTAGTCCCCAGGCAGGAAGGGGATTTATTTTGGAAAGGAACTGTTATCCCCTTTGTTTCAAAGCTAAAGTATAAACTAAGTTTCTCCCAGTTAGTTCAGCCTACACTCAGGAATGAACAAGGGCAGGTTGGAGGTTAGAAGTAAGACAGAGTTGCTTAGGTTAGATTTCTTTCACTGTCTCAGTTATAATTTTGCAATGGTGGCTTCAATTGCAGAAAATAATAAAAACTCAAAAACAGTGGATGAGACTAGAATCGAACGACAGTTATACTATAGTTTTTTTTCTGAAACATAATTTTTCTCTCTCCAGTTCCTGCTTTTACTAAAGACAAATCACAGTAGGACAAATTTATTTGCAAAATAAGTTTTAGTTTTATCGTGCTTGGCCTAAGAATTTGCATAAAGTCAGCATATTATTTGCCATATAGGTTCTTTTAAAAATTGGCTTTGCTGGAACTTTATTCCATAAAGAATCTCAGATTAGACTTCAAAACTATGAGGCCAGCCATGGATTTATCTGTGCCTACAAATACTTGTATTAATTGGGGTAAATTCCTCACCTTGAAGTTCCAAGGTAATTTGGGGCTTCTGGGCCTGTCAGAAAGTGACACTGTCAGAAGGAGTGTCAAAGAGTGACACTCTTTACTTACCACAGGTCAGGAACCCTGTACAGGGACTGTGTAGACAAGATATGAGGCCAGCTTTCCCAAGGGGCTTTTATTGGCTCTATAAATAAACTTTGTTTCAATCTATTTATGTCTGAAAGTATACCATTCCAGTGAAAGCCTGGGTAAAATAGCCAGTGTCTCCAATTGCGTCCTGTTACAAAAGAAAACAGGTGCTTATTGAACATATGCAAATAAGTCTACCACCATAAATTAGGTATACTTATGAATAGTTTTCAAATTCTGGAGAAATCAGCTGAGAGAAAGAAATACGCTTCAAGTTTTGCTCACAGGAGTTTACTTTACCCAATTGTTAAAATCTATGAGTAGTTCTAAGGAAAGAAAGGTTTTCTGAACTCTGAAAAACCAAAAGTTAGCAATATTTCAAACAAAAAGCCATAAAAAGATTATTTTAGTCTTCCATTAGTTCAGTCTATGTAATTAACTCCTGTTCTGCTTGATATTCATGAACACATTAGCTCTCCATGGGAGTCTTGGAAGTTATTTTCCTCTATTCTAGTGTCACAATCTCCACAGTTATCAGAAACTTGCATTCAAAAGCATCTGTCATAGTCCTACAGCTGATTATAAAACCACCTTAAAAATAACCAAAGTGAAACAATTGCAGATGACAAAAGTCTCAGAACAGCCATGATAAAGACTGGTCATCTCTGTGGCACACAATAATTTAACATAACAATCATAATTACACTGAGACATAACAGAATTATGAAAAACTTACATAATGATGAAACACATACCAGTAACACATTCATATAAATACAGTCCAAAGAAAGCCTAACACCATTCCATAGTTGACAATGTTTTTTGTACTATTTTTATATACCAAATAAGCCAAATATGTGGCTTTTGGACTTTAGGGTAACTAATATCTAAAAGGTTAACCAGATTTTTAAAAAGGCTTAATTTAGAATTTAACTTTGGAAAGTTCATCAAATATCAAAGGTTTAAACACTTGATATTACAAGATAAAATCCCAGGTCACTGTAAGTCATTTATTTAGCCAAAATGATAACTCAAAACACTGTTAAAGGCAAAAATCTTTACTCACTGATAGAGGAGAGATTCAGTTTTCCAAACATGACCCAATAAAGACAGCAAGAGGTCAACGAAAATCTGTCTCTTTTTCCTCCTCTCCTTTTTCTCTATCACTTATTCAAAAGGCAAACAAAAATCTTTTATTACATTTTAACATTACATGAAAATCTTGTTTAAAGAGAAAGCCGAATTTCTCCTTTGTATTAGTATATTATTAATCTTAAATCCGATTCTAAATACAACTTTATAGGACAGGCACAGTGGCTCACGTCTGTAATCCCAGCACTTTGGGAGGCTGAGGCAGGTGGATCGCTTGAGTCCAGGAGTTTGAGACCAGGCTGGGCAACATGGCAAAGCCTGTCTTACAAATATACAAAAATTAACTGGGCATGGTGGTACATGTCTGTAATCCCAGGTATACAGAAGACTGGGGCAGGAGAATTGCTTGAACCCAGCAGGCAGAGGCTTCAGTGAGCTGAGATCACACCACTGCACTCTAGCCTGGATGACAGAGCAAGACTCTGTTTTAAAAAAAAAAAATTAAAAAAAGACCAAAGAAACCCCCTTATAATCAAATCTATGCAATCTTAATTGGTTTGGCCATAGGTAAAACTTTCATAAACCTCTTATAACCCTTTACAATTTCCTATTAAACAGCCGATCAATTCTCTAATAAAACCCTGCTATTCAGTCATGTGGGCCCAGGTTCTGACCCTGTATGTGTGTGGTTTTATTTCAATGCTCAACCTACAGAAAAATGAAATAATCCCCTTCAAATCTTAGCCAACTTGCCCATACACACAGAACTTCTTTTACAAGATCAACTCTTCACAAACACTACAACTTGCTTAACCCTTCAGTTTTGCCCCATTGCTCCCACCAAAATATTCTACTTTCCTTCTATGTCTTTCATGTAAAACTGTTTTTCCAGTAGTCTCAAGTACACATGTTACAATGTTAATTCCTAGCAGCTTCTGTGTTTAGTGAAAAACCTGGTAGGTAAGCAATTTTAACAATGTATAAGATTCCAGAGCCCATGACTTTTCCCAGCTTAGCCAGGGTACTTGACTAACTCCATATACCCCATGACTTACCTAGAATCTAATGACTGTAAAACAGACAAGTCAAACAATTACTAAAAGTCATAGCAGTTTATGTCCTTAAAACATCTAGTAGACAATATCTGACTTGCTTAATGTAGACCAAATGTGTGAACTTTGAAGACGTTTTTATTTTAGTTTAACCAATAATTTTTAAATCGTCTTTATTTTTCAAAGGTTATCAGGGTCACATGACCTGAAAGCAGTAATGTTTCTATTTTTCTGACAACATGTTTGATTCAAGTGCTTATTTTTGTTTAAGCCAATTAACTAGGGCTCTTTTATGTAAACATCACACACATAACACATACAGCCACACAGACAGACAGAAACAGAGAATCATGAAAAAATTCCATCAACTGAGAAGTTTTTTTCACTTAACAGTATAGACTTAATGTTTGTCCATATCTTTTTTTGGCTAAGAGCTCATTTCTTATCATTAAATGATATTCAATTGTACAGACATACCAGAGTTTGTTTATCCATTCACCTACTGGGGGGGATATCTTCATTGCTTCCGAGCTTTGGCAATTATTAATAAAGTTGCTATAAACATTGATGTGTAGGTTTTGTGCACATTTTACGTTTTTTTTTTTTCTTGAGACAGAGTCTTGCTCTGTTGCCCAGGCTGAAGTGCAATGGCGCCGTCACTGCAACCACCGTCTCCCTTCAAGTGATTCTCCTGCCTCAGCCTCCCAAGTAGCTGGGACTATAGGCCCGTGCCACCATGCTCAGCTAATTTTTGTATTTTTAGTAGAGATGGGATTTCACCATGTTGGCCAGGCTGGTCTCGAACTCCTGACCTCAGGTGATCCCCCCGCCTTGGGCTTCCAAAGTGCTGGGATTCCATGCGTGAACCACTGCACTTGGCTTACATATTAAGTTTTCAAATCATTTGGATAAATACCAAGGGTTTTATTGTAAGAATATGCTTAGTTTTTGTAAAAAGCCCCCAAACTGTCTTCCAAAGTGGCTGTACCATTTTGCATTTCCACCAGCAATGAATGAGAGTTTCTGTTGGTCCACATCCTTACCATCGTTTGATAAATTCACTATTTTAGATTTTAGTTATTCTACTAGGTGTGTATTGGTATCTCATTGTTGTTTCAATTTCCACATCCTTGGCAACATTTGAGGCAGGAGAATAGGGTTTGGGGGCAGGGAACCTAAGGCTGTTTCACCCCGACTTTCTAGAACTAAATTGAAAGGAAAATCCTAAATTTCCTCCCCTAAGTAACAAAAGGACCAGAGGCTACTCCCTTTCACCTTTTCTGTGTGGCAGATGGGAAATTGGTTGTCGGCAATAAATCATACTGAGTTCCGGTGGAGTCTTCCTTTGCAACTTTTTAACTCCACTCCAGCCTCTGAATGGTTGCTGTCCACAACCATTCAGACTGATTGCCCGCAGAGTCTTCTTTTGCATAGAAGTATAACTTTGTAACTTCGCCTTGACTCCTGATTGGTTGCTCTATGCAAAAGAAGACTCTTTGCTCACCCTTACATGAGGTGAGCAAGAAGTGGCCAATGGGAAACTTCTAGGGGGCATTTGGAACCAATAAGATTCTGTATCCAGGCCCTTGAGCCACTGCTTGGGTCCACTCCCACACTGTGGAGTGTACTTTCCTTTTCAATAAATCCCTGCTTTCATTCTTTTGTTGCTTCATTCTTTCTTTGCTTTGCGGGGCGTTTGTCCAATTTGTTTTTCAAAATGCCAAGAACCTGGACACCTTGCAATTACTACCTTCTACCAGTGACAATTTGATATAGACAGTACTATAAATTTTAGTTATTCTACTAGGTGTGTATTGGTATATTATTGTTGTTTTAATTTGCAGTCCCTTAATGACACGTGATGCTGAACATCTTTCATGCACTTATTTGCCATCTGTATATCCTCTTTGGTCAGGTGTCTGTTCAAATTTTTTATCTATTTTTTAATTGGGTTCTTCCATTTTTTACTGTTTTCAGAATTATTTGCATATTTGGATACCTGACCTTCATTACATGTGTTTTACAAATATTTTCTCCTAGTGTTCTTCATTTTGTTTCATTTTCTGAAGAGTGTCTTTCAGAAAGCAGAAGCATTTAATTTTATTAAAGTCCAATTTATCATATTTTTTCTTTCATAGAGTGTATTTTTTTTGAAAAAAATATTTTTATTGGAACTCATCTGAACATCAGATATACATGGTGTTGGTTAGCAAGAACGGTTTGTACATTTGATGTTGACGGTGTCAAAACCAAACAGTGACTGGGTATAGTGGGGAGAGATGTTGAGAACAAAAACCTGATTTTGAGAGGAAAATAAAACCAGTCATATTCAGTGAGGATGCAAAACCTGGTACAACAAAATCCTTGTACAAAATATAAATGTATTGCAAAAACCTGGAAGGATAATCAGAGGAAGGTAAAGAAAGAGAAAAGGATGCCAGCAGGGAGGAGGCAGGAAGAGGGGAAGAGGAAAAGAGAAAAGACAAAGAGGAGATGAGAGAAGAAAATACAGTTCAGCACAACAGAGGTGCAGAAGCTCACCTACCCAAACGGCATTAAAGCCTTGCCGTGTAATTGCTTCAGAAAACAAAGCATGCTGACACACAGTGCTCTACTCCCCGTCCACTCGAGTTCTAACAGGTAAATAAAGAAGCTCCCTGGGAAGGTGACATGAGGTTGCTCAAAAACCCAACAAAGAAAATTAAAGAAAAAAAAAAGAACCACACCCCACATTCTCCTTTCAGATGTTCACTGTTTAAAAAAGGAATAAATCCATCTGAAAGCAGGAGAGGAGGAGTGGGAGAGGGAGAGAAGCTCATGGATTTCAGACAGCCTGAATCCCCTGGAGGGGGAGAGGGAGAAGGCGGAGAGACATGACAGTCTCCTGGTTGGAAGGGGAAAGAGAAGGGGAGGAGAGGAGAGGAGAGAGGAGGGGACGGGAGAGGAGGAGCAATTAAAACACTGATGGCTAATCTGGTTTACTGTGTAAAAAAAAAAAAAGTCACATGCACAGCAGGCCCCCTGGAAGCTAAGGGCCCACAGTGCTCCCTGTGTGACTGTGGTAGACACTAGCTCCTGGCCTCATCCCCCATTCCTTCATGGGTCAGAGCGGAGCTTTGCAGGTGCTGCTGCTACTGCTGCTGTTGCTGCTGCAGTGGTGGTGGTGGCGGCCACCCGGCAGCAGGACTTTCAGCTACTCTGCTGGAGCCAATGCTGGGGGAGGGAAGGGTGGACACGCTGTATGGCAGGGGAAATAACACCAAAACGCCTCATTTCAAATAAAAAAGAAAACAGCAGTCTATACACAGTTGTTTGTTTTGGTTCACTACAAATAGAATAAAAAGTCGTTGCTTTTGATGATCAGCCAACACTCAATTCTGAGGAGGAGGAGAGGTGACGCCCAGCAGGTGAATCAGGCCCCCCCAGTGGTTGGCGGGGTGCCTGGCTTTGCAGCCCTCTCCCAGGAGGCAGAGAACACAGCTTTAGGTAGTGTAAGCCGTTTTCCTTTTATTTCGAATAATCTTTTCTTTTCTTCTTTTAAAAGCAATTTCCCCCACTCCCAAGCTGGCCCAGTAAAGATTACATGAAAACTGGCACACCTATTGGCTGGAACACAGATCCACCAAATGAGGACTTAAAAACTGTCCGAGCGAAAAGTAGAACAAGAAGAAAAAGAATCTCCTAGAATTTCCCCCCAAGGTTTCACTCTCCCACCACACACACTCTCCAAAGGACTGCCACACATCCAACTCTATGTCAGTTTCTTGGCTTTGTTTTACAGGGAATCTACTACTTTACTCATGTTCTGAATTGTTTCCAGAGCAGCTTCATAAGTTTTATTACTGGGGATTCACTGAAAAAAATCAGGACACTCTACCCCTGATCCAAAATCTCGTGAAATTTCTTGTCAAGAATCATCTGATAATTTCCTTTCCACATCAGGCTTGGACAGTTTGATGAGACTAGATATGTGTTCAGTCTGTGCTCTAGAAAAAGTCTCAGTGACTTGGATCAGATTCTGTTCCAGTAAGTTATCATACCACATGGCCAAGTGTGTGCTGATGATTGGGTCATCCTGGAGCTCTGCCCAGTAATCTGTCAGAGCCTTTTCAAAATCTGCCAGTAATCTGTTCTTGCTAGCCTGAGTCCACATTTTAATGCTTCTGTCTGCTTCCCTACATACCGAAGCGCAAGCTTCCCGCTCATCAAAGCCTGGACATCTTCTGTGGTGTTGAGCATGATTTTGCACAGCAACATGTTCTTCAGTGATGTGATGGTCTTGGGGCTGTCAATGGAGTCATAACCTTCAAATGCCTCATAGAGGTATGAGTACGCAGTTTTCCAGTCCTTCTCTTCTGCTGCATGGATAATACCTGACTGCATGTCCAAGGTGGCCTGCAATTTAGGGGGGGCAGTAGATGGCATTTGCTGTGGTTCAAGCAGAGTTAAGGCAGCTCGGGCTTTCGGCAGGTTGCTCAGGGCATGGTAGTTTTGCTTTCTAAAAGCTATACTTCCACCAGAAGGGCTTTGTCGTCCAACTTTTTCAACTCCCACAGCAGCTGAGAACCCAAATGCAATGGTTCCTGGTACCTCTTGGTATCAAATTACAAAGACACCAGTCTTGCCTCCAAAGCTTGGTGTTAGAAAGTTAATTTTCTGTGATTTGGCCCATTTGATGTACTCTAACACAGCTCCACCTCCTGCCCTGTAGCTGCTTCCATATCAAGAAACCAGGCGAGCTGCTTCAGCCTTGCTGATAGAATTAAGAAGGGTCACACATACGTACTTCAGGAGTCCCCCCAAGCTCTGCAGCTTGTCCAGTCTTCTCCAGGAGAGATCCCAGTTCCAGGATCCTCTGCTCTTTGACTTTCACTGCCTCCTCATCGTTTTCCTGAACGTCACACTTCACGATGGAGTGGAGGAGGTGGATGGAGGGCCTCCCGGTGGGTGCTGAGTAGAGACTGGGCTCCCTGGAACTCCACCACTGCCGCTGCCACCACCATCTTACTGCTTTCACACCGTGCCCCATATTGTATTTTTTGAGTTATTTTTAAGAAGTCATCACCAGGGGCAGGTGTGGTCGCTGACATCTGTAATCCCAGCCCTTTGGGAGGCCGAGGTAGGCAGATCATGAGGGCAGGAGCTTGAGACCAGCCTGGCCAACATGGTGAAACCCCATCTCTACTAAAAATACCAAAATTAGCTGGGCGTGGTGGCATGTGCCTGTAATCCTAGCTATGTGGGAGGCTGAGGGAAGAGAATCACTTGAACCTAGGAGGCAGAGGTTGCAGTGAGCTGAGATCATGCCTACAGCCTGGGCAACAGAGCAAGACTCTGTCTCGAAAAAAAAAAAGTCATTACCAAACCCCAAATCACCTAGATTTTTCTCCTACATTGTCTTTTAGAAGTTTTGCAGTTTTCCATTTGGATCTAAGATCCATTTTGAGTTCATTTTTATGAAAGGTACACGGACTGTGTCTGGATTGATTTTTTTTTGTATGTGGTTATCCACCAAGACTCATTTTGACATTTACATTATGTTTAAAGCTATATCTACAACTAGTTATTTATAGCAAATTCTACCAATAACCTACTTCACCTAAAAGAAGTTCAGTCAGGAGCAAAAAGAATCACAGACATTTCCTCTCTTCAGATAAATTGAGCTAGAAATGTGCTTAGTAATAAGTCAAATGCTTAACCTGCATATTTGAAAAATCGACCTCAAAATTTTACATTGCAAACACGGGTTTAGATGTTGCAGTTCCTGCTCTGGGATGCATATGGGTTGAAAAGCATCATTCAAGTGGATATGTAGCACTTTGGTTATTTGGGTATTTTGTAGTAATTTGCCCTTGGCTAGTGGGGGAGAACCTCAGTGTTACACCATCTAAAAAGATGCATAAAAACCATGGTTGTCTCTGAGAGGTTTTATGTCTGAGCTGGACATAAATATGTCAAAGAACATCCAAAGGAAGTAACTGGGCTCAGAGAAGGCTCGAGAGGACCAGAGTTTCAAAATTAGGAAGAAGGTTCCTTCAGAGACTCCCTTGCCCTAATGCTGAAGACTTTTTTTTTCAAATGTATTTATTATATTTAAATTGACAGATAAAATTGTATGTATTTATTGTGCACAACACGATAGTTTGAAGTACATATGTGTTATGGAATGGTTAAATATAGCTAATTAACATTGCATTACCTCACATAGTTATCGTTTTTTGGTGAGAACACTTAACATCCACTCTCAGCATTTTTCAAGATCTCGTAAACGTATTCTCCTTATCTAACTGTAATTGTATTCTTTTAAAGGTATGTGAACTCTATTTCAGTTTGTGACCTATGGAGGATCTCAAATCATGTCTCTTGAATTGATGGATGGGTGGTGTCGTGACTTCTTGCACGCATAGATGGGTGTAAATTTTAAGTCTCATTTTCTCTGATGAAGTCACAAGGGTGCTTTCCAGCCCATGTTAAGTTAGCTTTATAATTTATTTCAGGACAAAAGTAGTATGAGTCACTAAAAACACAGTGTTGGAAATTATGTCGTAAGGATATTGACTCTGCAGAATTGTCCCATCAGAAGAATGTTGTGATTTGTGTTAAGTGCCCGTCAGAGGATTCTACTAAGAGCTAGGTATTCAATATAATCCATTATGCATGAGAAAAATAAAGATACACATCTGAATGCCAACATACTTTGCATGTGCTCTAATTCCTATGCAGCAGGTATGAAAACGGTATTCATACAGTCACACAAGGGAGTGTGTTCACACAAGCACTAGCATCTGAAGTAGTTCAACTAAGGGCAGAAGCTACAAAAAGCCTATGTTTACCACTGTGAATAAGGAGCCTCTGGTTCCTACAACAGTGTTCAACCTGTCAGACTATGACAGCACTTCTGCTCTATGCCTAGCTTTTGTTTAGTAATTCACTCAATTATATCATTTTTTCCATGTTACACTCATTGCTCGTAAGTTCCTACCTTCACTGGAACTTCTCTTATGTTTTAGGACACATTAATTTAAAGCAATCTACTCAGTGTTTTGGTATTTTATGATTTAGACTCTAGAAGCTGAATAACCATGCAGACCAACTTGATGCAACATACACTGAATTTTTAAAAATTTATTTTTATTTCAAATGTTTGTAAGTACATAGTAGATGTATCTATTCACAAGGTACATGAGATGTTTTGACACTGGCATGCAATGTGAAATAAGCACATCATGGAGAATGGGGTATCCATCCCCTCAAACACTTATCCTTTGTGTTTTAATACAAAAAACATTATTTATTTTAGAATATACAATTATTCTTGACTATAGTCACCCTATTGTGATATCAAATAGTCTTCATTTTTTTCTAGATTTTTTGTACCCACTAACTATTCTCACCTACCCCCAGCCCCCCCACTACACTTCTCAGACTCTGGTATCCATCCTTCTACTCTCTATGTTGATGAGTTCAATTGTTTTAATTTTTAGATTCCACAAATAAGTGAGAACCTACAATATTTGTCTTTCTGTGCCTGGCTTATTTTACTTCACATAATGACCAGTTCCATCCATGTTGTAGCAAATGACTGAATCTCATTCTTTTTATGACTGATAGTACCCCATTATGTATATGTACCACAATTTCTTTATCCATTCATCTGTTGAAGGATACTTAGGTTGCTTCTAAATCTGAGCTATTATAAACAGTACTGCAACAAACGTAGGAATGCACATATCTCTTCCATATACTGATTTCCTTTTTCTTGGGTATATACCAAGCAGTGGGATTGCTGGATCACATGTTAACTCCATTTTAGTCTTTTGAAAAACCTCCAAACTGTTCTCCATAGTAGTTGTACTAATTTATATTCTCACCAAAAGTGTACAAGGGTTCCCTTTTCTCTACATCCTCACCAGCATTTGTTATTGCCTTTCTTTTGGATATTAGCCATTTTAACTGGGGTGAGATGATATCTCATTGTAGTTTTGATTTACATTTATCTGATGATCGATGATGTTGAGCATCTTTTCATATGCCTGTTTGCCATTTGTACATCTTCTTTTGAGAAATGTCTACTCAAATATTTTGCCTATTTTTAATTGCATTATTAGATTTATTCCTATAGAGTTATTTGAGTTCTTGTATATTATGGTTATAAATCCTTTTTCAGAGGGATAGTTTGCAAACATCTCCCAGTCTATGGGTTGTCTCTTCACTTTGTTGATTGTATCCTTTGCTGTGCAGAAGCTTGATGTGATCACATTGGCCCATAGTTGCTTTGGTTGCCTGCATCTATGCAGTATTGCTCAAGAAGTCTTTGCCCAAACCAATGTCCTAGAGATTTTCTGCAATATTTCTTGCAGCAGTTTCATAGTTTTCAGTCCTACATTTAAGTCTTTAACACATTTTGATTTGATTTTTGTATGTAGCCAGAACTCATGGTCTAGTTTCATTCTTCTATGATGGCTATCCAGTTTTCCCAGCACAGTTTATTGAAGAGAATGTCTTTTCCCCAGTATATGTTCTTGGCACTTTTGTAAAAAGTGAGTTCACTGTAGGTGTGTGGATTTTTTTCTTTTTTTTGAGGCAGAGTTTTGCTCTTGTTGCCCAGGTTAGAGTGCAATGGCATGATCTCAGGTCACTGCAACCTCTGCCTCCCAGGTTCAAGTGATTCTCCTGCCTCAGCCTCCCACATAGCTGGGATTACAGGAATGCATCACCACACTCGGCTACTTTTGTATTTTTTTTTTTTTTTAGTAGAGACAGGGTTTCTCCATGTTGGTCAGGCTGGTCTCGATCTCCCAATATCAGGTGATGAGCCCGTTTGACCTCCCAAAGTGCTGGGATTACAGGCAGAAGCCACTGTGCCCGGTCTGGTGTGTGCATTTTTTTCTGGGTTCTCTATTTGTTCTATTGGTCTATGTGTGTGTGTTTATGCCAGTATCATGCTGTTTTGCTGTAGTTCTGTAGTTTAATTTGAAGCCAGGTAATGTGATTCCTCCAGTTTTGCTCTTTTTGCTCAGGATAGCTTTGCCTATTCTGGGTTGTTTATCCATATAAATTTTATCCATGGCCAGGTGCAGTGGCTCACACCTGTAATCCCAGCACTTTGGGAGGTTGAGGTGGGTGGATCATGAGGTCAGGAGATGGAGAGCAGCCTGACCAACATGGTGAAACCCCGACTCTACTAAAAATATAAAAAAATTAGCCAGGCATGGTGGCGCATGCCTGTAATCCCAGCTACTCAGGAGGCTGAGGCAGCAGAATTGTTTGAACCCCAGAGGCAGAGGTTGCGGTGAGCCGAGATCGTGCCATTGCACTCCAGCCTGGGCAACAAGAGCAAAACTCCATCTCCCAAAAAACAACAGCAAAAAAATTTATCCATATAAATTTTAGAATTTTTTTTCTATTTTTGTGAAGAATGTGATTGGTATTTTGATAGGGATTGTATTGAATCTGTAGATTGCTTTAAGTAGTATGTACATGTTAACAATATTGATTTTTCCAATCTGTTAATATAAAATATTATTCCTTTTTGTGGTGTTCTCTTCAATTTCCTTCATCAGTGTTTTATAGTTTTCATTATAGAGCTCTTTCACTTATTTTATTAAGCTAATTCCTAGGTATTTAATTTTATGTGTGCTATTGTAAATGGGATTACATTTTATTTCTTTTTCACCTTGTTCACTTTTGGCATATAAAAGTGCTACTAATTTTTGTATGTTGATTTTATATCCTACAACTTTACTGAATTTAAAAAAACCAGTTTTAAGAGTTTTCTTGGCTGGGTGTGGTGGCTCACGCTTGTAATCTCAGCACTTTGGGAGGCCGAGGCAGGTGGATCAGGAGATCGAGACCATCCTGGCTAACATGGTAAACTCGTCTTCACTAAAAATACAAAAAATTAGCCAGGTGTTGTGGTGGGCACCTGTAATCCCAGCTACTCAGGAGGCTGAGGCAGGAGAATAGCTCGAACCCAGAAGGCAGAGGTTGCAGTGAGCCGAGATCACACCACTGCACTCCAGCCTGGGTGACAGAGTGAGACTAAGTCTCAAAGAAAGAAAAAAATACATACAACCTCTCGAGATTGAACTTGTGTAGTCTTAGGCTTACAAGAGAATATAATCTGCAAACAAGGATAATTTTACTCTTTCTTCTTTAACTTGGATACATTTTATATCTTTCTCATCTGATTACTCTAGCTAGGACTTTCAATACTATGTTAAATAACAGCAGTGACAGAGGGAGTCCTTGTCATGTTCCAGAACTTAGAGGAAAGGATTTCAGTTTTTCCTCATTCAGAAAGTAACTATTTTGGCAGATAGTGAGGACAAAAATCCTAGGAAGAACTTCCCTTCTAAAAAAAGCAGCTCCATCAATCACTTCTTTTCTAACAAAAGCAGCCTGGAAGATTGAGGGCCAAACATACATAAGGAAGCTGGAAGCTTTCACAGCGGGATGCAAGGAGCTGCACAGATAGAAAAGGCCACCTAGGGCCAGGCATTTCCACCATGGGAATTCCACCTCCCCCTTTTTAGCACATGCATAGTAAGAAATAAATAAGCAACATGGAGTGGCTCAGGCTGAGGACCCGCCTGCGTAATAAAAGATTAGGGTGGAGGCTACCAGAGATTCACGACCCATGCAGATGACACACCTGGTCCTAACTGGTTGGTTGTACCCTATGTAGATCAGATACTATCTCCCCACTAGCTCATCTATAACAACCCCTGCATTTCACTGCAGGATGGCAACGCTTTTTCCAGGACCCCTCTCTGGAGCAGAGAGCTGTTATCTTTCTTTCTCCTATTAAATTTCTGCTCTAAACCTCACTGTTGGTGGTGTCCGTGTCCTTGATTTCCTTGGTCGTGAGACCAAGAACTCTGGCTGTTACTTGAGGCGACCAGGCCACTTCAGTACTAGCTGTGGGTCTGTGGTATATGGCTTTTATTACATTGAAGGATGTTCTTTCTATCCCCAGTGTTTTGAGGGTTTGTATCATGATGACATAATGAGTTTTATTAAATGCTTTTTCAGCATCAATTGAAATGATTGTATGGCTTTTGCCCTTCATTCTGTTCATATGATTTATCACATAAATTAATGTGCATACGTTGAAACATCCTTGCATCCCGGGGATAAATCTCACTTGGTCATGATGAATATTCTAATGTATTGTTGAATTTGATTTGCTAGTATTCTGTTGAGGATTTCTGCATCAATATTCATCGGCGATTTTGGCCTGTAGTTTTCTTTTTTTGAGGTGTCTTTGCCTGATTTTGGTATCAGGGTAATACTGGCCTCATAGAATGAGTTTGGAAATATTCCCTCCACCTCCACTTTTCAAAATAGTTTGAGTAGGATTGGTATTAGTTCTTTAAATGTTGGGTAGAATTCAGCAGTGAAGCCATCAGGTCCCGGGTTTTCTTTACTGGAAGACCTTTTATTATGGTTTTGATCTTGTAACTTGTTATTGGTCTGATCAGGTTATGGATTTCTTTCTGGGTCAATCTTGAGAGGCTGTATGTATTTAGTTTTTCCATTTTATAGGCATATAGTTGCTCATAGGAGCCAGTAATGATCCTTTGAATTTCTGCACCATAAGTTTTGTAATGTCTCCTTTTTCATTTCTTTTCTATTTTTTGATTTTTCTTTTTGAGACACAGTCTTGCTCTGTCGCCCACACTGGAGTGCAATGGTGCAATCTCAGCTCACTAGAACATTCACCTCCTGGGTTCAAGCAATTCTCTTGCCTCAGCCACCCTAGCAGCTGGGACTACAGGTGCCTACCACCATGCTCGGCGAATTTTTCTTTTTTTTTTTTTTTTTTTTATTGCATTTTAGGTTTGGGGGTACATGTGAAGAACATGGAAGATTGTTGCATAGGTACACACATGGCAGTGTGATTTGCTGCCTTCCTCCCCATCACCTATATCTGGCATTTCTCCCCATGCTATCCCTCCCCAACTCCCCCACCCCCCCACTATCCCTCCCCTTTTCCCCTTGACAGACCCCAGTGTGTGATACTCCCCCTCCCTGTGTCCATGTGTTCCCATTGTTCAACACCCGCCTATGAGTGAGAACATGCGGTGTTTGATTTTCTGTTCTTGTGTCAGTTTGCTGAGAATGATGGTTTCCAGGTTCATCCATGTCTCTACAAAGGACACAAACTCATCGTTTTTGATGGCTGCATAATATTCCATGGTGTATATGTGCCACATTTTCCCTGTCCAGTCTATCATCGATGGGCATTTGGGTTGGTTCCAGGTCTTTGCTATTGTAAACTGTGCTGCAATGAACATTCGTGTGCATGTGTCCTTATAGTAGAACGATTTATAGTCTTTTGGGTATATACCCAGTAATGGGATTGCTGGATCAAATGGAATTTCTATTTCTAGGTCCTTGAGGAATCGCCACACCGTCTTCCACAATGGTTGAACTAATTTACACTCCCACCAACAGTGTAAAAGCGTTCCTATTTCTCCACATCCTCTCCAGCATCTGTTGTCTCCAGATTTTTTAATGATCGCCATTCTAACTGGCGTGAGATGGTATCTCAATGTAGTTTGATTTGCATTTCTCTAATGACCAGTGATGATGAGCATTTTTTCATATGTTTGTTGGCTTCATGTATGTCTTCTTTTGTAAAGTGTCTGTTCATATCCTTCGCCCACTTTTGAATGGGCTTGTTTGTTTTTTTCTTGTAAATGTGTTTCAGTTCTTTGTAGATTCTGGTTATCAGCCCTTTGTCAGATGGGTAGACTGCCAAAATTTTTTCCCATTCTGTTGGTTGCCGATTCACTCTAATGACTGTTTCTTTTGCTGTGCAGAAGCTATGGAGTTTGATTAGGTCCCATTTGTCTATTTTGGCTTTTGTTGCCACTGCTTTTGGTGTTTTGGTCATGAAGTCCTTGCCTACACCTATGTCCTGAATGGTTTTGCCTAGATTTTCTTCTAGGGTTTTTATGGTGTTAGGTCTTATGTTTAAGTCTTTAATCCATCTGGAGTTAATTTTAGTGTAAGGTGTCAGGAAGGGGTCCAGCTTCTGCTTTCTGCACATGACTAGCCAGTTTTCCCAACACCATTTATTAAACAGGGACTCGCTTCCACATTGTTTGTTTTTGTCAGGTTTGTCAAAGATCAGGTGGTTATAGATGTGTTGTGTTGCGTCGGAGGTCTCTGTCCTGTTCCATTGGTCTATATCTCTGTTTTGGTACCAGTACCATGCTGTTTTGATTACTGTAGCTTTGTAGTATAATTTGAAGTCCGGGAGTGTGATGCCTCCAGCTTTGTTCTTTTTGCTTAGAATTGACTTGGCTATGCGGGCTCTCTTTTGGTTCCATATGAAGTTTAAGGTGGTTTTTTCCAGTTCTCCAAAGAAGGTCATTGGTAGCTTGATAGGGATAGCGTTGAATCTGTAAATTACTTTGGGCAGTATGGCCATTTTGACAATATTGATTCTTCCTAGCCATGAACATGGAATATTTCTCCATCTGTTTGTATCCTCTCTTATTTCATTGAGCAGTGGTTTGTAGTTCTCCTTGAAGAGGTCCTTTACGTTCCTTGTTAGTTGTATTCCTAGGTATTTTATTCTCTTTGTAGCGATTGTGAATGGCAGTTGGTTCTTGATTTGGCTGTCTTTAAGTCTGTTATTGGTGTATAGGAATGCTTGTGATTTTTGCACATTGATTTTATATCCTGAGACTTTGCTGAAGTTGCTTATCAGTTTCAGGAGATTTTGGGCTGAGACAATGGGGTCTTCTAGATATACAATCATATCGTCTGCAAATAAAGACAATTTGACTTCCTCCTTTCCTATTTGAATACCCTTTATTTCTTTTTCTTGCCTGATTGCTCTGGCTAGAACTTCCAGTACTATATTGAATAAGAGTGGTGAGAGAGGACATCCTTGTCTAGTGCCAGATTTCAAAGAGAATGCTTCTAGTTTTTGCCCATTCAGTATGATATTGGCTGTTGGTTTGTCGTAAATAGCTTTTATCGTTTTGAGATACGTTCCATCAATACCTAGTTTATTGAGAGTTTTTAGCATAAAGGGCTGTTGAATTTTGTCAAAGGCCTTCTCTGCATCAGTTGAGATAATCATGTGGTTTTTTTCTTTGTTTCTGTTTATGTGGTGGATTATGTTTATAGATTTGCGTATGTTGAACCAGCCTTGCATCCCCGGGATGAAGCCTATTGATCATGGTGGATAAGCTTTTTGATGTGCTGTTGCAATCGGTTTGCCAGTATTTTATTGAAGATTTTTGCATCTATGTTCATCATGGATATTGGCCTGAAGTTTTCTTTTCTTGCTGAGTCTCTGCCAGGTTTTGGTATCAGGATGATGTTGGTCTCATAAAATGATTTAGGAAGGATCACTCTCTTTGGATTGTTTGGAATAGTTTCAGAAGGAATGGTACCAGCTCCTCTTTGTATGTCTGGTAGAATTCGGCTGTGAACCCATCTGGACCTGGGCTTTTTTTGGGTGGTAGGCTCTTAATTGCTGCCTCAACTTCAGACCTTGTTATTGGTCTATTCAGGGTTTCGACTTCTTCCTGGTTTAGGCTTGGGAGGATGCATGTGTCCAGGAATTTATCCATTTCTTCCAGGTTTACTAGTTTATGTGCATAGAGTTGTTTGTAATAATCTCTGATGATGGTTTGAATTTCTGTGGAATCTGTGGTGATATCCCCCTTTATCGTTTTTTATTGCATTTATTTGATTATTTTCTCTTTTCTTTTTTATTAATCTGGCTAGTGGTCTGTCTATTTTGTTGACCTTTTCAAAAAACCAGCTCCTGGATTTGCTGATTTTTTGAAGAGTTTTTCGTGTCTCTATCTCCTTCAGTTCTGCTCTGATCTTAGTTATTTCTTGTCTTCTGCTAGGTTTTGAGTTTTTTTGATCTTGCTCCTCTAGCTCTTTCAATTTTCATGATAGGGTGTCAATTTTAGATCTCTCCTTGCTTCTCATGTGGGCATTTATTGCTATATACTTTCCTCTAGAGACTGCTTTAAATGTGTCCCAGAGATTCTGGTATGTTGTGTCTTCATTCTCGTTGGTTTCAAAGAACATCTTCATTTCTGCCTTCATTTCATTGTTTATCCAGTGAACATTCAAGAGCCAGTTGTTCAGTTTCCATGAAGCTGTGTGGTTCTGAGTGAGTTTCTGAATTCTGAGTTCTAACTTGATTGCACTGTGGTCTGAGAGACTGTTTGTTATGATTTCTGTTCTTTTGCATTTGCTGAGGAGTGATTTACTTCCAATTATGTGGTCAATTTTAGAGTAGGTGCGATGTGGTGCTGAGAAGAATGTATATTCTGTGGATTTGGGGTGGAGAGTTCTGTAAATGTCTATTAGGTTTGCTTGATCCAGGTGTGAGTTCAAGTCCTGGATATCCTTGTTAATTTTCTGTCTTGTTGATCTGTCTAACATTGACAACGGGGTGTTCAAGTCTCCCACTATTATTGTGTGGGAATCTAAGTCTCTTTGTAAGTCATTGAGAACTTGCCTTATGTATCTGGGTGCTCCTGTATTGGGTGCATATATATTTAGGATCGTTAGCTCTTCTTGTTGCATTGATCCTTTTACCATTATGTAATGTCCTTCTTTGTCTCTTTTGATCTTTGTTGGTTTAAAGTCTATTTTATCAGAGATGAGAATTGCAACTCCTGCTTTTTTTTGCTCTCCATTTGCTTGGTAAATCTTCCCCCATCCCTTTATTTTGAGCCTTTGAGTATCTCTGCATGTGAGATGGGTTTCCTGGATACAGCACACAGACGGGTTTTGGCTTTTATCCAGTTTGCCAGTCTATGTCTTTTAATTGGGGCATTTAGCCCATTTACATTTAGGGTTAATATTGTTATGTGTGAATTTGATCCTGCCATTTTGATGCTAGGTGGCTGTTTTGCCCGTTAGTTGATGCAGTTTCTTCATTGTGTTGATGGTCTTTACTGTTTGGTATGTTTTTGGAGTGGCTGGTACTGGTTGTTCCTTTCTATGTTTAGTGCCTCTTTCAGGAGCTCTTGTAAAGCAGGCCTGGTGGTGATGAAATCTCTGAGTTCTTGCTTGTTCGCAAAGGATTTTATTTTTCCTTCACTTATGAAGCTCAGTTTGGCTGGATATGAAATTCTGGGTTGGAAGTTCTTTTCTTTAAGGATGTTGAATATTGGCCCCCACTCTCTTCTGGCTTGTAGGGTTTCTGCTGAGAGATCTGCTGTGAGTCTGATGGGCTTCCCTTTGTGGGTAACCCGACCTTTCTCTCTGGCTGCCCTTAGCATTTTCTCCTTCATTTCAACCCTGGTGAATCTGACGATTATGTGCCTTGGGGTTGCTCTTCTTGAGGAATATCTTTGTGGTGTTCTCTGTATTTCCTGGACTTGAATATTGGCCTGCCTTCCTATGTTGGGGAAGTTCTCCTGGATAATATCCTGAAGAGTATTTTCCAGCTTGGATTCATTCTCTCCTTCACATTCAGGTACACCTATCAAACGTAGATTAGGTCTTTTCACATAGTCCCATATTTCTTGGAGACTTTGTTCATTCCTTTACCCTTTTTTCTCTACTCTTTCCTTCTCGTTTTATTTCATTGAGTTGATCTTCGACCTCTGATATCCTTTCTTCTGCTTGGTCAATTCGGCTGTTGAAACTTGTGTATGCTTCGCAAAGTTCTTGTGTTGTGTTTTTCAGCTCCATCAATTCACTTACATTCCTCTCTAAGTTGGTTATTCTCGTTAGCATTTCGTCAAATCTTTTTTCAAGGTTGTTAGTTTGTTTGCATTGGGTTAGAACATGTTCTTTTAGCTCACAGAAGTTTTCTTACTACCCACCTTCTGAAGCTTGATTCAGTCATTTCATCACACTCATTGTCCATCCAGCCTTGTTCCCTTGCTGGTGAGGAGTTGTGATCCCTTGTAGGAGGAGAGGCGTTCTGGTTTCGGGTGTTTACCTCCTTTTTGCGCTGGTTTCTTCCCATCTTTGTGGATTTATCTATGTGTGGTCTTTGTGGTTGGTGATTTTCAGATGGGGTCTCTCAGTGGACGTCCCGTTTGTTGATGATGAAGTTATTTATTTCTGTTTCTTAGTTTTCCTCTACCAGTCTGACCCCTCTGCTGCAGGGCTGCTGAGGTCCACTCCCGGCCCTGCTTGCCTGGGGGATCACCTGCAGCAGCTGCAGAACAGTAACGGTTGCTGCCAGTCTCTTCTTCTGCTATCTTTGTCCCAGAAGAATACCCGCCAGACGTCCGTCTGAGCACTCCTTTGTGAGGTGACTCGTTGGATATGTGGGGGATCAGGGAGCTGCTTAAGGAGACAGAGTTTCCTTTATAGGAGCTCAAGTGCTGAGCTGTGAGCTCCGTTGTTCATTCAGAGTTGCTGGGCAGGTACGTTTAAGTCTGCTGCAGCAGAACTCATAAACCCCTTTTTCCCCCAGGTGCTCTGTCCTGGGGAGTTTGGGCTTTATTTATGAGTTTCCCTGGTGCTGCTGCCTTTTTCTCAGGGCTGCCTTGCCCAGCGATGAGGCAGCCTAGTCACTGTTTGCCTACAGAGGCTTTGCTGAGCTGCTGTGGGCTCCACCCAGCTGCCGTATGAACTTCCCTGCGGTCCTGTTTATACCGGTGTAGTGAGAACTGCCTCGGCAATGGCAAACTACCTCTGTAGGGCAGACTGCCTCAGTAATGGCGGACGCCCCTCCCCCCTCAGAGCTGGGCCGTCCCGGGCTCAGCTGTGCTTGCTGTGAAACTCTGGATCCAGAGCGTTTCCGATGGCTGTTTTCTTGTGGGGGGTGGGACCAGCCGAGCCTGATCACCTGGCTCCCTGCCTCAGAGTCTCCCAGGTGTTCCAGCCGCCTGTTGAAAAGGCGCCGGGATCTGTGTGATTTCCCATGCGGCGACCCACTGCGCCGGCTGAAACCGGGGGTGCGGAGATTCGTGGCGTTTTTTTGCCCGGGAAATCTCCCAGCCTGGCTGCCTGTTTCAGTCCCGTTTTTTAATCAGATGAATGGGCGGCTCTGCCTTCCCGGAGCTCCAATTGCCAGCTAAAACGGCACCCGGACCCACGTATTTTGTATGGGGAACCGCTGCGCCGGGACGCCGCCCAAAACAGCAGCGCCGGCGAAAACAGTCGCGCCGGCAAAAACAGCTGCGCCGGCCAAAGCAGCCGCGCTGGCGACCCGTGGGGCTCCTCCCCCTGGGAATCTCCTGGTCTGTGGGCAATAAAAATCTGTCTGGCAATGCGGCGTCCACTCACCCTCCGCGCTTTCACTGGGAGCTGCAATCCTCAGCTGCTCCTAATCGGCCATCTTGGATCCACCCGAATTTTTGTATTTTTAGTAGAGATGGGACCTTGCCATGTTGGCCAGGCTGGTCTTGAGCTCCTAGCTTCAAGTGATTTTCCTGCCTCAGCCTCCCAAATCCTTTTTCATTTCTGATTTTATTTATTTGGGTTTTTTTTCTCCTCTGTTTTTTTTTTAGTCTGGCTAATGGTTTGTCAATTTTGGTTAACTTATTAAAAAACAACTTTTTGTTTTACTACTCTTGTAGGTTTTTTTCATTTCCATTTCATTTATTTCTGCTCTGATCTTTATTATTTCTTTTCTTCTACTGATTTTTGTTTTGGTTTGCTCTTTCTTTGAAGCTGTTTAAGATGCATCATTAGATTGTTTACTTGAAGTTTTTACCTTTTTTGATGTAGGCACTTATAGGTATAAACCTCTTTCTTAGTACTGCTTTTGCTGTATCCCATAGGTTTTGGTATGTCGTGTTTCCATTATCATTTGTTTCAAGAAATTTTTTGATTTCCTTCTTCGCTTCTTCATTGACTCCTTAATCATTTAGGAACAGATTGTTGACTCTCCATGTACTTGTATAGTTTCCAAAATTCCTCTTGTTACTAATTTTTAGTTTTATTCCACTGTGGTCTGACAAGATGTTTGGTATTATTTCATTTTTGTTGAATTTTTTTATGACCTAACATATGGTTTGTCCTTGAGACTAATCCATGTGCTGAGGAAAAGAATGCATATTCTGTAGCCATTGGGTGAAATGTTCTGTAAATATCTATTAGCTCCATTTGGTTTATAGTGCAGATTAAGTATGTTTTTTTTTGTTTTTTTTTTTTGTTGTTGTTGTTGAGTTTCTGTCTGGAAGATCTGTCCAGCGCTGAATGTGGGGGTGCTGAAGTGTCCATCTATTATTGCATTGGGGCCTATCTCTTTAATAGTATTTGCTTTATATATCTGGGTGCTCCAATGTTGGGTGCATATATATTTAAAATTGTTATAGGCTTTTGATGAATTGACCCCTTTATTATTACATAGTGACCTTTTTGTCTCCTCTCAAAGTTTTTGTTTTGAAATCTATTTTTCTTTATTTTTTAAAAAATCTTTTAAGTTCAGGAGTACATGCGGTGCAGGTTTGTTATACTGGTAAACTTGTGTCATGAGGGTTTGTTGTACAGATTATTGTGTTTTCCAGGTATTAAGCCTGGTACTCATGAACTATTTTTCCTGATCCTCTCCCCTCGTCCCATCCGCCACTCTTTGGTAGGCCCCAGTGTCTGTTGTTCTCCTCTGTGTGTCCATTTTTTTTCTAACTTTTAGCTCCCACTTTTAAGTGAGAACATTCAGTATTTAGTTTTCTGTTCCTGCATTACTTTGCTAACTATAATGACCTCCAGCTCCATCCATGTTCCAGCAATGGAGATAATGTCATTCGTTTTTATGACTGCATACTATTACATGGTATATATGCACTACATTTTCTTTATCCAGTCTACCATTGATGGGCTTTTAGGTTGATTCCATGTTTTTGGTATTGTGAACAGTGCTGCAGTGAACATACGCATGCATGTGTCTTTATGAGAGAACAATTTATATTCCTTTGGCTATATATCCAGTAATGGGATTGCTGGATAGAATGTTACTTCTGTTTTTAGGCCTTTGGGGGAATCACCACACTGTTTCCCATGGTTGTTGAACTAATTTACGCTTCCATCAACAGTAAATAAGTGTTTCTTTTTCTCCACAACATCACCAGCATGTTATTATTATTATTATTATTTACTTTTTAATGGTAGCCATTGACTGGTGAGAGATGATATCTCACTGTGGTTTGAATTGCATTTCTGTAATGAACAGTGACGTTGAGCTTTATTTCATATGCTTGTTTGCCGCATCCATGTCTTCTTTTGAAAGTGTCTGTTCATGTCCTTGGTCCACTTTTTAATGGTATTGTTTTTGTTTTGTTTTGTTTTGTTTTAGACAGAGTCTCAGTCTGTTGCCCAGGCTGGAGTGCAGTGGCGCAATCTCCACTCACTGCAACCCCTGCTTCATAAGTTCAAGTGATTTCTGGCCTCAGCCACCCTAGTAGCTGGGATTACAGGCATGCACCACAATGCCCAGCTAATTTTTGTACTTTTAGTAGAGACAAGGTTTTACCATGTTGGCCAGGGTGGTCTTGAACTCCTGGCCTCAAGTGATCTGCCTACCTCAGCCTCCCAAAGTGTGGGGATTATAGTTGTGAGGCACTGAGCCTGTTTTTTTTTTCTGTTTTTGTAAATTTGTTGAAGTTCCTAATAGATGCTGGATGCTAGACCTTAGAAAGATGCATAGTTTACAAAAATATTCTCCCATTCTGTGTGTTGTGTGTTCACTCTGGATAGTTTCCTTGCTGTGAAGAAGCTCTTTTAATTTGATCCCATTTGTCAATTTTTGCTTTTGTTGCAATGGCTTTTGGCATCTTCGTTACGAAATCTTTGCCCATTCCTACGTCCAGAATGATATTGTCTAGGTCGTCTTCCAGGATTTTTATAGTTTTAGGTTTTACATTTAAGTTCTTAATCCCTCTTTAGTTAATTTTTGTCTAAGAAGTGGTCCAGTTTCAATCTTTTGCATATAGCTAGCCAGTTATCCCGGCACCATTTATTGAATAGGGAGTCATTTTTATTTTGTCAACTTTGTTGAAGATCAGATGGTGATAGGTGTGAGTTGTGCAGCATTATTTCTGGCTGTGTATTCTATTTCATTGAGTGATATATCTATTTTGGCACCAGTATTATGCTGTTTTGGGTACCATGACCTCCTAGTGTAGTTTGAAGTCAAGTAACATGATGCCTCTGGCTTCATTCTTTTTTGTTTAGGATTGCCTTGGCTATTCGGGCTCTTTTTTGGTTCTATATATGAATTTTAAAGTATTTTTTTTCTGATTCTGTGAAGAATGTCATTGGTAGTTTAATAGGAATATCATTGAATCTATAAGTTGCTTTGGTCAATTTGGTCATTTTGACAACATTGCTTCTTCCTGTTCATGAGCATGGAATGTTTTTCCATTTGTTTGTGTCATCTCCGAGTTCTTTGAGCAGTCTTTTGTAGTTCTCATAGTAGAGACTTTTGTCCTCCCTAGTTAGCTGTATTTCTAGGTATTTTGTTCTCTTTGTGGCAATTGAGAATGGGATTGTATTTCTGATTTGGCTCTGAACTTGAAGGTTATTGGTGTATAGAAATGCTCCTGGATTTTGCACATCAATTTTGGATCCTGAAATTTCCTGAAGTTGTTTATCAGATCAAGGAGCTTTTGGGCAGAGAGTCTGGAATTTTCTAGGTATAGAATCATATTGCTTGTAAACAGAGATTGTTTGACGTCTATGAAAAACATAGTGGAGTGAAAGAATACATCTGTCCGCAACGGAAGAGAACAATAAAAATGCCCAAGAATAAATTTAATTTGAATGTGAAGAACTAATAAGAAGCAAATAAAATCATTGAGAGGGATACATAAAAAGACTTGAGGAACTGAGGAGTGGCTGTTCTTGGAGAGAGAGATTCTAAAATAAAAAGATGGTTATTGTCCCTAAGTTAAGATGTAATTTAAAAATAATAACTAGTATCTCAACAGGAATATTTTAGCACCTGATCAAATGATTCTGAAGTTCATCTGAAAGACAACGTGTTAGAATAGATAGAAAAGGAGAAAGCAATGATGGAGGGCAAGAATTATGTCACATTTCTAATATAATTAAGCGGCAGTGATTAAAATAGTATAGTAGTGGTACAGGTATAAATAACTCAATGAAAAAAATTAAAAGAGAGTTACACACAAAATTGAGTGGGGGATGTAGGAGATGATAAAAGAGCCATTTCAAAACAGTGGGCGAAACAGGGATTCCACAAATAATGTTGATTCTCTACCACTTTAACTTTGTCCAGATAGATCCATGATTTTGAATGTACAAGAATGTAACAAAAAACTATGAATCTCTTATTGTATTGGAGTGGGTAAGATCATTGCAAGCATGATAGCAAACTCATGAAGGAGGCAAGAAAATGATTTATGAAAGCATACGTAAAATAGGTATTAAAATATTTAATATTTACTTGTAACATGGTGAATTTTTCTGAAACACATTCTTCCCTAAGAGTAACCTGGGGCTCATATTCTCCAAAGCCATTGGAAGTGAAAGAAAGGTTGGGTGGGGGAAGAAGAAAAGTGCTTTGCAAGTTCATTTTCGTTGTCAGGAGAGCCTGTGGTTTAGGTTCTCCACAGAGGCAGGAAGACTTCAGTCACGTGGCGAGTGTCCCACTCAGTGCGTATGCTGCACAGACCTGTTGCTGAGCATGTCTGTTGCTGCACATGCCTGTTGCTATGTACGTCTGTTGCTACGCATGTCTATTGCTGCACATGCGCTTTGTTGCCCACCTTTGTCCACGCAGAGTTCTGCAAGGAAAAGTCTTGTCTTCATTCTTTCTGCCATCTTCATTCTTTCTTACTGATTGAGACTGAGCCGGTAGGTCCACAGATCGGTCTTCTGGGAATTTAGTTGTGAGTGAATGTGGAGGAGCCAGCGAGCTTCGGACAGGTCCTGTGGCTTCTGAGGGAACCGTGCCTCTTGGTTGTCATCTGGCTCCTCCCAGGTCTTGACCCCACCATGGGCCTTGTTGCTGGGCTGGGATGAGGGAGGAAGATTAGCCGCGGAGGGGGAGAGATCACGTGAAGATGGGGTGAGTGTTGAGAATGCTGTTAGAGGTGTCTGATTCCCGAAACTCCTGGAACTCTCTGAGGGAGGACAGTTTCCAGACTCCTCGGTAGGAACGCGGGTAGGGACAGCGTGGGCAGTAAGGAAGGGGCTTGGGAACTGGGAATGCTGTAGGTTGGTGACTGTTGCCCTGAGGTCAGTAGAGTGCCTGGCAGAGGTGTCCTCTGAGGAGCATAACCTTCACTGTGTCGCAATTTCTCACCTCCGTCATGGACCTCATGGGAAAGAATGGGCGAAGCTGTGCATTCCAACAATCCATGATTTTTGGGGGGGGGGTGGGGGTTGGCATGTGGAGGGGGAAATGGGCCTAGTAAATCAGAGTTGGGCGAAAGCAGTAGTCACTTCAGTTTCAATTCTTGGCCCATATTTTCATAAATGTGTTCATGTTCATGATGGCGAGTCTAATTGTGAAACAAAAACTCTTAAAAATTTAAAAGTTCCCTGTCTTTTACTATGGCATTAAGGTGATTTCTATGCTTGTTTGACTATGATATAAACAAATCTGTACTATTTTGACTGGAAAGCATGCGTGCTTATCATTGCCCTGTGACTCATTTTGAAAATACTTTCAAAATTAAAAGAGTACAAATCATTATTTTGCTATGGAATGTTCATATATATAGCTAAGTTCTTCCACACATTTTCCATATGACAATATTCTATTTTCAGTGGGAAATATGAGTGAGCATGTGAGAACAAGATCCCAGTCCTCAGAAAGAGGAAATGACCAAGAGTCTTCCCAGCCGGTTGGACCTGTGATTGTGAGTCCTTCAACATTTGATGTTTTCTATTAACACAATTTAGTTTTAGAAATATTTCTGAGCTAGTGTACATGAACTGATACACGTCTTCCATGCTGATAAAAAAATTTAATGGCATCTCGTCAAGGAAACTTTGGTTCAGGAGTATTATATTCTGGTGTTGCCTGTATGGCTATGGATATGGATGTAGATATTTCACTATACATACATATGTATATATAGTGGAAAATGTCATTGGACTTATGATTGACTCATGATGCACATATGCATTGTGTGTATTAATATTATTGACTTTTTATTTGCATACAAACTTATACCCTTAGGTCCAGCAGCCCACTGAGGAAGAAATACAAGTGGAGCCACCAACTGAAAATCAGGGTATTACACCCAGTGGGGGAGATCAAAAGTGAAGGAGCACCTGCTGTTCAAGGTGAAGGGAGAGTGAAGAATAATGATTATGGGCGGTGGAGATGTATTTATGCATTATATTTTATGACATACCCGTAACAGGAGGGAGAGAAAAACATTAGGAAGGAATCTTAAACATTTCCTACTGCTGCTGTGGGGAAGGGTGGGACAAGGATGCATAAAAAGCCACAAAACTTTTCTACCGTTTTGATGGAGGCTTTTTATTGATTGGGTAGTTGCATGATTATCATAAAACTTTGAGTATTTTCCACAGCTCCTGTATGGTTTTACTCCACCAGTTTCTGCTTTTTTTTTTTTAAATGTTTCTGTGGAAGAATGGCAGCTTGCAGCTTCCTAGTCTGTCAATTGCTGACAGCTCATGTATTTTTTTAAGATACTTTTTCACACATTTATTAATGCTTCCTCATGCCACATAATATACTAAGTGCTGGAGATGTCAGTACTAAATTTCTGCTTAAAGCTCATAGGCTGGTAAGACTGACTCAAATCACTGATTTAATGTGCTATGTATAGTAACAAATGAGTACAAAAGGGACGAGTAAGGTGTCTAGGGCCAACTTTGGGAAGGGAAAGGGCAATCTTTGAAAATCTCTGCTTTCCTGTTTTTCTGGCAACAGGATTCCTGAAATAATTAGCCTACAGGTTTTTATTTCACAATGATGAGGGGAATAAATATTATCATTTCCTTGTTCGTAGTTCATGTTTTAATTCGTAAATTGATGACCTTTTTATCTTTAAGAGCCTGATGTGGAAGCTCTTCAACAGGAACTAGCTCTGCTTAAGATAGAGGATGAGCCTGGAGATGGTCCAGATATAAGGGAGGGGGATGCTGCCCACTTTTGATCTCACTACAGTGCTGGAAGCAGGTATGTTATTCATTAAGATTCAAATTATAGGGTTTCTATATTCACGGTATTATATTTTGCATGACACACAGGTAAAACTACTGCTATTTTAATATCATGCGGCACATATAACAAGTCTTTGAAGATAATTCAGACCCAAAATGATTGCCTTCCACACTATCAGAGATAGAGGGCCAAGTGTGGTGGCTCATACTTTTAATCCCAGAACTTTGGGAGGCCGAGGCAGAAGGATCACTTGAGGCCAGGAGTTCAAGAGATAGAGAAAAATTGGGTCAAAGCTAATTATGATATGAAAGATATGAAACATGCTAAGAGAGTAGATTTAGAGTTTCTTCACAGCTATGTGAAGTTATGCACATATTAATTAGCCATTTCACAATGTATATATATTTAATATATCATGTTGTGCATGATAAATATATACGATTTTATGTGTCGTTTTTAAAAGAAAGATATGAAAATGTTTTCTGACTTTTGAATGTAAGTCATTTAACCAACAGCCAATAGTTTTCAGATATTTTGATAAAGGCCTGTTTTTAACAAATACGTAACATGTTTATAATATGCATCGGTTTCTATTGTGATGTTAACTGTGATGATAATGGCTTGAAGCTAGTGTGGGTATTTAGTTTACTGAATAAGCTGAAATGCTTTTATGTATGTCAAGAGGCAAAAGTACCAGTGAAAATAGTGACAAGTGGTCACCCTACTTAAAGCAGCTGTATAATGGGTAAACTAGTCCAAAGTAACATTTTTACACTTTTCCACAAGAGACACAAAACAAATGTAATACTGAGTTTTCTATGTACTTCACTTAGGCAGTTCTAAGCATACTCTATATTCAGAGTGTTATTTCATATCAAAATTATTTAAGTGGTACTTTTTAAAAATTCTTTTTTTTCCTTAGGTTTTTGTTTGGTTGAATTTTTACTGAAAGTATATGCATGTTTTTGCTTTCTATTTATACATAAAAAATAGATTCAGTTGATTTAATTCATTCTGAACTCGAATAGTCTCTTTATTTCATTATCGTACTAGAAAAAGTGGCATGAATTAAATATATTGTTAACATGCCTGGAAGTCTACTTTCAGGAGTTTATTAAAAGGCTAACTGGATGTAAGCTAAAGGGTCACCCTTAAGGTTCTGATTTTAGTTAATCAACACTGTAGTTGTATACTTCTAGTGTCATCTAAATAAAAATCTGCTGAGTAACATGCCCTAATTTTATATTTGTATTATAGGTGAAGGGGAACCAGAGGTTTAAACCAAGACAAATGAAGACTGAAACCAAGAATGTTGCTCTTATGCTGGAAATTTGACTGCTGACATTCTCTTAATAAAGTTTTACATTCTTCTGCAAATAATTCTTGCACACTTTTGTTAAATTTATTTGTAGGTTTTTTATATATATATGTTTTTTATTGCATTTTAGGTTTTGGGGTACATGGGAAGAACATGCAAGATTGTTGCATAGGTACACGCATGGCAGTGTGATTTGCTGCCTTCCTCCCCATCGCCTATATCTGGCATCCCTCCCCATGCCATCCCTCCCCAACTCCCCACCCCCGCTGTCCCTCCCTTTCCCCCGACAGACCCAAGTGTGTGATTCTCCCCTCCCTGTGTCCATGTGTTTTCATTGTTCAACACCTGCCTATGAGTGAGAATATGCGGTGTTTGATTTTCTGTTCTTGTGTCAGTTTGCTGAGAATGATGGTTTCCAGGTTCATCCATGTCCCTACAAAGGACACGAACTCATCGTTTTGATGGCTGCATAATATTCCATGGTGTATATGTGCCACATTTTCCTTGTCCAGTCTATCATCAATGGGCATTTGGGTTGGTTCCAGGTCTCTGCTATTGTAAATTGGGCTGCAATGAACATTCGTGTGCATGTGTCCTTATAGTAGAACGATTTATAATCCTTTGGATATATAACCGGTTTTTAATACTCTTGAGAATTGTATCTATTTTGAAAGTTTAAATCCTGTGTTTGAAATAGTATATAGAGATAATATATTGGTACGTTGATTTTCTATCCTGCAACCTTGCTGACTATGCTTATTAATTCCAAAAGTTTACCTCTAGATCCTTTTGGATTTTTAACATATACAATCATATAACCTTTGAATAATAACAGGGTTTTTTTTGCCATTTTTAATATTATTCCTTTTATTTACTTTTCTCATTCATGGTAGTGGACAAATTTCCCAGTACAATTTGAATACAATTGGCTATTGTAGACATCCTTGTCTTGTTTCTGATCAGAAACAGATCATTTTCCGCATTTCGCCATAATGTTTTCTGTATTTTTCTTGTAGGTGCAGTTTATCAGAGTAAGGAATTTCTTTTCCTGGTTTGCTATGAGTAGTTGCCTTCAGTATATGTTGAATTTTATCAAACACTTGTAGTAGTGCATCTATTCTGATGATCATAGGACTTTCTTTATTAATTGGTTTATGTGGTAAATTACATTGATAAGTTTCTACACTACATCTCTGAGCTCCCATTTTCATCTTATCATCCCAATGAAACAATTCTTCAACAAAGGACTTCATTCAGAGTCCACAGTGCTTAGGGCATGGCAGGGGATTATATATGTTAATGATTTTTACCCCTACAGAGTTTTAAGTATATTTCTTTGATCCAAAAAGATTTATAATCTATGGTCCAAATTAAAAAATGAGCCTAAATTTAAAGGTATCCCAATTTGCCACAAAATATGTGAGGCGTCCATAAGCTGAGGTAAAGTTTCTTGAGTCATATCTGTACTGTCTCTTTCTGGCCAAGGGATGAAACAGCTGTGGGTTTCCATCCTGGTCCTGAAATATACTGGCTGGAAAATGTACTTAAATTATTCGGATCTGTTTCCATATTTCTAAAATAGAATTGTAATGTGTATACTAAATTACTGCTATTACGAATAAGTGAGCAAACCTATATGGAGGAGATATTACATTATAAATAGATTTGTTTCATTAGATTACATTTTTCATTAAAATTTTCATTTTTGCATTTTTTAACCTTTACAATTATACTTCTAGCAAGCAGTATTGCTTTTGAATTTCAAGTAGGGGATATCAAATTAACTTTTTTGATGAATTTGAGTTAAACCAATTTAAACTTTCTTTTTCTTTTTTCCTTATTGCTTTTTTTTCTTTTCAAATTGAATATATTAATTGAATGATGTAGTTGGCATCAGACCTGGCATCAATTCTAAAGTTGGTTTGCAAGTTACCCATACCTGGCAAAATCTGCCACAAGTATTGCTGCGTGCTGAAAACTCTGTCTCTTGAGGTGTGCGATGCCAAGGAAGGTAAGTCAATATTCTGGTTATGCACCACCTTATGACTCACTACCAGAGTCTGTCAAGTGGTCAAGCGGTTCCTAAGCAGCACTGCAGTGTATCACTACTGGTATTATTAGGTTGGCTTGTCACACTTCCATAGATTTGACTTGTAAGTTGACAATGTGCTTGATGGATCCAAACATTTTATTAACTTACAGAGAAAGAAAAAGCAAGATCAAATTGTGTCAGCTCCCTGTGTCTCTAGTGCTACAGCATGACACTGAATGCAGATGTGCTCAGTGACAGACAGCCTAGGTGGTGGGTCTCTTTGCCGGTGAGGAGCCCATAGCCATACTCTACGACAGTAAGCAGTTTTTCTAGCCCACAACTATACCCTAAGTTGGGGAAAGAAAGAACATCCTGTGCCCAACTGAGACTAGGGAGATGGATGAGTAATGGCCTTGTGTCAGGCTCCAGCAGTATAGGGAGGTAGGTGAGAAACTGCCTCATGGCAGCTATGTACCATGCTGCTTCTTTCCCCTTGTTCCAAGAGGAACCACTGGGTGTTCTGCCAAGACTCAGCTCTGTCTGTAGTTAAGCCTGTATACCTGGGCCTATCTGGTGAGATGCAGAGTTTCCAGGGCACCATAGTAGAGTCATTCCCCTACAGGGTTTGGCACCAAAGACTGTCCGTGTGGGACCTTCAAATATCTACAATAATGACTCCAAAGTGAGGGAGATGCTTTCCATTGCTAGGGTTATTATGAAAGATTAATTTGATAGACATGCATTAATGCCTGCCATGTTAAGGAGTGTTTGGGGATGCTGAAATTGAAAAGTACTTGCCATGAGGGATACCACACTCTAGTTTGAGAAACAGCCACATAAATAGAAAAGCAGTTAAGAGTAGAAGAACACAGGCAAGGGGCCCATAAATCAACAACAAAAACAATGAATACCATAGTCTAGAACCAAAAGTCAAAGGGAAAGAATGATTGTGAGAATAAAATAACTAGATTGGACTTCCCATATCTGTTGATTACTGGGTTTATATTCTTGATTTTTTTTTTTTGCCATAAGGTTGAGTGACATTTATGCCTTACACTTATAAATACTAAAATAACCAGATAGACAGTCTTGCGTTGATTCAAAAAATGTTTACTGATGGACTGGTCTGTTCTTCAGCCCCTTTGGATATGAGAAGATCAGTGACTTGGCCAATACAGCCCTTAACTGAGGGCCAATCTGACCAGGATGCCCAAGATTTGTTATGAACATAAAGGTAGGAAACGTGCTAGTACTAGGCACTTCCAGACAAAGTGTGGGATGAAGGCCAGAAACACCTGTCTAAGAGAACAGAAGTTTGGAAAGATAGTTCTGTGATTTGTCATTTGCAATGTATTGTTCACAGTAAACAAATTGCTGGTTTAATAATGGCATATTTGGTTAAGTGAGTAGCATATGTCACAAACATGAAGACAAAAACCCAAAACTTGTCTGATAACCTGGGAATCAGGCTCTGGGCATTAGTCTAGACAGACACTAAGGACATAGGAATGGTTCATGCAGGGTAAGACTCTTTAGAGCTCAGAGTCTAATTAGTAGAGAACCATTCAGAAGATTATGACAACACAAACATAAAACAAGCAATGACAGTGACGAGCCAGGGGATGCTCAACACAGAAGCTGGCCCTGTAAACCCAAGTGGTTGGAAGGAGCTTTTCCAGGGGATGATGTGTGTGCTCTAGGTAGTTTCACTGTAAATAACTTTTAATCTCTCTGGTCATTATTCCCCTTTTCATAAAAAATATAAATATCTCCACTCAATTATTTTTTTAATAGATGAGGTAGTTGAGGGTCAGAGAAGGTAAGTACTCTTATTCAGTTCAAATTTTTGGCCAGTGAAACAGCCAGTTTTCAGCCCTTTTCAGTTTGCATGCATCTTTTATTATATTAGGTTGGTGCAAAAGTAATTGCAGTTTTTGCTATTAAAAGTAATGAAAAGTAATGGCAAAAACTGCAATTCTTTTTGCACCAACCTAAATAACAATCTTTTGGTTCTTAATACTGTTTTATATTTTAATTAACATTCAAAGCAAACATTCGTAGTTTGCTTTGCTTGTCCCATAAATTATTTTGCTTGAATTCATTTGCAGTTGTAGAACTTTATTGCTGAGCAGGCAAAACATTTTTCAAAGTGGACTGTGCCACTTTGCATTCCCACTAGCAGTAAATCAGGGCTATAGTTGTTCCATACCATCATGAACACTTGGTATAGTCAGTTGTTTTCAATTCTGGTCATTCTAGTAGTTGTGTAGCAGTATATCCTCTTGCTTTAATTTGCATTTAAATATGTTGAACACTTTTTTTGTGTGTGCGATAGAGCCTCACTCTGTTGCCCAGGCTGGAAGTGCAGTGGGGCGATCTCGGCTCACTGCAACCTCCGCCTTCTGGGTTCAAGCGATTTTCCTGCCTCAGCCTCCCAAGCTGGGCTACAGGAGTGTGCCACCACACCCAGCTAATTTTTTTTGTATTTTAGTAGAGATGGGGTTTCACCATGTTGGCCAGGATGGTCTCAATCTCCTGACCTTGTGATCCGCCCGTCTTGGCCTCCCAAAGTGCTGGGATTACAGGTATGAGGCCGCGTGCCCAGCCCGTTAAACACATATTTATGTGTTCATTTGTTCATGAATATGTATTCTCAAATGCCTTGGACATATTTTATTGGGTTAGTTGTCTTTGTGTGTGTGTGTGTGTGTATTTTAAGAATTTACTATTTATATTTATTCTTGGTATTCTGAAAGTGTACAGTAAAACACCTTTGTTTGAGACTCTTCACTTATGTTGGATATAAGTATCATGCCCTTCTTTGTTTAGGGGCATTTCTGTGCATTATTTCTATGATAATTTCTTCTGCCTCTTTCTCTTTCTCAGTATCCAGAGATTTTCTTAATCTAAATCTATATCACCTGTATTAAAACTTCTAAAATTGTTTCACTGTTGTCTTTTATTGAATGCTTTTTTATTTGCTACCTAATTTCTAAGAGTCTTTAAAACTACTTTTTCGTAATTGATAGCTAAAATATAAGTATACAGCTTAACCATTTGAGTGCTCCTTGTTGATACCAAAGTGAAGGCAACTTCCTAAAACATATTGGATACTGTTTCTCCCCTCTGCTATGGAAGGATGTACACAGCACTGGAGTTATATGTTGCCCATAGACTTGCAAGCAGTGCCACCACCCCCACCAACTTTGACAAAACCTAATTTTTTTCTAATTATTTTTTTAAAAGGATAAAAGATAGCCATGGGGAGCAGGTATTCTTAAGTTGTACTGACTTTGGTTGGAGTGCTTTGAATGAACTAAGTTCAATTTGGGGCATGCTGAAACTCAGGGAAAACTGATTTCTGCTGTCTCTTTCCAAGTTATCTGATGACTGTCTTTGATTCAGAAATTTGGGTCTGGGGAAGAAGAAAAACTTGGGGAATGAGCAAAAATGGGAGAGATTAATGTTTTCTCCACTGATAAAGATAAACCCATAAAGTCTGGCCTATTTATTCTCAAGTCTACCCATTAAAGGTGATTGAAAATGGTTTTGTGTTGCTCAAGCTTTGGGTTATAGACTTTAGTCAGGAGACTGTGTGGCTGGGTCAGAAGCCATACTGAAGATGGATGCCAGCCCTCCGCCCTCACTGCTCTGCCTCCATCAGTGAGGGGATCCTTGAGGTGCTAAGAGATATTTATTTCAGCTGCTGGGATCATCTTCTCTGGATGAGGAGTATAATTATACAAATTCGTCTATGACATAGGGAAAAGAAAACCTCAGGAGGACGAGAGATTACCAGATGTATCTGTTGGGCAACACGAGGCTAAGAATCCAGTGATGAGGCAGCAGCCCCTCCACGCTCAGCTCAGATCAATCAGAGTCATAGGCACCTAAAATTCCAAGATTCACAGGATGACAGTGTACTGCAGTTGTGTAAGGGGGCTTCCTTCACAAAAAGTATGCTTTGGTGGTGCTAGGGTAACAGCCATTGCTTAATTTTCCACTGCTGCTTTTTTCACTTAATTCAACAGTTCTTAAGCCAAACCTTTACCAATGATTAGCATCAGCATTGTAAGACTGAAGCCTGTTCCTCCAAGGTAACCCAATTGAAGTATGCTGTCTTCCTGAACATATCTTCCAACACTCTTAGCTGTTCCAGAATAAAGATTGTGTACGATCCAAGCATACCTTGGATTTGTTGGCATGACATTCTTTGATGTGCAATAGTTCCATCAGCTGGTTCACATCTGAATTACTTTGTAGTACCTCAGTTTACTCTATGACATTATTTTTAGTATTGAGGAATAATTCAATTACGAAAAATTCACTCTTTTGTTCTACAGTTCAAGTTTTGACAAATGCATACAGTGTATAAGTACTACCACAATCAAGCCATAGAATAGTTCTGTCATCCCCCAAATTTTGTCTTCTGCCTGTTTCAGTCAACCTCCTCCTCTATCTTATCCCCCTGGCAACCACTGATCTGTTCTCCACCACTACAGTTTGGCCTTTTGTAGAATGTCATGGAAATAAAATCATTGAGTATTTAATTTTTTCACATCTGGCTTCTTTTACTTTTCACTATCCATTTGAGATTCATTCATGCTGTCTATAAGTACTTTGTTCCCCTTTTTTGACGAATAAGCATTTCTCTGTATGGATTTAACACAATTTGATTAAAGGACAAATTGAAGGACATTTGTACTTGTTTTCCTTTCTTGGAGATCAAACCACTGTAGAGATCTTATAATGTGGTTTGGATATTTTGTTCTACTCCAAATCTCATGTTGAAATGTGATTTCCAGTGTTGGAGATGGACTATGATGGGAGGTTATTGGAACATGGAGGCAGATCCTTCCTGAATTGTTTAGCACCATCCCCTTGGTGATAAGCGAGGTCTTGTACAGTTCACACAAGATCTGATTGTTTAAAAGTCTGGGACCTCCTCCCTCTCACTCTATTGCTGCCTCTCACCTAGTGTTAACACCTGCTCCCCTCTTTGCCTTCTGCCATGATTGTAAGCTTCCTGAGACTCCCCAGAAATAGATGTGGGCACTATGCTTCCTTTATACCCTGCAGAACCATGGGCCAATTAAATCTCCTTCCTTTATAAATTATCCAGCCTCAGGTATTTCTTTTTTTTTTTTTTTTTGGGTAAATCTTTATTTATTTATTTATTTATTTATTTTTTTAAATTGCATTTTAGGTTTGGGGGTACATGTGAAGAACATGGAAGTTGTTGCATAGGTACACACATGGCAGTGTGATTTGCTGCCTTCCTCCCCATCACCTATATCTGGCATTTCTCCCCATGCTATCCCTCCCCAACTCCCCACCCCCCCACTATCCCTCCCCTTTTTCCCCGACAGACCCCAGTGTGTGATACTCCCCTCCCTGTGTCCATGTGTTCCCATTGTTCAACACCCGCCTATGAGTGAGAACATGCGGTGTTTGATTTTCTGTTCCTGTGTCAGTTTGCTGAGAATGATGGTTTCCAGGTTCATCCATGTCCCTACAAAGGACACGAACTCATCGTTTTTGATGGCTGCATAATATTCCATGGTGTATATGTGCCACATTTTCCCTGTCCAGTCTATCATCGATGGGCATTTGGGTTGGTTCCAGGTCTTTGCTATTGTAAACTGTGCTGCAATGAACATTCGTGTGCATGTGTCCTTATAGTAGAACGATTTATAGTCTTTTGGATATATACCCAGTAATGGGATTGCTGGATCAAATGGAATTTCTATTTCTAGGTCCTTGAGGAATCGCCACACCGTCTTCCACAATGGTTGAACTAATTTACACTCCCACCAACAGTGTAAAAGCGTTCCTATTTCTCCACATCCTCTCCAGCATCTGTTGTCTCCAGATTTTTTAATGATCGCCATTCTAACTGGCGTGAGATGGTATCTCAATGTAGTTTTGATTTGCATTTCTCTAATGACCAGTGATGATGAGCATTTTTTCATATGTTTGTTGGCTTCATGTATGTCTTCTTTTGTAAAGTGTCTGTTCATATCCTTCGCCCACTTTTGAATGGGCTTGTTTTTTTTTCTTGTAAATGTGTTTCAGTTCTTTGTAGATTCTGGTTATCAGCCCTTTGTCAGATGGGTAGACTGCCAAAATTTTTTCCCATTCTGTTGGTTGCCGATTCACTCTAATGACTGTTTCTTTTGCTGTGCAGAAGCTATGGAGTTTGATTAGGTCCCATTTGTCTATTTTGGCTTTTGTTGCCACTGCTTTTGGTGTTTTGGTCATGAAGTCCTTGCCTACACCTATGTCCTGAATGGTTTTGCCTAGATTTTCTTCTAGGGTTTTTATGGTGTTAGGTCTTATGTTTAAGTCTTTAATCCATCTGGAGTTAATTTTAGTGTAAGGTGTCAGGAAGGGGTCCAGCTTCTGCTTTCTGCACATGACTAGCCAGTTTTCCCAACACCATTTATTAAACAGGGACTCGCTTCCACATTGTTTGTTTTTGTCAGGTTTGTCAAAGATCAGGTGGTTATAGATGTGTTGTGTTGCGTCGGAGGTCTCTGTCCTGTTCCATTGGTCTATATCTCTGTTTTGGTACCAGTACCATGCTGTTTTGATTACTGTAGCTTTGTAGTATAATTTGAAGTCCGGGAGTGTGATGCCTCCAGCTTTGTTCTCTTTGCTTAGAATTGACTTGGCTATGCGGGCTCTCTTTTGGTTCCATATGAAGTTTAAGGTGGTTTTTTCCAGTTCTTCAAAGAAGGTCATTGGTAGCTTGATAGGGATAGCGTTGAATCTGTAAATTACTTTGGGCAGTATGGCCATTTTGACAATATTGATTCTTCCTAGCCATGAACATGGAATATTTCTCCATCTGTTTGTGTCCTCTCTTATTTCACTGAGCAGTGGTTTGTAGTTCTCCTTGAAGAGGTCCTTTACGTTCCTTGTTAGTTGTATTCCTAGGTATTTTATTCTCTTTGTAGCGATTGTGAATGGCAGTTGGTTCTTGATTTGGCTGTCTTTAAGTCTGTTATTGGTGTATAGGAATGCTTGTGATTTTTGCACATTGATTTTATATCCTGAGACTTTGCTGAAGTTGCTTATCAGTTTCAGGAGATTTTGGGCTGAGACAATGGGGTTTCTAGATATACAATCATATCGTCTGCAAATAGAGACAATTTGACTTCCTCCTTTCCTATTTGAATACCCTTTATTTCTTTTTCTTGCCTGATTGCTCTGGCTAGAACTTCCAGTACTATATTGAATAGGAGTGGTGAGAGAGGACATCCTTGTCTAGTGCCAGATTTCAAAGGGAATGCTTCTAATTTTTGCCCATTCAGTATGATATTGGCTGTTGGTTTGTCGTAAATAGCTTTTATCATTTTGAGATACGTTCCATCAATACCTAGTTTATTGAGAGTTTTTAGCATAAAGGGCTGTTGAATTTTGTCAAAGGCCTTCTCTGCATCAATTGAGATAATCATGTGGTTTTTGTCTTTGGTTCTGTTTATGTGGTGGATTATGTTTATAGATTTGCATATGTTGAACCAGCCTTGCATCCCCGGGATGAAGCCTACTGATCATGGTGGATAAGCTTTTTGATGTGCTGTTGCAATCGGTTTGCCAGTATTTTATTGAAGATTTTTGCATCTATGTTCATCATGGATATTGGCCTGAAGTTTTCTTTTCTTGCTGAGTCTCTGCCAGGTTTTGGTATCAGGATGATGTTGGTCTCATAAAATGATTTAGGAAGGATTCCCTCTCTTTGGATTGTTTGGAATAGTTTCAGAAAGGAATGGTACCAGCTCCTCTTTGTATGTCTGGTAGAATTCGGCTGTGAACCCATCTGGACCTGGGCTTTTTTGGGTGGTAGGCTCTTAATTGCTGCCTCAACTTCAGACCTTGTTATTGGTCTATTCAGGGTTTCGACTTCTTCCTGGTTTAGGCTTGGGAGGATGCATGTGTCCAGGAATTTATCCATTTCTTCCAGGTTTACTAGATTATGTGCATAGAGTTGTTTGTAATAATCTCTGATGATGGTTTGAATTTCTGTGGAATCTGTGGTGATATCCCCTTTATCGTTTTTTATTGCATTTATTTGATTATTTTCTCTTTTCTTTTTTATTAATCTGGCTAGTGGTCTGTCTATTTTGTTGACCTTTTCAAAAAACCAGCTCCTGGATTTGTTGATTTTTTGAAGAGTTTTTCGTGTCTCTATCTCCTTCAGTTCTGCTCTGATCTTAGTTATTTCTTGTCTTCTGCTAGGTTTTGAGTTTTTTTGATCTTGCTCCTCTAGCTCTTTCAATTTTGATGATAGGGTGTCAATTTTAGATCTCTCCTTGCTTCTCATGTGGGCATTTATTGCTATATACTTTCCTCTAGAGACTGCTTTAAATGTGTCCCAGAGATTCTGGTATGTTGTGTCTTCATTCTCGTTGGTTTCAAAGAACATCTTCATTTCTGCCTTCATTTCATTGTTTATCCAGTCAATATTCAAGAGCCAGTTGTTCAGTTTCCATGAAGCTGTGTGGTTCTGAGTCAGTTTCTGAATTCTGAGTTCTAACTTGATTGCACTGTGGTCTGAGAGACTGTTTGTTATGATTTCTGTTCTTTTGCATTTGCTGAGGAGTGATTTACTTCCAATTATGTGGTCAATTTTAGAGTAGGTGCGATGTGGTGCTGAGAAGAATGTATATTCTGTGGATTTGGGGTGGAGAGTTCTGTAAATGTCTATTAGGTTTGCTTGATCCAGGTGTGAGTTCAAGTCCTGGATATCCTTGTTAATTTTCTGTCTTGTTGATCTGTCTAACATTGACAACGGGGTGTTCAAGTCTCCCACTATTATTGTGTGGGAATCTAAGTCTCTTTGTAAGTCATTGAGAACTTGCCTTATGTATCTGGGTGCTCCTGTATTGGGTGCGTATATATTTAGGATCGTTAGCTCTTCTTGTTGCATTGATCCTTTACCATTATGTAATGTCCTTCTTTGTCTCTTTTGATCTTTGTTGGTTTAAAGTCTATTTTATCAGAGATGAGAATTGCAACTCCTGCTTTTTTTTGCTCTCCATTTGCTTGGTAAATCTTCCTCCATCCCTTTATTTTGAGCCTTTGTGTATCTCTGCATGTGAGATGGGTTTCCTGGATACAGTACACTGATGGGTTTTGGCTTTTTATCCAGTTTGCCAGTCTATGTCTTTTAATTGGGGCATTTAGTCCATTTACATTTAGGGTTAATATTGTTATGTGTGAATTTGATCCTGCCATTTTGATGCTAGGTGGCTGTTTTGCCTGTTAGTTGATGCAGTTTCTTCATTGTGTTGATGGTCTTTACCGTTTGGTATGTTTTTGGAGTGGCTGGTACTGGTTGTTCCTTTCTATGTTTAGTGCCTCTTTCAGGAGCTCTTGTAAAGCAGGCCTGGTGGTGATGAAATCTCTGAGTACTTGCTTGTTCGCAAAGGATTTTATTTTTCCTTCACTTATGAAGCTCAGTTTGGCTGGATATGAAATTCTGGGTTGAAAGTTCTTTTCTTTAAGGATGTTGAATATTGGCCCCCACTCTCTTCTGGCTTGTAGGGTTTCTGCTGAGAGATCTGCTGTGAGTCTGATGGGCTTCCCTTTGTGGGTAACCCGACCTTTCTCTCTGGCTGCCCTTAGCATTTTCTCCTTCATTTCAACCCTGGTGAATCTGACGATTATGTGCCTTGGGGTTGCTCTTCTTGAGGAATATCTTTGTGGTGTTCTCTGTATTTCCTGGACTTGAATATTGGCCTGCTTTCCTATGTTGGGGAAGTTCTCCTGGATAATATCCTGAAGAGTATTTTCAGCTTGGATTCATCCTCTCCTTCACATTCAGGTACACCTATCAAACGTAGATTAGGTCTTTTCACATAGTCCCATATTTCTTGGAGACTTTGTTCATTCCTTTTACCCTTTTTTCTCTACTCTTTCCTTCTCGTTTTATTTCATTGAGTTGATCTTCGACCTCTGATATCCTTTCTTCTGCTTGGTCAATTCGGCTGTTGAAACTTGTGTATGCTTCGCAAAGTTCTTGTGTTGTGTTTTTCAGCTCCATCAATTCACTTACATTCCTCTCTAAGTTGGTTATTCTCGTTAGCATTTCGTCAAATCTTTTTTCAAGGTTGTTAGTTTGTTTGCATTGGGTTAGAACATGTTCTTTTAGCTCACAGAAGTTTCTTACTACCCACCTTCTGAAGCTTGATTCAGTCATTTCATCACACTCATTGTCCATCCAGCCTTGTTCCCTTGCTGGTGAGGAGTTGTGATCCCTTGTAGGAGGAGAGGCGTTCTGGTTTGGGTGTTTACCTCCTTTTTTGCGCTGGTTTCTTCCCATCTTTGTGGATTTATCTATGTGTGGTCTTTGTGGTTGGTGATTTTCAGATGGGGTCTCTCAGTGGACGTGCCGTTTGTTGATGATGAAGTTTTTTATTTCTGTTTCTTAGTTTTCCTTCTACCAGTCTGGCCCCTCTGCTGTAGGACTGCTGAGGTCCTCTCCCGGCCCTGCTTGCCTGGGGGATCACCTGCAGCAGCTGCAGAACAGTAACGGTTGCTGCCAGTCTCTTCTTCTGGTATCTTTGTCCCAGAAGGAGTACCCGCCAGACGTCCGTCTGAGCACTCCTTTGTGAGGTGACTCGTTGGATATGTGGGGGATCAGGGGAGCTGCTTGAGGAGACAGAGTTTCCTTTATAGGAGCTCAAGTGCTGAGCTGTGAGCTCCGTTGTTCATTCAGAGTTGCTGGGCAGGTACGTTTAAGTCTGCTGCAGCAGAACTCATAAACCCCTTTTTTCCCCAGGTGCTCTGTCCTGGGGGAGTTAGGGCTTTATTTATGAGTTTCCCTGGTGCTGCTGCCTTTTTCTCAGGGCTGCCTTGCCCAGCGATGAGGCAGCCTAGTCACTGTTTGCCTACAGAGGCTTTGCTGAGCTGCTGTGGTGTCCGCCCAGCTGCCGTATGAACTTCCCTGCGGTCCTGTTTATACCGGTGTAGTGAGAACTGCCTGGGCAATGGCAAACTACCTCTGTAGCGGCAGACTGCCTCAGTAATGGCGGACGCCCCCTCCCCCACAGAGCTGGGCCGCCCCGGGCTCAGCTGTGCTTGCTGTGAAACTCTCGATCCAGAGCGTTTCCGATGGCTGTTTTTTTGTGGGGGTGGGACCAGCCGAGCCTGATCACCTGGCTCCCTGCCTCAGAGTCTCCCAGGTGTTCCAGCCGCCTGTTGAAAGAGGCGCCGGGATCTGTGTGATTTCCCGTGCGGCGACTCACTGCGCCGGCTGAAACCGCGGGCGCGGAGATTCGTGGCGTTTTTCTTGCCCGGGAAATCTCCTGGCCTGGCTGCCTGTTTCAGTCCCCTTTTTAATCAGATGAATGGGCGGCTCTGCCTTCCCGGAGCTCCAATTGCCAGCTAAAACAGCACCCGGACCCACGTATTTTGTATGGGGGAACCGCTGGCGCCGGGGACGCCGCCAAAACAGCAGTGCCGGCAAAAGTTGCTGCGCCGGCCAAAGCAGCCGCGCTGGCGACCCGTGGGGCTTCTCCCCCTGGGAATCTCCTGGTCTGTGGGCAATAAAAATCTGTCTGGCAATGCGGCGTCCACTCACCCTTCGCGCTTTCACTGGGAGCTGCAATCCTCAGCTGCTCCTAATCGGCCATCTTCGGATCCGAGATCTCGCCTCAGGTATTTCTTTATAGCAATGTAAAAATGGCCTAACACAGAAAATTGGTACCAAGGAGTGGGGCATTGCTATAATGATAACTGAAAATGTAGAAATGGCTTTGGAACTGGGTGATGGGCATAGGTTGGAAGTGTTTGTAGGTCTTAGAAGAAGACAGGAAGACAAGGGAACATTCAGAACTTCTTAGAGGTTTGTTAAGTGGTTGTGACCAAAATGCTGATAGAAATATGGACAGGGAAGGCCAGACTGATAACGTCTCAGGTGAAGGCCAGGCTGATAATGTCTCAGATGAAAATGAGGAAGTTATTGGGAACTGGATCAACCCACCCTTGTTACACCCTAGCAAAAAACTTGGTTGCATTGTGTCTATGCTATAGGGATTTGTGGAAGTTTGAACTTAACTGTAATGACTTACGGTATCTAGCAGAAGAAATTTCTAAGCAGCCAAGTGTTCAAGATGTGACCTGGCTGCCTCTAACAACATATGATCAGATACAAGAGCAAATAAATGACTTAAAGTTGAACTTATATTTAAAAAGGAAATAGAGCATAAAAATTTGGAAAATTCACAGCCTGGCCATGTAGTAGAAAAGAAAGGAGCATTTTCCAGGAGAGAACATGAGCAGGCTCCGGAGCAGCCACTTGCTAGAGAGGTTAGCATAGCTAGAAGGATGCCAAGTGTTAATATCAATGGCAATGGTAAAAGGCCTTAAAGGCATTTCAGAGATCTTGGAGACAGCTTCTGCCATCACAGACCCAGAGATCTAGAAGGAAATAATGATTTGACAGCCAGGCCCAGGGTCCTGCTGCCCTGCGCAGCCTTGGGACACTCTGCCCACATTCTGGCTGCTCCAGCTCCAGCCTCAGTGAAAAGGCCCCCAGATATTGCTCAGACCACTGTTTTGAAGAGCACAAACTGCCATAAGCCTTAGAGGTTTCCATGTGGTGCTAAGTCTGTGGGTACACAGGATGCAAGAGTGAAGGAAGCTTGGCAGCTTCCCTCTAAATTGCAGAGGGATGTACAAGAACATCTGGCTACCTGGACAAAAGCCTGCCACAGAAACATAGCCCTTACAGAAATCTACTGGAGTAGTGCAGAGGAGAAATACGGGGTTAGAGTCTTCCCCTCACAGAGTCTCTACCAGGGAACTGTCTAGAGGAGTTGTGTAAAGGAGGCCACCCTCCAGACTTCAGAATGGTAGAGCCACTAGCAGCTTGCATGCTGGGCCTAGAAAAGCTACAGGCACTCAGCTCCAACCCATTAACATAGCCACAGGGGCTGCACCCTGCAAGCCACAGGGATGAAGCTATCTAAGGCTTTGGGAACCTACCACTTGCACCAGTGTATCCTGGATGTTGGACATGGAATCAAAGATTATTTTGGAGCCTTGAGATTTAATGACTGCCCTTCTGGGTTTCAGACTTGCTTGGGCCTGTAGCCTCCTTTTTTGTCCCATTTCCCCCATTTTGGTATGGGGAATGTATACCCAGTGCCTGGTACCACCATTGTATCTTGGGAGTAAATAAATTGTTTTTTATCTCACAGGCTCATAGGTAGAAGGAACTTATCTCCAAATGAGACTTGGGACTTGGAACTTTTGAGTTAATGCTAGAATGAGTTAAGACTTTGGAAGACTATTGTGAGGGCATTTTTGAACAAATATTGAGGAGAGGGATTGCTAGATCATCTAACAAGTGTATATTTAAGTCTATGCAATGAACTGAATGTGTCCCCACCAAATTCATATGTTGAAATCCCAATGTGATAGTATTAAGAGATGGGATATTTGGGAAGTAATTAGGTATTGAGGGTGGGACCCTCATGAATGGGTCAGAATGAACCCAGAAGAAAGCTCTGACCAGAACTCGAATATGCTGGCAGCCTGATCTCAGACTTGTAGTCCCTAGAAGTGTGAGAAGTAAATTTTTGTTGTTTATAAGCCATCTAATCTATGATATTTTGTTATAACAACCCGAATGGACTAAGACAGTTTATTAGAAGTTGCCAAACTGTTTTCCAAAGTGTCTGGTTATTTTACATTCCCACCAGCAATGTATACAAGTATTAGTTGCATTGTATCCTAGGTAATATTTGGTATTGTCAGTTTTTTAAGAAATATTTTTCTTCACATTTTAGGTGTTGAGAGATTTTAACATTAATGGATGTCGAATTTTACGAAATGCTTTTTCTTCTCATTTACTGAGATTACCATATGACATGCAAATGTGAACCAACCCTGAATTTTCAGTATAAGCCCCATTTCCTCATTGTACTTTTGTATTTTTAATATATTGCTAGATTCAATTAGCCAATATTTTTGAGAATTTTTGTGTGCACATTCATAAGAAATATGGTGTGTAATTTCATTTATTCATAATGTCTTTAAATTGTTTTTGTATCAGGATAATGATAGATTCATAAAATTAGTTGGGAAGTATATTAGGGTTTTCTGGAGGGACAGAAGTAATAGGATAGATATATATATGAAGGAAAAGTTTATTAAAGAGTATTGACTTACACGATCACAAGGTGAAACCCCACAATAGGCCATCTATTTGCAAGCTGAGAAGCAAGGAAGCCAGACTGAGTCCAAAAACCTCCAAAGCAGGGAAGCCAACAGTACAGCCTTCGGCCTGTGGCTGAAGGCCCAAAAGCCCCTGGCAAACCACTGGTATAAGTCTGAGTCCAAAAGCTGAAGAACTTGAAGTCTGATGTTTAAGGGCAGAAAACACTCAGCGCGGGAGAAAGACTGAAGGCTGGCAGACTCAGCAAGCCGGCTCCTTCCCCCCTTCTTCTGCCTGCTCTTTTTCCCTAGCTGCACTGGCAGCTAATTAGATGGTGCCCACCCAGATTGAGGGTGGGTCTGATGGATCTGCCTCTCTCAGTCCACTGCCTCAAATGTTAATCCCCCTTTGGCAACAGCCTCACAGACACACCCAAGAACAATACTTTGCATCCTTCAATCCAATCAATTTGACACTCTATATTAATCATCACAGGAAGTATTTTTGTGTGTTCTATTTTCTTGAAGAGTTTGGATGAATTGTCAATATTCCTCTTTAAGGGTTTCGACAGAATCCATTTATGCCTGGCATTAAAATTTGCTGGAACTTCAAAAAAATATGGATTCACAGAAAGGGGTTGAAACTCTAAATAACCAATATCAACTTCTGAAATGAAATCAGCAATAAAGAACCTACCAACAAAAAATGCTCTGAATCACATGGATTTACAGTTAAATTCTACCAGATGTACAAAGAAGAACTGATATCAATCCTACTGAAACTATTCCAAACAAATTGAGGAGGAGGGAGGGTTTTCTCACTAACTCATTCATTTGATGTGATTATTTGTTTGTTATTTGCTGATTTGTTTAGTGCCTTGTAGATTCTGGATATTAGTTCATTGCCAGATGTTTAGATCCTTGTAGATTCTGGATATTAGTTCTTTGCCAGATGTTTAGTTTGCGTCTATTTTCTCCCATTCTGAGGGCTATTTACTCTGATAATTATTTCTTTTGCTGCACAGAAGCATTTTAGTTTAATTAGGTCCCATCGATTTATTTTTGTTGCATTTGCTTTTTGGTTCTTGGCCGTGAACCCTTTGCCTAAGTCAATATATAGAAGAGGTTTTCTGATGTCTAGCATTTTATCATACACCTATTTATCATTTGTATGTCTTCTTTTTGAGAAATGTCTATCCAGGTCCTTTGCCCTTTCCTAAACTGTTTTTCCACTATTGAGTTGTATGAGTTCTTCATACGCTTTGGCTATTAACCTTTTATCAGATAAATGACTGCAGATATTTTTTCCCAATCCATAAGTTGCCTTTTCATTCTGCTGATTTTTCTTAAGAGCCAGAAATGTGTCTGATTCAAAGAGCCTAGCACAGAGTGCCAGAATATATGCTCAATACATGCTTATTCAAGGAATAAATGGATTAATGGTGAGGAATGAATGAATTTGTTTATTTGCACATAGACATTCATTTTGTCTTTCTTTTTCTCATCATCATCATCATCATGGTTCTCCTCAGCTCATTTGTCTTCCTCCTTGTGGCACTACTCTTTGAAGTCCTTCATTAGCCTGCCCTACATTATCAATCAGCCTTAATTCAGATGTACCTTTGCTCAGAGGCCTTCCCTGACCAGCTTTCCTCAAGGGGTCAATTCCTCCACCAGTCACCTCATTACTTGTTCTCTATCACATAACCCTGGTTCATAATGTCGATAACACTTCACTGCTCTTAGAAATTAACTTAAATAAAGTTTGTTTGATATTGTCTGTCCCCCAACCCCCTCACTGGAATGTCAACTACACAAAAGTAGAAAATATGGTGATTCTATTTACTTCTTTTTGTCCAGAATTAGGACAAGTGCCTGACATTGCAGGTACCCAATAACTCCTGACTGAATTTACAAATGACTTTTTATCCACCTTACGATACCTATTATTTGTAGAACACATAATCATACCAAGCCCTGGTTCTTTATATACATTATTGCAAATGCCAGTACCTCTTCTATACAACAGATGTAATCCCATTTTATAGATTAGCAGCCTCAAAACACATAGACAGACAAACACACACTTGTTCATACACACATGTGTACACAAATATGCACACACATTTGTTTTCATTGGAAGGATGCTCCTTCAGATCTCAGAAAGTCCCTGGAAACAGCTAAGCCCAGAGACCTGGACTCAATGGAACTATACCCAGCTGGTCAAAGACCCAAAACTTCTACACAAGGGAGGCAAGCAGAAAGGAACATTCAAGCAACAACTCCCTCACAAAGCCAGGCACAGCTTTCTAGGGCCAGGAATATGCTCTCCTAATGTACTCAGGAGGAGCCCTCCCTGTCAGGTAGGGTCACATTTAGTGGAGACAGATGTTGCAGATACAGGATATACAACAATCCTTGTACATTTGGAAGAAACTTAAAAAATTCAAGAAGAGCCATACATCTTAAACTGAAGCCTTTTATCATAGTCCCTTAATTAGTTTAACTGGAGAAATGGCAATCTATATATATTGGAAATTCTGTTGGCATAGGCCTATTTTTCATAACAAGGGTAGTTAATGACATGTGATTTACTTTAGATTAAATCCCTTGGTGGCATTTTTTTGTTTTTTTGAGACACAGTCTTGCTCTGTCACCCAAGCTGGAGTGCAATGGCATGATCTCGGCTCACTGCAGCCTCTGCCTACTGGGTTCAAGTGATACTCCTGCCTCAGCCTCCCGAATAGCTGGGATTATAGGCACCCGCCACCATGCCCAGCTAATTTTTGTATTTTTGGTAGAGATTGAGATTTGCTATGTTGGCCAAGCTGGTCTCAAACTCCTAACCTCAGGTGATCCACCACCTTGGCCTTCCAAGTTGCTGGGATTACAGGCATGAGCCACCACGCCCGGCCCCTTGGTGTCATCTTGCTCCTATATCCTTCTGCTGGCCATGATTATTCACTGAGAAGACATTCTCTATCTCAATGGTGCCATGCCATAGAGAGACAAGGGGGAAGAATTGCATTCCATTCTCAAGAACTCCGTATCTACTGGAAAAATAGGCAATTAATCTATTAAATATCAGCGTAATATATGTCATGGGGGATACACATGTCTCCTATATTGGACTTCAGACTCTTTACAAGAGTTCATTCTAGTGTTCCCAGCAATTAGTATAACTGTGTAGGTATACATGCCTATTTCTATACATTTGGGATTGGATTTGCAAGTGAAGAAAACTGTCCAGCTTCTCCTCCAGTCAGTTTTGTAATACATGCTTAGTTAATGTGAAGTAGAGTGTAATTGAAAATTCTCCCTCTCAATTTGAAGAGAGGCTAATCATCTATGCATTGTTAAAAGATAACTGTGAACTAGATGCTATGCCTTGTGATAAGTATTGAGAGTCCAGGGACACAAGATGTAGTCTTTGATCTCATGGAGCTTACATTGAGGAGTCTGTTTCTTAGCCAAAAACCTATGTGTGATCTTTCTGGCACAACAATAGGCAATTACAAACATAACCAGCAGGACTTATGAAGAAAGTTCCCCTCCTCACCCCAGACTTGGTTCACAAGTAGTGCATTATAGTCTCTGAATGGAGTTTCATTCAAGTCTCAGAACCTTCTGGACAGCCATGCTCTTGTGTATAAATGCATTTTTAACCCAGGCACCTCCATTCAGATGACTATTGGAAGGCTCCAGCCAGGGTCTGTTATAGGAACCTCTACTGAGAGTTCCTAATCAGAGGGAAAGGAAAACCTTGATGATTCACAAGTAGTGCACTATAGTCTCTGAATGGAGCTCCATTCAAGTCTCAGAACTTTCTGAATAGCCATGCTCTTGTGTATAAATGCGTTTTTAACCCAGGTACCTCCATCCAGATGACTATTGAAAGGTTCCAGCCAGGGTCTTTCATAGGCACCTCTACTGAGAGTTCCTCATCAGAGGGAAAAGGAAAACCTTGATGATGTTTTCCTCCCCCTTTGACTCAGAACTAGATTTTTCCACTGCTAGCCTTTCCCTCATCTTCACTTTCAGGGCTTCCTCTCTGCAGTGAGATGATTTACATCATCTGTGCTGATACATAGGAACTTTGACTGATGCCTGCACCATTTTTTGGAGAAAAATAGGCCAGTGGGGAGCTTGGTGCTTTCTTCTTTTTGGTTTCTTGCTTATGCTATCATAGAGAGTAAATAATGCTTGAATTTTGGCTTATTGTCTTAGTTGACTACTCTGGCACCTGGCAGCTCAACTAAGCTCTTGACAAATTGGCACAGTAAGCAGGGCAATTGATTAAATACAATGTTATTTTGAGAAAACTAAGGCAAAAATAAACAAATAGGATTATATCAAACTAACTTCTGTGTAGCAAACAGCCAATAGAATAAAGAGACGACCTACGGAATGACAGAAAATATTTGCAAACTATTCATTCAACAGAAGATTAATATCCAGAATATACGAGGAACTCAAACGTCTCAACAGAAAAAAAATGTTAACAATACAAAAGGACTTGGGTGTTGTGATCTAAGCGATATCTGCTTTGCAGACTCATAGAGTTACTCAGTTCACATGGCCCTGACTTTCTCAGTTCTGTTTTGATATATCTGGAAAGCCTTACCAAGAAGGATGGTTGCAAACAAGCCCAGACAGTGAAGACGACAATAAATACCTAACTATTCAATGCCCAGATCCATAGGAACATCTGCTAGCATCAACGCCATCCAGGACAACATGACCTCACCAAATAAACTAAATAAAGCAACAAAGACCAATCTTAGGGAAATAGAAATATATGACTTTTCAGGCACAGAATTTAAAATAGTTGTGTTGAGAAAACACAAAGAAATTCAAGATAACATAGAGAAGGAGTTTAGAATTCTATCAGATAAATTTAACAAAGAGATTGAAATAATTAAAGAATCAAGCAGGATACTCAACCTGAAAAATACAATTGGCATACAGAAGAATGCATCAGAGTCCTTTAATAGCAGAATGGATCAAGCAGAAGGATTAGTGAAGCTTGAAGATGGGCTATTTGAAAATACACAGTTAAATGAGACAAAGAAAAAAGAACAAAAAAGAATGAAGCACAACTACAGGATTTTAAAATAGCCTCAAAGGGAAACCTTAGAGTTATTGGTCTTAAGAGGAGGTAGAGAAAGAGATGAGGTAGAACGTTTATTCAAAGGGATAATAACAAAGAACTTCCCAAAAGGAGAGAAATGTATCAATATCCAAATATAAGAAGGTTATAGAACACCAAGCAGATTTACCCAAAGAAGATTACCTCAAGGCATTTAATAACCAAACTCTCTGCTTTTGTGTTTTGGTCATGAAGTCCTTGCCTACGCCTATGTCCTGAATGGTTTTGCCTAGATTTTCTTCTAGGGTTTTTATGGTGTTAGGTCTTATGTTTAAGTCTTTAATCCATCTGGGAGTGAATTTTAGTGTAAGGTGTCAGGAAGGGGTCCAGCTCTGCTTTCTGCACATGGCTAGCCAGTTTTCCCAACACCATTTATTAAATAGGGACTCGCTTCACATTGTTTGTTTTTGTCAGGTTTGTCAAGATCGGGTGGTTGTAGATGTGTTGTGTTGCATCGGAGGTCTCTGTCCTGTTCCATTGGTCTATATCTCTGTTTTGGTACCAGTACCATGCTGTTTTGATTACTGTAGCTTTGTAGTATCATTTGAAGTCCGGGAGTGTGATGCCTCTAGCTTTGTTCTTTTTGCTTAGAATTGACTTGGCTATGCGGGCTCTCTTTTGGTTCCATATGAAGTTTAAGGTGGTTTTTTCCAGTTCTTCAAAGAAGGTCATTGGTAGCTTGATAGGGATAGCATTGAATCTGTAAATTACTTTGGGCAGTATGGCCATTTTGACAATATTGATTCTTCCTAGCCATGAACATGGAAGATTTCTCCATCTGTTTGTGTCCTCTCTTATTTCACTCAGCAGTGGTTTGTAGTTCTCCTTGAAGAGGTCCTTTACGTTCCTTGTTAGTTGTATTCCTAGGTATTTTATTCTCTTTGTAGCAATTGTGAATGGCAGTTGGTTCTCTGATCTGGCTGTCTTTAAGTCTGTTATTGGTGTATAGGAATGCTTGTGATTTTTGCTCATTGATTTTATATCCTAGACTTTGCTGAAGTTGCTTATCAGTTTCAGGAGATTTTGGGCTGAAGACGATGGGGTCTTCTAGATATACAATCATATCGTCTGCAAATAAAGACAATTTGACTTCCTCCTTTCCTATTTGAATACCCTTTATTTCTTTTTCTTGCCTGATTGCTCTGGCTAGAACTTCCAGTAGTGGCAACAAAAGCCAAAATAGACAAATGGGACCTAATCAAACTCCATAGCTTTTGCACAGCAAAAGAAACAGTCATTAGAGTGAATCGGCAACCAACAGAATGGGAAAAAATTTTGGCAGTCTACCCATCTGACAAAGGGCTGATAACCAGAATCTACAAAGAACTGAAACAGATTTACAAGAAAAAACAAACAAGCCCATTCAAAAGTGGGCGAAGGATATGAACAGACACTTTACAAAGAAGACATACATGAAGCCAACAAACATATGAAAAAATGCTCATCATCACTGGTCATTAGAGAAATGCAAATCAAAACTACATTGAGATACCATCTCATGCCAGTTAGAATGGCGATCATTAAAAAATCTGGAGACAACAGATGCTGGAGAGGATGTGGAGAAATAGGAACACTTTTACACTGTTGGTGGGGAGTGTAAATTATTTCAACCATTGTGGAAGACGGTGTGGCCATTCCTCAAGGACCTAGAAATAGAAATCCCATTTGACCCAGCAATCCCATTACTGGGTATATATCCAAAGACTATAAATCGTTCTACTATAAGGACACATGCACACGAATGTTCATTGCAGCACAGTTTACAATAGCAAAGACCTGGAACCAACCCAAATGTCCATCGATGATAGACTGGACAGGGAAAATGTGGCACATATACACCATGGAATATTATGCAGCCATCAAAAACGATGAGTTCGTGTCCTTTGTAGGGACATGGATGAACCTGGAAACCATCATTCTCAGCAAACTGACACAAGAACAGAAAATCAAACACCGCATGTTCTCACTCATAGGCGGGTGTTGAACAATGCGAACACATGGACACAGGGAGGGGAGTATCACACACTGGGTCTGTAGGGGGAAAAAGGGGAGGGATAGTGGGGGTGGGGGAGTTGGGGAGGGATAGCATGGGGGAGAAATGCCAGATATAGGTGATGGGGAGGAAGGCAGCAAATCACACTGCCATGTGTGTACCTATGCAACAATCTTCCATGTTCTTTACATGTACCCCCAAACCTAAAATGCAATAAAAAAAAAAAAGAATAAAGAGTGAAAATATCAAAAAAAAAAAAAATAACCAAACTCTCCAAGGTCAAGGATAAAGAAAGGATCCTAAAAGCAGGAAGATAAAATAAACAAATAACATACAATGGAGCTCCAACATGTCTGGCAGCAGAATTTTACTTCTCCTTCACTCATGAAACTTTGGCCAAATATGAAACTCCGGTTTGGAAATTCTTTTCTTTAGGAATGTTGAATTTTGGCCCCCAATCTCTTCAGGGGTTTCTGCTGAAGGTCTTCTGTTAAGTCTTCTGTTAGTCTGATGGACTTTTCTTTATAGGTGACCTGGCCTTTTACCTGGTTCCCTTTAACATTTTTTTCCTTCATTTTGATCTTAGAGAATCTGATGATTACGTGTCTTTGGCTTATTCTTCTCATGGAGTATCTTACTGGGGTTCTCTGATTTCCTTAATTTAAATGTTGGACTGTCCTGCTAGGTTGGAGAAATTCTCCTGCATGATATCCTGAAGTATGTTTTCCAATTTGATTCCATTCTCCCATCTCTTTGAGGTATCCCTATCAGTCATAGGCTCGGTCTTTTAACATAATCCCATAGTTCTTGGAGGTTTTGTTCATTCCTTTTCATTATTTTTTCTCTAATATTGTCTGCCTGCCTTATTTCATCCAAATAGTCTTCAAGCTCTGATATCCTTTCTTCTGTGTGATCTATTCAGCTCTTGATGCTTGTGTTTGCATAGTGAAGTTCTCATGAGTGAAGGAGAAGTAAAATATTTTTCTGACAAGCAAATGCTTAAGGAATTCATCACCACCAGGACTGCCTTGCAAGAGCTCATGAAGGAGGCACTAAATATGAAAAAAAGAAAAATTACCAGTCACTACAAAAACACACTGAAGTACAGAGACCAGTGACACTATGAAGCAACTATATCAAGTCTTCGAAATAACCAGCCAGCTAAAATCATGATGACAGTATCAAATTCATACAGAGCAATATTAACCTCAAATGTAAATAGGCCAAATGACCCAATTGAAAGACAAAGAATGCCAAGCTAGAGGAAGAGCCAAAATCCATCACTGTGCTGTATTCAAGAGACCCATCTCATGCAAAGACACACATAGACTCAAAATAAAAAGATGAAGGAAAATTTACTAAGCAATTTGAAAAAGCAGGGGTTATAATCCTAGTTTCTGAAAAAGCCAACTTTGAACCAACAAAAATAAAAAAGACAAAGAAGGGCATTACATAATGGCAAAAGGGTCAATTAAACAAGAAGAGATAACTATTTTAAGCATATATACACCCAATACAGGAGCAGCCAGATTCATAAAACAAGTTCTTGGATACCTACAAAGAGGCTGGGCATGATGGCTCACGCCTATAATCCCAGCACTTTGGGAGGCCGAGGCAGGCAGATCATGAGGTCAGGAGTTCAAGACCAGGCTGGCCAATATGGTGAAACCCCTTCTCTACTAAAATTACAAAAATTAGCTGGGCATGGTGGCACATGACTGTAGTCCCAGCTACTCGGGAGGTGAGGCAGAAGAATTGCTTGAATCTGGGAGGCGGAGGTTGCAGTGAGCTGAGATCATGCCACTGCACTCCAGCCTGGGTGACAGAGCAAGACTGTAAACAAACAAACAAACAAAACAAACAAAAAAACCAACCAAACAAAAAAAACACAAAAAACAAAACAAAACAAAACAAAACAAAACAAACCCAACCTACAAAGAGACTTACACTCACACACAATAATAGTGGGAGAATTTAACACCCCACTGTCAATATTAGACAAATCATCAAGACAGAAAATTAACAAAGATATTCAGGACTTGGACTCAGCTCTGGTTAAGTGGACCTGATAAATATCTACAGAACTCTCCACTCCAAAACAACAGAATATACATTCTTCTCATCACCACATGCCACTTAATCTAAAATTCATTGTGTAATTGGAAGTAAAATCACCCTCAGCAAATGCAAAAGAACTAACATCATAGCAAACAGTCTTTCAGACAACAGCACAATCAAATTACAATTCAAGATTAAGAAACTCACTCAAAGATCACACAACTACATGGAAACTGAACAACCTGCTCTTGAATGACTCCTGGGTAAGTAATGAAATTAAGGCAGAAAACAAGAAGTTCTTTGAAACCAATGAGAAAAGAGAAAAAGTGCCAGAATCTCTGAGACACAGCTAAAGCAGTGTTAGGAGGGAAATTTATAGCACTGAATGCCCACATCAAAAAGCTAGAAAAATCTCAAATTGACACCCTACCATCACAACTAAAAGAACTAGAAAACTAAGAGTGAACAAACCCCAAATCTAGCAGAAGACAAGAAATCAACAAGCTCAGAGGGTAACTGAAGGAGAGAAAGACACGAGAAACCCTTCAAAAAATGAAATGAATCCAGGAGCTAGTTTTCTGAAAAAAAATAATAAAATAGATAGATGGCTCCTAGACTAATGAAGAAAAGAGAGAAGAATCAAATAGACACAATAGAAAAATGATAAAGGGGGATATCACCACTGATCCCACAGAAATACAAACAACCATCAGAGAATACTATAAACATCTCTATGCAAATAAACTAGAAAATCTAGAAGAAATTGATAAATTCCTGGACACATACACCCTCCCAAGACTGAACCAGGTATAAGTTGAATCCCCCGAATAGACCAATAACAAGTTCTGAAATTGAGGCAATGATCAATAGCCTATCAATCAAAAAAAGCCCAGGACAAGATGGACTTACAGCTGAAGTTTACCAGAAGTACAAAAAGGAGCTCATCCCCATTCTTCCCAAACTATTCAGACAATTCAAATGGAGGCACTCCTCCCTAACTCATTCTATGAGGCCAGCAACATCCTGATACCAAACCTTGCAGAGATACAACAAAAAAAGAAAAGTTCAGGCCAATATCTCTGATGAACATTGATGCAAAAATTCTCAATAAAATACTGACAATCTGAATCCAGCAGCACATCAAAAAGCTTATCTGCCACCAATAAGTTGGATTCATCCCTGTGATGCAATTTGCGGCTGTTTCAACATACCTAAATCAATAAACATAAGTTATCACATAAACAGATCTAAAGACAAAAACCACGTGATTGTCTCAATAGATGCCATAAAGTCCTTGATAAAATTCATCCCTTCCTGTTAAAAACTTTCAATAAACTAGGTAATGAAGGAACATACCTCAAAATAATGAGTGATACATGAAAAACCCACAGCCAATATCAAAATGAATAGGCAAAAGCTGAAAGCATTCCCCTTGAAAACTGGCACAAGACAAGGATGACCTCTCTCACCACTCCTATTCAACATAGTATTTAAGTAATCTGGCTAGGGCACTCAGGCAAGGGAAAGAAATAAAAGAGTATTCAAATAGTAAGAGAGAAAGTCAAATTGTCTTTGTTTGCAGATGACATGATCCTATATCTAGAAAACTCCATTATGTCAGCTCAAAAGCTTCTTCAGCTGATAAGCAACTTCAGCAAAGTCTCAGGATACAAAATCAGTGTGCAAATGTCACAAGGATTTCTATACACCAACAACAGGCAAGGAGAAAGCCAATCATGAATGAACTCCCATACACAATTGCTACAAAAGGAATAAAATACCTAGGAATACAGCTAACAAGGGAAGTGAAAGACCTCTTTAAGGAGAACTACAAACCACTGCTCAAGGAAATTAGAGAGGACACAAACAAATGGAAAAATATTCCACACTCATGAATAGGAAGAATCAATATTGTGAAAATGGCTATACTGCCCAAAGTAATTTATAGATTCAATGCTATTCCCACTAAACTACTATTGACATTCTTTGGAGAATTTGAAGAAACTATTTTAAAATTCGTATGTAACTAAAACAAAGCCCGTACAGCCAAGACAACTCTAAGCATAAAGAACAAAGTGGGAGGCATCATGCTACCTGACTTCAAACTATATCTACAAGGCTACAGTAACCAAAACAGCATGGTACTGATACAAAAACAGACATTTAGACCAATGAACAGAATAGAGAACTTAGAAGTAGGACCAAACATCTAGAACCATCTGATCTCTGACAAAAACAAGGAATGGGGGAGACGATTCCCTATTTAATAAATGGTGCTGAGAGAACTGGTTAGCCATATGCAGAAAATTGAAACTGGACCCCTTTCTTACACCTTATACAAAAATCAATACAAGATGGATTAAAGACTTAAATGTAAAATCCCAAACTATAAAAACCCTAGAAGAAATCCTCAGCAATACCATTCAGGACATTGGCACAGGCAAAGATTACATGATGAAGTCGCCAAAAGCAACTGCAACAAAAGCCAAAATTGACAAACGGGATCTAATTAAACTAAACAGCTTCTGCACAGCAAAAGGAAACTATCATCAGAGTGAACAGACAACCTAGAGAGTGGGGAGAAAATTTTGCAATCTACCCATCTGACAAAAGTCTAACATCCAGAATGTACAAGGAACTTAAACAAATTTACAAGAAAAAAACAATTCAATTAAAAAGTAGGCAAAGGACACAGACACTTTGCAAAAGAAGACATTCATGCAGCCAAACAAACATATGAAGAAAAGCTCAACATCACTGATCATTAGAGAAATGCAAATCAAAACCACAACGAGATACCATCTTATGCCAGTCAGAATGGCGATTATTAAAAAGTCAAGAAACAACAGATGCTCGCAAGGTTGCAGAGAAATAGGAACACTTTACACCGTTGGTGGGGAGTGTAAATTAGTTCAACCATTGTGGAAGATGGTGTGACAATTCCTCAAGATCTAGAACCAGAAATATCATTTCACCCAGCAATTCCATTACTTGATATATACCCAAAGGAATATAAATCATTCCATTACAAAGATACATGCATGCATATGCTCATTGCAGCACTATTCACAATAGCAAAGACATGGAATCAACCCAAATGCCCATGAACAATAGACTAGATAAAGAAAATGTGGTAAATATACACCACAGAATACTATGAAGCCATAGAAAGGAATGAGATCATGTCCTTTGCAGGGACATGGATGGAGCTGGAAGTCATTATCTTCGGCAACCTAATACAGGAGCAGAAAACCAAATACTGCATGTTCTCACTTAAAAGTCGGAGCTGAACATGAAAACACATGGACACAGGGAAGGGAACAACACATACTGGGACCCATCATGAGGTGGAGTCGAGGGAGGGAGAGCATTAGGAAAAATAGCTTATGCATGCTGGCCTTAATACCTAAGTGATAGGTTGATAGGTGAAGCAAACCACCACAGCACATGTTTACATATGTAACAAACCTACACATCCTGCACGTGTACCCCGGAACTTAAAATAAAAATTAAAATAATATAGTCATTTCAATTGATACTGAAAAAGCATTTGAGGTTCAACATTCCTGCATAATAAAAACCCTCATAAATCTGGGGATAGAAGAAATACACCTCAACATAATAAAAGCCATATATGACAGACTCACAGCTAGTATCAATCTGAAAGGGGAAAAACTAAAGCCTTCTGGAACATAACAAGGATGCCCACTTTCACCATTTTTATTCAACATAGTACTGGAAGTCCTAACTAGAACAATTCAGAAAAGAGAAAGAAATCAAGGAAATCCAGATTGGAAAGGAAGGAGTAAAGTATCCTTGTTTGCAGATGATATGATCTTCTATTTGGAAAAACCTAAAGGCTCACAAAAACTATTAGAACTAATGAAAATATTTGGTAAAGGTGGAGAGATATAAAGTCAATATAGAATAATAAGTAGCACTTGTATATGCCAACAGTGAGCAATCTGTAAAAGAAATCAAGAAAGGTATCCCATTTACAATAGCCACAAAATAAAATAAAATACCTAGTGAATTAACCAAAGAAGTAAAAGATCTCTATAATGAAAACTATAAAACATTAATGAAGGAAATCGAAGAGGCCATAGAAAAATGGAAAGATATTTCATGTTCATGGTTTAGACACTCAAATATTGCTAAAATGTCCATACTACCCAAAGCAATCTACAGATTCAATGCAATTCCTGTCAAAATACCAATGACATTCTTCACAGAAATAGAAGAAACAATCCTAAAATGTATATGGAACCATAAAGGACCCAGAATAGCCAAAGCTATCCTATGCAAAAAGAACAAAACTGGAGGAATCACATTATCTGACTTCAAATTATACTGCAGAGCTATAATAACCAAATCAGCATGGTACTGGCATAAACACACACACACATAGACCAATGGAGCAGAGTAAAGAACCCAGAAACAAATCCATACACCTACACTTAACTAATTTGCAACAAAGTCTCCAAGAATATGCCCTGGGGAAAAGATAGTCTCTTTAATAAATTGCACTGTGAAAACTGGACATCCATATGCAGAAGAATCAAACTAGATCCCTATTTCTTGCTATATACAAAAATCAAATCAAAATTGATTAAAGTCTGAAATCTAAGACATTAAACTGTGAAAATACTACAAGAATACATTGGGGAAACTCTCAGGGCATTGGTCTGGGCAAAAACTTGAATAATATTCCACAAGCACATGTAACCAAAGCAAACATGGACAAATGGATCACATTAAGCTATAAGGTTTCTGCACAGCAAAGGGAAAAACTACCAAAGTGAAGAGACAACCCACAGAATGGGAGAAAATGGTTACAAACTACTCATATGACATGGGATTAATAACCAGAATATATAAAGAGCTCAAACAACTCCATAGCTCTAATTAAAAATGGTGAAGAGGTATGAATAGACATTGCTTAAAAGAAGACATGCAAATTGCAGACAGGCATATGGAAAGGTGCTTAACACCATTGATCATCAGAGAAATGCAAATCACAACTACAATGAGATGTCATCTCACCCCAGTTAAAATGGCTTTTATCTAAAAGACAGGCAATAACAAGTGCTGACAGGGATGTGGAGAAAAGGGAACCCTCTTACACTGTTGGTGGGAATGTAAATTAGTACAACCATATGGAGAACAGTTTCTCTCTCTGCTTCTCTGTCTTTCTTATTACACTTTTTAAATCTTTTCTGTTTCTGGCTGTCTTGGTCAAGCAGTGATGTTATCACTTGTAAATTTGCTGATTTATTGCCATAAGCTAATGGGCTAGGCAGTGAGCTGTGGGCTCAAGATTAGACTTAATTAAAGCTGTTTCAAGATTTTATAATAGATGAACTGAGTAAGCCATGTTACTTACTATATTTATGGGTTGAGCAGAAAAAGTTTTTAATGCCAGAATGAGGGCTCCAATCTCAGCTCTTTAACTGCTAGTAAACTTAGATCAGGTGATTGAATTATGCTGTCTCTACCAGACTGCTGCTTTTCTTTGTTTACCTGATCCATTAGTAAACAGTGTCAAAACATTAGGTATGGAGAAGAGCAATACTGCTTCGAATTGCTTTTTTCTTAAAGGAATTTTGATGATATTAGGATTATAACTTAGCAGTTGACTGCATAATTCATTATGATGGCAAGCTGAAATTGGTAACATGAAGTTTAAAAGGAAATTTGAAAATATTTCTAGAACCAGAGACTTAAATCATATGCCTTAACCATGTGCTTAAAGCCACAGGTAGACTAGCTTAAATCTTGCAATCGAGTTTTCAGGCTGACCAAGTTTATGGATGTTAAACTGGTAAACTGTTTTAAAAACAGTGACTTACTAGCTGAGCAAAGACTATCTTTAATCAGTCTTTGACACATATGTTTTTACCACACTCACAAATTTCTGTCACTTTTTGAGAATGGGCACATTTCTACTTCTTAATTTAACAACTATTATTTAATTTGGTTTAAAATTCTCCTTTAAAGGTAATGTGTGGTTGTACATGCTTAGATTTTAATTGCTTTTTAACTAATTCGTGGACCTTCTTTTATAGCTGATGAAATTTATTATCTAAATTTACAAAATTAAGGGTAAATAAGGCTTGTGCTAGTAATGTTGCCTTTTAAGATAGAAAACATGTTTTGCAACTTATCAGTTAATTAGGAAATGTTTTTCTACTGAGGAGCAAAGCTATATGGCTGACTTTTAATTGCTTCTTACTAATTCATGGGCTCTCAGTAATTTTTCTCCCTTCAGAGTTTACCGTTTTACTTAAATTGGATTTTAAAAGAGCCACGTTAAGGGCAAGAGAGAAGCAACAAGGGCCATTATCAGAATTTTAAATTTAACTCAAATCTTAGCAGAGAATTACAATTTGGGATGCTGCTCGCATACAAACACACAACATTTCGCTGTGGGACACCTGCAGAGAGCAGCAGCAGTGGCACGGTTTGGGGACAGCAGCCGTGCTGGCCCCGCCCAGGTGCTGCTTGTTGCTTTCCTCTGGTGCTGCTCACTCCCCCCTACCCATGCAGTAGCTGGCTTGGGCAGAGCTTCCCTACCGGAGCATTTTTTTTTCCCTTTTTTTCTTTTGCTTGGCAATGCAGCTCTGGCCTGTAATGCCTTTTTTTTTATTTTTAAAAAAATAAACATACACCTGATTGCCTTGCCTATCATCAATTACTGGGCAGGCTAAGAGTTTCTTCTGTAATGCTGCTTGCTTAAGACAAGTTCCTGTAGCTGTAGCATTTCTTTTTCCCCTTTTCCTATTCATTGGATGCCTTTGTGCATGATTTCTCCCTACTTGTTCCCAGAGCTTTACATCCAGCGTGTTCTTTGCGGAGAACCATGGGCCTTGGGAAACAGCAGCTTGAATTATGTTCTGTACTTTTACCTGTTTAGTTGATAACTGCTGCCCCGTGATGAATCCCTAGCCTAAAACAATTCCTCCCAAGCTTGGCAATCTCCAGTGGGTATCAATGACTTACTAACTGCTTGACCTGACTGCGTGGATCTCTTTCCGGTTCTTGGGAGGTCTGCCATTCCTTCTTTGCAATGACGATCAAGTCGGTTTGCTCCGTAATGGAGTGCCTGCTGTGACAGGCATCACGTCGAGGTCACCACCTGAGACACTGACCACCAGCTGCAGACCCTGACTTAACAACGGATGAATACATGCACTCTCACACCTGGTTCAGTGATTCAAGTGGGCTAGGGATGGTCATCAGCTGCTTTCAGAGGGCGAAATGCAGCCAATCGATCAACCCCCTGTACATCCACACATTTATTCAGTAAAATATTTCATAACAGAGGTTCTAAGTCAACACTCTTGTGGATAATTAACATGATTAAAAGAATGGTTTTACGAATGATAAAAGCTTTAGGTTCTAGGCCCAGAGTAAACACTATTAACAGGTAATTCCCCTTTGAGGAATTCTCCCCCTGAGAGGGCCATCCAGCATCAAAGTTTACACTAGTAAACCGTTAGAAACAAAGGGATGTAGAAACAAAGGGATGTGGGGTAAACAGACTTAAACCGGGGGAAGCCTTTTATCATCCCTATCTTTTCCCTAACATAATGGACCAGCTGCCTTCAGCCTGTCCCAATAAAACCTTTCAATCTTCCAAAAGGTTTGAGATTAATCTATAAATTTCCTTAATATTTTGCTAATATTTTGCCAGCCACCCCAAGTGAATCTCAACAATGAATGAATAAAGAAAATGTGGTATTTATACATAATTGAGTACTACTCAGTCATAAGAATGAGATTCAGTCATTTGCAACAACATGGATGGAACAGGTAGTCATTATGTTAGGTGAAATAAGCCAGGCACAGAAAGACAAACATCACACCTCTCACTTATTTGTAATATCCAAATATCAATATGATTTAAACTCATGGAGACAGAAAGTAGAATGATGGTTACCAGAGACTGGGATGAGTAGTACTGGGGAGGTCAGGGGAAAGGTAGGGATTGTTAATGAGTAAAAAATAATGGAAAAAATGAATAAGATCTAGTAACTGATAGCACGACATGTTGTCTACAGTCAATAATAATTTAATTGTACATTTAAAAATTACTAAAAAAATAACTGGATTGTTTGTAACACAAAGGATAAATGCTTGAGGGGATGGATACCCCATTTTCCATGATGTGATTATTATGCATTGCATGCCTGTGTCAAAACATCTCATGTACCCTATAAATGTATATACCTACTATGTACCCACAAAAATTAGAAATTAAAAATTTAAAAAGAAAAAGAATTTTAATAAAGGAAAATAAATTAACCATAAATGTGTGAGTTTATTTCTATGTTTTCTATCCTGTTCTATTTATTAGTCTATGTGTCTGTTTTTATGCCAGTACCCCCATGATGTTTTGATTACTATGGATTTATTTTGGAGTCAGTTAGTGTGATGCTTCTAGCTTTGTTCTATTCACTCAAGATTTCTATGGCTGTTTCATGTCTTTTGTGGATTCATACAAATTTATGATTAGTTTTCATTTTACTCTGAGAATTGTCATTGGAATTTTGATAGGGACTGCATAGAATCTGATAGTTTAATATTTTTAATTCGTTCAATCCATGAACATGAAATATCTTCCAATTTATTTGTGTGTTCTTCTATTTATTCCATCATTGTTTCATAGTTTTCTGGGTACAGATCTTTCACCTCCTTGGTTAAATTTATTCCTAAATAATTTTGTTTTACAGCTATTGTAAATGAGATTATTCTCTTGATTTCTCATTTTGGATAGTTTATTGTTAGCATATAGAAATACTCCTGATTTTTGTGTGGTATTCCCTTCACTTTCAATCTATGTGTGCCCTTTAAATTGAAGTGCCTTATAGATACCATATAGTAGAGCCTTCCTTTTTATCCATTATACCCCTATTTATTTTGAGAGTATAATCTATTTACAGTCAAAGTAATCATAAACATGTAACTTACTACTACCATTTTGTTAATTGTTTTCTGATTGTTTTGTAGGTTCTTTTCTACTTTCTTTCTCTCTTGCTACCTTCCTTTGTGGTTTGATGTTGTTTTACTGTTGTTGTTGTAGTATTCTTTGATTCTTTTTTCTATTTTTTTATATTTACTACAGGCTTCTGCTTTTTGGTTACCATGAGGCTTACGTAAAACATCTATTAGGTTGGTGCAACAGTATTTGCTGTTATTGCTAATACATATTGCTAATACGTTTTGTCATTAAAGCTTTTGTTTTGCCATTAAATGGCAAAAACAGCAATTGCTTTTGCACCAACCTAATACTTTAAAAAGGCTGTTTAAGCTGATAACAACTTAATCTTGATGGCATTAAAAACCTCTACACTCTTACTCATTCCTCCATTTCGTGTTTTCCTGAGTAGCTGAGACTACAGGGATGTGCCACCACACCCCAGCTTATCTTTGTATTTTTAGTAGACACAGGGTTTTACCATATTGTTCAGGCTGCTCTCGAACTCTTGACCTCAAGTGATCCAACCGCCTTGGCCTCCCAAAGTGCTGTGTTTACAGGCGTGAGCCACTGTGACCAGCCCATTTTGTGTCTTTCATGCCACAAGTTACTTCTTTTTATAATGTGTACCTTTTAACAAATTCTTGTATAGTTGTTTTTAAGTTTTGACTTTAAACTCCATACTAGAGACATAATTGGTTTACACACCATTACATTATTAGAGTATTCTGAATTTGACTTTGCCAGCAAGTTTTATACTTTTATGTATTTTCATGTTTCTAGTTAGCATCATTTCCTTTCTGCTTGAATAACTCCCTTTAGCATTTCCCATAAGGCAGGTCTAATGGCGATGGACTACTTCAGCTTCTGTTTGCCTGGGAAATTCTATATTTCTCCCTCATTTCTCAAGAACAACTTTTCTGGGTAAAGTATTATTGGTTTACAGGTGGAGAGGGGCAGTTAGCACTTTGAATATATCATCTCACTCTCTCTTGGCCTGCAAGATTTCTGCTGATAAATCCACTGATAGCCATTTATGTGAAACCACAAAAGACCCCAAATAATCAAAGCACTCTTGAGAAAAAAGAACAAAGCTCAAGGCATTACACTTCCCAATTTCAAACTGCAGTACAATGCTATGTTAGTAAAGACAGTATGGTACTTGCATAAAACACACGTAGAACGATGAAACAGAATAGAGAGCCCAGAAAGAAATCTAGGCATATATGTTAAACTAATTTTTGATAAGGAAACCGAGAATACACAATAAAGAAAGGGTATTCTCTTTAATAAATGGGGTTGAGAAAACTGGATGTTCACATTCCAAAGAATAATATTGGACCCTTATCTTATACCATATATAAAAATCAAATAAAAATAGATTAAATACTTAATCATTAATACTTGAAACAATAAAACATCTTGAAGAAAACAAAGAGAATAAAGTCCTTGACATTGGGCTTTTCAGTAATTTTTGTATGTGCTACCAAAAACGTAGGCAACAAAGAAAAAATTTTGAAATGGGACTATACCAAACTAAAAAGCTTCTGTACAGTAATGGAAACAACTAAAAAAGTGAAAAGGCAGCCTACAGAATGAGACAAAATACTGTAAATTATATATCTGGTAAGAAGTTGGTATCCAAAATATACAAGGAAATTACATAACTCAATAGCAAGAAAACAAGTAACCCTACTTAAAAAAATGGGCAATGGACGTGAATAGACATTTTCCCAAAGAATACATACTAAAGACCAACAGTTATAGGAAAAGGTGCTCAGTGGCACTAATCAGGGAAATGTAAATCAAAACCACCATGTGATATTCCTTCACATCTCTTAGGATGGCTATTATCAAAAAGGCAAGAGATAACAAGTGTTGTGGAGGATGTGGAGAAAAACAAACCCATGTACACTGTTACTGGGAGTGTAAATTGGTAAAACCATTATGGAAAATAATATGAAAGATCTTTAAAAAATTAAATATAGAATTACCAAATATGGTCCAGATTATATGATGCTACTGGGTATATACTCAAAGGTGAATGAAATCAGTACTTTGAAGGGACATTGCAGCATTATTCACAATATCCATGATATAGAAACAACTGAAGTGTCCATTGAGTGGATAAGAAATTGTGGTATGCATATACAATGAAATATTATTCAGACTTAGAGAAGAAGGTTACTCTTCCATTTGTGACAATATGGGTAAACCTAAAGGGTATCATGCAAATTGAAACAGGCCAGACACAGAAAGAAAAATACTGCATCTCATATGTGTAACCCAAAGAAGTTGAATGCACGGAAGCAGAGTAGAACAATGATTATCTGGGCTGGGAAGTGGGGGGAATATGGAGATGTTTGTCAAAAGGTATAAAGTCGTAGTTATGTGGGATGAATAAGCCTAGAGCTATAATGTATAGCATGAATACTGTTCTGTACATTGAAAATTTGCTGACATCAGAAAACCCCAAAAAGGTAACTATGTGAGGACATGGATGTGGGTATTTGCTTCACTATAGTAATCATTTCACTATATATATAAAAACATCTTGTACACCTAAAATATATACAATTTTTATTTGAGAAATAAAGGTAGGAAAAACAATAGAACAAAAACAACCAAAATGATTCTGAACTCATGCTACTTAAATTAAAGACTTAGTGTAAAACAACCGTAATCAAAATAATGTGGTATTGGAAAAATAAAAAAAAGGAGGACCAGAATAGAGTCCAGAAATAGACTCACACACATGATGAAGTGACTTTCAACAAAGGTGAAAAAACAATTCAACGAAGAAAGATAATCTTTTTAACAAGTAGTGTTGGGATAATTGGAGTCTAGAAGCAAAAACAATAAAACAAAAAATACAAAGTGGAGAAACAAAAAAAGCCTTATTCCACACGCAATAGTTAACTTAGCGTGTGTCACAGAGTTAAACATAACACCTAAAACTGCAAAATTTCTAGGGAAAAAAATAAATAGGAGAAGATATTTTTGGCCTTAAGTGAAGCAAAGATTTCTTGGATTAAAAAAATACATGAAGGAAAAACTGGTACATTGTACTTCAAAACTAAAAATATCTTCTGCTCTTCAAAATATATGGTTAAGAGAAGGAAAAGACAAGGTACATATGGGGAGAAGATATTTGCAAAACATCGCATATGGGGAGAAAGTATTTGCAAAACACATCTTTTATAAAGCACTCATTTCCAGAATATATAAAGAACCCTCAAATCTCAATAATAATAAATGAAAAAAACTCAGTTAAAAAATGGGCTAAAGAACTGAACAGACACCACCAAGGAAGATATAGATGGCTAATCGGCAAATAAAAAGATGCTCAGCATCATAAATTATTAGGGAAATGGAAATCAATGCAATATGTTACTACTACACACCTATGCTGGTAGCTAAAATGAAAAGAAATACTTTTTAAAATGAAAACAACACTGTCCATCTCACAAATTTTAGTTTATAATTGTCATTCAGTCTTACATTAATAGAATCAAGTGATCGGTGGATATGGGAAGTCCAGTGTATCTATTTCACTCTAACAGTGAGTCTTATTTTTGTGCTTTTCTCCTGCTTTTAGGCCACCCCAGTCTCTTTAAAAATTTTTATTTTTACTTTTGGTTGGGTCTCTTGCCTCTGTTCATTCTTTGTGTTTCAACTGCTTTTGTTTTGTTTATGCCTGTCCCAAGAGAATGTGATATCCCCCCATGGGCAAGCACCACATTTTTTTGGTGTCTTCATTTCCAGCATTCCAGAATTTTCCTGAAACATAGCAAGCATCAAGCCATGTATATTGAATTAATTTTTTGTAATGACCCAGACAGGGAAAGCATCCCCTCCATTTTGGAACCAGTATTGGAAATGTTATGTTCATAAGCACTATACATATGGTCTTTTGTTTTATGTCAGACACCAGAGGAATGGCTCAGCCTTGGTGCCTTGGTGACCCTGCCACAAGGAATTTTCTCACTTCCCTCCTGTCTCGCTGGAGGCTGACATGAGATCATTACTCATCCATCTCCCTAGCTGAGCACAAGATGTTCCTTGTTGCCCCACCTTAGGGTACAATTGTGGGTATAAAACTGCTTACTGACTTAGAGTATAGTTATGGATGGCAGAGAGACCCCGCACCTGCACTGTCTGTTACTGAATGCCTCTGATTCAATGTCATACTGTGGGACTAGAGAAACAGAAAGCTGATACAATTCTGATCTTGTTTGTGCTGTCCGTAAGTAGTAAATGATTTGGATCTATTTGAACTCATTGTCTTCTTACTAGCTGACTCTATGAATATGTGACAAGCCAACCTAACAATTGCAGTGGTGATCCTTGTGGCCCTAGTCAGTCACCACAGGGCTGCTTAGAGATTGCTTGACCACTTGACTGACTCTGATATTGAGTTGTGTGATGTTGCATGACCACAATATTGACTTATTTTCGTTGCCATCACATACAACAAGGAGCAGTTTTCAGCACATCGGATGACCTAAGGTGGCCTTTGCCAGGCCTCTGTCATTATAAACCAACTTTAGATACAATGCCATGTCTGATACCAACTACACTGCAATTTGTTTACTTAAATCAAATTAATTTCTGAGCTCAGATTCATTCAGTTATATAATTACTTGAAATTCAAAATCAGTATCTCTTACTGGACACATAATTATAAAAGTAAATGAAATAAAAAAGTAATTAAAAATGGACTATAACTAGTGAACCAAATCCATTTATACTGTAATGCCTACTTCATATGTGTTATCTCATTTATTTATTATTATTATATTTTTTAGTAGAAATGAGGTCTTGCTGTGTTGCCTAGGCTAGACTCAAACTCCTGGGCTGAAGCAAACCTTGGCTTTCCAAAGTGCTGAAGTTACAGGGATGAGCCACCATGCCTGGTTTTATCTCACTTATTAATCATACTAATACTTTGGTATAAACATTGTAATTTATATTTTAGTAATGCAAAACAGTTCCAAAGGATGTAAGTATCGTTCTCACTATCACACAGCCAGTTTGTGTCAGAGCCACAATAAAAACCCATGGCTGTTTTCACGCTACAGCTTATAAAGAGGCAGTGTAGATAGGACCCAAGACATTTTGCCTCAACAAGTACCCCTTTCATTTTTACCTAGCTTCTGATCTTTGCAGTTAGCTCCACCATCTAGGAACCTCTCACAAATTTTGTGAAATTGAGATACCACCCTGAAGTTTTCTTATTTTTCTAACCATAGATTTTTAATATTTTTGAATCAAGAAAATATTTTAAACTTGCAAGTAGAAGAAATAGTTGCTATTTATAATCCTGTGTCTTTCCCTAAGCAAGGTGGATTCTGGGTAGGGTCTTGCATAACTCTAAATGTGTGTGGATATGAATGGGGGCTCAGAGATGCAACCTGCTGTCACTGTGTACAGTAATAAGGGTGCAAGGCTGGAATTAGGTAGCTTTAAAGGTTTCTTAGTGAGATATGGTGAATATTAGGTCAATAAAGAATTTTACAGAGGAAAAAAGAGATTTGTCACTGATCCTTCTCAACCTCTAAATTAACTTTGAGAAAGAACAGAAGAGGATACAAGAGAAACTTTCCTTCAAGGAAAGAACAATGCCTTTTAAGTCAAAGAATTTTATATTCATATGCCAATGAAGTTTTTTTAAAAGTATCCTATTCCTGGCTAAAGTCATCATGTACAGTGTTAATTCCTTATACAACACTTTCAGAAGCATATACTTTGAGAAAAGCATCAGCATAAAAACATGAGCAGGTAGCTTTCAGAGTGACAGCATCCTTAGAGGGATCAAAGCATTTAGAGAAGATGTGCCTCACAAGGTTTGAAGGGATGGGAACCTGGAGCTGCCCCTTCTGTCACTGCCTTTTAAGTCCTAAAATTTAAAACTGTAAGAGGCAGAAGCCATACAGAAACAGATGAGCATGGGAAAGCCTAGCCCTTCATAACTCACAATTTGTAGAGATTTGATTTCCAGAGAATGGAAAAAAGAAGTTCTACACCCCAATTCACATTAAAAAGCTAGCATAACCTTGATATCAAAGTCAAACAAAAATAGTACATGAAATCAAAGTGTAAGTTAATCTCAATATCTCTCTCTCATATATATGTATACTAATATTTTATTTAGCATATATACTAAATTTTTTTATTTTTATTTAAAAATTTTATTAAATTATATATACATATATATACACACACACACACATATACTAAATATTAGGACATAGATTATTGAAAAAGGATAACATTTCAAGAACCAATTGTGTTTACCCTACAAATGCAAGGTTGATTAAATGTGCTTAGTGTATTCACCACAGTAATCAATTAACAGAGGAACAAATCCTATGATAATCACAGTCGATGAAGTACAACTATTTGGGGAAAGTCAACATATATCCAAGAGGAATACTCTCAGAAACTAGAAATAGAAGGAACTTCTGATAAAGTATATCTACAAATAAAATCTACAGTAAATCATGGTAAAATGTTGAATATTTTCCATTTCTTATCAGGAATAAGATGAGGATGTCCACTATCACCAGTTCAATTCCTCATTGTAATGGATGGGTCTGTCTGATGCCATAAAATGAATTAAAGAAATAAAGAGTATAATACTTTAAAAGGCGGAATGAAAAGTATTATTGCTCACACATGGCATGATTGTATATGTTGACAATCAAAAAATACCTATAGACAAACTTTTGGAATTAATAAGCCTATTTAGCAAGGTTTCTGGAGAGAAAAATCAATCATAAAAGTATATCTCTATATACCAGCTCAAACAGAATATAAAATTTCAAAAATGATACAATTTTCAATAGTATGAAATACCTAATTATTCCTAGTTTAAAATAAGATGCACAAGACTTCTTTGCAGACAACTGGGAAACTTTACTGAGAGAATTTGAATCATCAAGTTTCCAACATGAAGACTGCATGTATGGTTTCAACTTGTCTTCATTTAAAACGATGGTGGCCCTTCACCTATAAAATAAACATAACAGTTGGGAGTATTTCTTAGCAGAACTTATTTTGATAACACTATGGGTAAAAAAATAAGGCATAGTTTTGGCTTTATAAAATGAACTATAACAAGGTAACCCTCTGGCTTATATCCAGTTAAACCTCTATAGAGACTTCGAAGGTAGACTTTCAGGTATATTAACAATATTTTAAAATCCCACTCATTTTTCTAGTGTATAAGAAAGAGTTTGAGTTCAAAATGATTTGATCAAATGAATCTATTTAAAGAAAGTTTTAACTAGAAACTAAAAACTGCATGTAATTTTAGAAAAAAAAATCCAACCAACCAAACATAAAACTTAGGAAACAAAAGAAATTTGAAATAATTTTTTGAATATAGGCTAGCTCAAACAGTAATGCCACATTTGAAAGTGCTTAAGTGACATAAATAGAAAGGCTAGTATTATATTTGTTTTGTTTCTGTTATGAGAAAATGCTAAAATGTTTGTGATTAGTTTACTCTTTATATGTTTATTTAAAATACGTTAACCATTTGTCCCTATTTTCACCTGTGGTTCTAGAATAATTATCAATAACACTTCTTTGCACATTTAAAAATATTCCAGGTTGTACAATAAATTATGTTGTCTCACTGGTTGCAAGCCATTATCATTATAGATAAAGTGTTAAAAAGAAATAGTAATGATTGTCATAATTTGGCAAAGGGGGAGCAGAAGGAGAGGGAGAGGAGGAAAGACAGAAAGAGACTGATGAATCTGGAAAAGCTAAAAACAAATAAATAATAAACAATAGCTTATTTTTTTGTTTCTAAATGATAAACACTTTTGATGGAAAATTCTGGCAAGTTTTAAAAGTTCATCCATGTTATGATGTTTAAATACTCACTACTGTGGTAGAGTAAATAATTTTTGTTTCGATAGCATATCAAACATTGCATCAAAGTTTGAAAATTGTTCAGAGCTCAAGAATGTTTCCACTTTTAATTGTATTACACATTCAATATTTGTCCTGTCTTGTTCCTATTTTTTATTTTGTGTACTTGAGCTTTCTTCAAGATTATGTAAACTAGAGGCTATATTGTAAACTACATAATCTTGTAGAAAACCATTTTTTACAAGAAAACCATTTTCTACAAGATTATGTAAACAAGATTACGCAAACATATCTGTTCATAAATATGTTGAAAATCTCTTTTATTTACTAGTTGAATTATTTCCCTTAATGACTATACCTGTCTTTTACACTGTTTACAATGGCAAAGACTTGGAACCAACCCAAATGTCCATCAATGATAGACTGGATAAAGAAAATGTGTCACATATACACCATGGGGCCTATTGGGGGATGAGGGGGGCTACAGGAGGGATAGTGGCAGGTGGGGGGGATTGGGGAGGGATAATATTAGAATAAATACCTAATGTAGATGACAGGGGGGATGGATGCAGCAAACCACCATGGCATGTATATACCTATGTAACAATCCTCACGATCCACACATGTACCCCAGAACTTAAAGTATAATAAAAAATAAAATAAAATAAACAAAAAAAGAAAATTAAAATTAAACAGACAAAAGAGTATATTTTTCCTTTTTCCTTATGTATATTTTGTACCTTTTTCTTATTTTTTATATTGAATGCTCATATAATTTTATATTTTTATTTTTTAATGATATAGCTATTAAAGGCTATGATCTTATTATATGTTCAACAGGTTCCTGAACTCAGCCTGAAAACTATTTTTAATCTAAATATTCTAATGGATTAGGAATGTAGAGCAAAAACAGTGGACAAATGCAAGGTAATTTCTTCCCTAAACACTAAGTGTTTGCATTAAATTCAGAAGCTCATATAATTAATGCCTAGAAGTTTCGAAAAAAAAAGTGTAAAACATACTTAAGTTGATTACTCAAATTTTAATGTATCTGATTTTGACCCATTTTTATAAGAGCAAATGTGCGTATAGAAGATGAGGAATTTGCCCAATGTCAGTTAAATTATGTTAGAGCTTGGACTAAAGCCTACTTAATTGCCTCAGCATGTTTCATATGATGAACATCTGTTACAAATTTATTAGATATTTTTTAAAAGCAGACCTTTATAAAAGTATCTGATATTATTAGCTGTTGGTTAAGGAAGGTATACTAAAAAGTAACAAAATATCTTCACATTTTATAATGGAATGTGGCTTTGACCCAATGTGGTAGAATCTCTGCCAGCTTATAAGTCAGGTTTTTGGAGACTGAACTATCTTTCAAAGAATCTTTATATATGAACTCTGTTCAATTATATTAGAAGTAATGGTTCCTCTGTATTATAAAATATATAGTACTTTTGAAAGCAGAAACCCTATAATTTGCATTTTTAATGGAGAACTTACCTGCTTCTGGTATTTTAACAGGCTCCAGATTTGGCAGAAATTCTCCCATGACATCAGGTCCATCCCCCACGTTCGCCCCCAGTCTTTGACCGAATCATTTCCCGGATATAGGCTGCCAGGCCTAGCACTTAAAAGTATAAAAGGTTACCAATTTAAGTTGTGAAACATAAAATATAAATAAAAGTGATAATATTGACTCCCTCAATGTTATGAAATAAAAGCCTATAGGCTAGTGTGGTAATAAATGCAATGAATTTCAACAACATTGTTTTAGGAGTCTTGTCAGAAAACAAAAACAAAATTTTCCAAATGTTATCATCCTTTTCTTTTCCCACAAGTGCCCCAGACAGCTTAGTTGACCCCTTTGTAGGTATACGTTCTTGTACTTATAATTTTAAATTAGTGATTCATTTGAGTGTAACTAGATTGTGAGCTCAAGGTTGATATCATCTCTCTCATTAATATTTATATCCCTAAAACCTGCTTTTTCTTACAGCAACCTGGAATACATACTTTGGAATGAAATACAAATTATTTCTCCACCAGCGAAGTACTCTTTGGTAAGCACAATCTCTGAGTCTCAGTTTTCTTACTTATCAAATGGGATTTATATCTCTATGCAAGCTAGTTTAATCCAAGGTGTGAATTGGTGTGGATATGATAGATATATCATATATATGTAAAAAACATACATGTATCATACACATGCAAAAACATATATGTGTCATACATGCAAAATATATCATATGTAAGACACGTGCACATATGTAAAACATGTGCCAGCATATGCAAAAACATACGTGCCATATATGTAAATATATGTCATACGTAAAACACGTTATTATATGCAAAACATGTAAGACATGTCATATGTAAACCACATACATGCTATAACATGTAAAGCATATATGTCATAGTATGTAAAACATGTCATAACATGTAAGGCATATGTATGTCATTATATGTAAAACATGTCATGTGTAAAATATATGTAAAACATATATATGTCATATGTAAAACATGTCATATATGTGTAAAACCATACATATGTCATATATATGTAAAAACATGTATATTATGTAAAAACATATATATCATATATATGTAAAAACCATGTATCATATAGATATAAAAATCCTGTCATATATATGTAAAAAAACATATATACATAATGCCTTAGCACTCTACACATGCTATTAAAAGTTGCTTAAACTTTTGATGTAATTACTAAGAAGGACAGACAACATTCTAAGATCAAAGTTAACTAGTGAAATAGTGCAAATTCTGACTAAAGTTAAACATAGTTTCCCTGGGTTTGCTAATGAAGGGCTCTGGCAAGCATAACAAGTAAGTCTTGAAGGTAGAATGAATTATACCAAGGGACTGCACTTGGCTGCAAACTATGCCTTCTTCACTGTTCCAGTCAATTTTCAGGAAATGCTTGAGATCTCTTTCTATTGCTTTTTTCCTCCTTTTACTTTCATATTACAATACATGATACACACATACATCTCCTCCATTCACAGACATTCTTCCTCTCCCACCCTTCACCTTGGAGCTCCAGTGGTCCCTCATCTTGCTCTTGACCAGGTGTATAATCTTGATTTTCAGTTGGTGGTTCCTCTTGTTGATGTTGGTCATCACTGGGCGGCTCCTGGGCCTTGGAATGTGAGTGCATGTGCAAATAAAAAGCTCTGTTATTAATGTATGTCAATAATATGCAGATACTCAACATGCAGATACATCTCACCACAAATAAGTCTAAAAACATTTTTTCTTACACAATTCTGCACATACTTATTCTTAATAGTTACTACAAGAAAAGAGTTCCCTTAAAAACTTGGGAAGCTATTTTAATCCATGCTGGAATGGATGTATACAATGTGTTATGAATAAGCAGGAGAAGGAAGCCATAGGGCATATTTCTGGGGAATATAAAAACATAACCATGTAGGCAACATTAGAATGCAAACATCCAAATCTATGTTTATGTCATGAGATTCAATTATTACCATTTATAAGCATGCAAGACCTTATCAATATATCCATATAAGTTCAACAACATTTTCACCAAAATAAGTTTCTAATAGAAAATATCAAATATTAAAATACTCACAACCACAGCCCCTTCTGGATGGTTAGACTCTTGATCATCTCTTCTTTCTCTAGATCTAGATATTGTTCTTTGATGTCCACTCATACTTCACTCTGAAAGTGGTATACTGTGATTCAGCAAATGTACATAAGAGTGTATCATTTGACCACTTCCATGGCTAAATTAGATGATACCTAAATTTTTTAAATTTTGAAAATATCTTAAAATTAAGTTCCAGGATAATTGTGAGCTTGCATGCTTTCGAATCATACCAAATATGGCTGCTTGCAAAGTCATTCATATTATGGCTATGCTAGCCGGCAAGGCTCATGGCAAGACAGAGGACTTTGTGAGTTTTGGTTTCACACTTAGACTCTCCATCGTGAAGACGTCTAGGAAAATATAGGTGGAGAACTGGAACCGGAGTGACTACTGCTTTTGTCCCACTCTCATTTACTCGGCCCATTCCCCCCCTAAAATAAAGTTTTGTTGGAACGCACAGCCTCGCCCATTCCTTACTGAGAGGTCCTGGTGCAGGTGTGAAGTTGGGAAGCCCCTACTGCTGTGGGATGCTCTACAGACATTGGGGCTGCACGCATCAGCCCACAGTGTTCCTAGTTCCCATGCCCCTTCCTTACCACCCACCTCGCCCTGCCCCTGCCCAGGTCCTATCTGAGAACTGGGGAATCTGTCCTCCCTTGGTGGGTTCCAGGCGCTTTCGGAACTCAGGTACCTCCAACTTCACGCCTAGCACTCATCCCATCTTCATGTGATTCCTCCCCTCCGCGGCCTACCTTCCTCCCCTCGTCCCAGCCCAGCCACGACGACAAAGGCCCATGTGGTGTCGCGACCTGGGAGGAGCCGGACGACGACTGCAAAGCCCTTTTCCCTCAGAAGCCACGGACTGTGCCACAGGACCTGTCCAAAGCCCACTGGCTCCCCCTCACCTTCACTCACAACTAAATTCCCTGGAGGATTGATCTGCGGACCTACCGGTTGAGTTACAGTCCGCGAGAAAAAAATGAAGAGGACCGAGGACCACCCTCCAGGCCACAGCTCTGAGCGCAGACTGCTGACAGCAAGGCACATGCACAATAATGGACATGCCCAGCAACGCCGCAGACAGCAAAGCACATGCGCAATAATGGACACGCCCAGCAACGCCGCAGACAGCAAGGCACTTGCGCAATAATGGACATGCCCAGCAACGTCGCAGACAGCAAGGCACTTGGGCAATAATGGACACACCCAGCAACGGACATGCGCACTGATGCACCTTGTGTTACGTAGGCTGAGGTTTTCCTGCCTCTGTTGACTAGGAGCCGCAAGGTTTCTTGAGTATTGAAAGGGGGTTGGGTAGCTCTTTTACTTTTCCTTCCTAAACTTTTTGACATCTTAAATAAGGGTTCTTGAGACTTGAGTTCAAATTAACTATCATGCCCAATACAGCTCTCACATTTCCCTCACAGAGGACGAGGGATCATAAACACATGATATTTAATTACACCCAAGCCCAAGGACAGCCATATACAGGATGACAAGTGAACAAAAGGGCACCTGCACCTGTTGATCCTTTTTCCTGAGGTCTACTTTTTATTAACTAACTCTTGCCTTGTGAGAAACAAACACTGTTATCTGAAGTTTAATGTGAACTTTTAAAGATACATTGTTTTTAGACAAAAAGGACATATTTGATATGGCCACTAGGGTTACCAAAAAATACATAGTCATTGATGAAATGTAATTTGCATCTTTAATGTAATGAGCAATGAATAGCATTATAAAGAAACACAATAAAATAAAATAGAAACTATCAGAACTCCATATTGGATATACACATAGCCTACACACACATACAAACGTACATGTATACATGCATATATATATGTTGAGTCCACATCTCCTGCCCTCAAACTGGGATTTACACCATTTGCTTCCCTAGTTCTCAGGCCTTCGGATATGGATTGAAGTACATCACTGGTTTCCCTGGTCTCGTGCTTGCTTGTAAATGGCAGACTGTGGGACTCAGCCTTCATAAATGTGTGAATCAATTTTTCACACAATTATAAATATATATATATTATATACATAATATATAATATATATTATATACACACATATATATATGTATATATACACGGACACACACATGCACATAAATATATTTTTTCTTATCCTAGTGTGTGTGTGTGTGTGTGTGTGTGTGTGTGTGTGTGTGTAGGTACTTGATTCTAACTTCTAATTTACTGATACTGAAAACATGATTTTCTCTTTCTTAAATTGTCTTTATTTTGTATGTAATAATATTATCAATCTATTATTCAAAAGTGAATGAAGCAGTAATTTAATTATAGACGTTACTATTTGTAAACTATCAGATGGAAGCAGAGATTTCAATTGGATTATAATATTTTATTTCATCTAAGAGTATATAATTGAGAAATTCATACACACACACTAGGATAAGGAAAAGGGCAAGGATATCAGCCCTACTCACTTCTCTTCAGCACTGTCCTGGTGGATGTAGTCAGTGCAATGAGAAAAGAAATGAAATAAAAGGCATCCAGATTGAAAAGGAAGAAGTAATATATGATTCATAGATAACATAATCTTTTATGTAGAAAACTTGATGAAATCTATAAAAATTACTAGAAACAATAAGTGAGTTGCAGGATTAAAAATCAATATACAAAATTTAATTGTATTTCTTTGCATCAGCAATACAAATTTGGATTGGCATTTTTAATAGTATGTATTATACTATCAAAGAATATTAACTACGAAGGGATAAATCTGAATAAGGAAGTTCAAGACCTATAACACATTGAAAAGTACAAAAGATGGCTGAGAGGAAATTTAAGACCCAAATAAAATAAAGAGATATATCTTGTTCATGAATCAAAAGAGTTAATATGCTTGAGATACAGTTTTCCCAAAATGATCTATAGGTTCAAAGCAATTCCAATTAAAATCTCAAAGGATGTTCTTTTTGGAGAAATTGATAAACCGATCTAAAATAAAAAGTTTTTATGCTGAATCAGACAAGTGCAGAAACATACATACATGAATACAATCACTAATCAGACAAGTATAGCTGCTCTGTCTATGGAGTAGCCATTCTTTTATTCCTTTACTTTCTTAATAAACTTGCTTTCATTTTGCACTGTGAACTAGCCCTGAATTCTTTCTTGCATGAGATCTGAGAACCCTGTATTAGAACATGGGGTCAAGACCCCTTTCCTGTAACATATTTCTGGTGACCACAGAAGGGACTATAGTGAAGAATACCTGACCCAATGGCTACCTTTGGGTAAGTTTTGGGGTCCTAAAACATCTTTCTGGTGATTACAGAAGTGACTATACTGTGGAAACCCCCAATCCAAAGGCTAACTTTGGGTAAGTGGTGGGATCTGGTAACATCTTTCTCATGAACCAAAAAAGGGACAATACTGAGGAAACCTCCCCAACCCAAAGGAAATAGACTGCAGCACTGACTGGCTGACTTTGGGTAAGTGGTGGGGTACCTGGGTAAAGAATGGGATTGGGTTAGAGGCCCAACTTAGGGGGGTTGAGTCTCTCCTAAGACAGAGTGGGTTAGAGGCTCCTTTAATAAAAGGCAAGGACGCTTGACTGACCTTGGGTTAGAGGCCCAACTTGAGAGGGTTAGAGTCCCTTCTAAGATTTAGGGGGTTAGAGGCCCCTCTCAGTAAAGTCCCTCTCAGCTAAGAACAGGTTCAGAACCATGGGATGTTAACTGCTATTCTCTTTGGAATTCATCTGCCTTGCACTCTTTGCTGATGGCTGAGGGTGACAGGATTAGGCATGTACAATATGGAGGGACATGGATAGCTTTTTCCTCCTCCAAAAGGGGAAACTTGAGAGCTGATGGGACTGCTGGAAAAGATCCCTGCTGGACCGACAGTAGCCACCTGAAATTTTTCAGTGTTGCTGCAATGGGTGGGTCTTTCTCTGGCCTCGCTGATCATTTTGCCTTCCCCAACCTGCCACAAGCAATATTTGCTTTCTCTACTTTCCCTTTTCCATTTCTTATCCTTTTTTGTTTGTTTGTTTGAGACAGAGTCTCTCTCTGTCACAAGGCTGGAGTGCAGTGGTGCAATCTCGGCTCACTGCAACCTCCACCTCTGGTTTGAAGCGATTCTTCTGCCTCAGCCTCCTGAATAGTTGGGACTACAGGCATGTGCCACCATGCCCAGCTAATTGTTGTATTTTTTTTTTTTAGTAGAGACATGGTTTCACCATGTTGGCCAGGATGGTCTCGATCTCTTGACCTCATGATCTGCCCACCTTGGCCTCCCGAAAGTGCCGGGATTACAGGCGTGAACCACCAAGCCTGGCCCCCTTTCTTATCTTTTCTGTTCCTCAGGGCGACCATCTTGCCCAGAGAACAAGTGTTGAAACTCCAAGTCAGAGGTTGGATTAAAGATGATGGGGTCCATCTCGGGGCAAATTAAGCCTTGCCCGTTTGATAGTGGGTGCTAAGCACAGTGGCTAATATCTATGTTTTATCACACATATTTTGCTCTGGCTAGAATGAAAAAAAATTTTCCTTTATGATGCCGCTTGGCCCCCAGGGTAATGGTGCCACAAGCTGGATCACTAGTGCCGCTAAGGGAAAGGGAACCCAGAAGTCAGGCATGCCAGCAAAAGGATAAGAATTTCTTACTAGTCAGATTTCTGGGTTCTCCCTCCCTGTGCAAACAGTTGAATGAATGGAAAAAAAATCAGTGTTTATCTCCTCTGTAAAATTTTGATTGACACAAAAAAGAATTCTAAGACTGGTCTTAGGCTGGTGTGTTTTGTGCTATGAATTTGTTTTTCTGTGTTGAGGGGGTACTTCAGGATAAAACACGGGCTTAGAACACCTGTAAGCCCGCTTTTCTTAGAAGACCCAGCAAGCTGGTCAGTAACAAACTTGGCTGCAGGTCCCTGAAACAAACTGAATGGTCTCCACGTTGTTTTATGTCCTTGGGAGCTTGACCTTTAACCATGTGGCCATACTTTCTTTGGGTCTCTGCCTTCAGGGAACCGAAATTTTAGAGTTCATGTCATAGTTAGCTCTAAAAATCATATAAAATAGTTAAAAGCCTTTGCAAGCTTAAGATTACTATACACTCCTTCTGGGAAAGAAGCTGAAGCATGCTGTAGGCTGTAGCTCAGTAGCTAAGGTATGACACTTTCACTAATAGTGTTCTGAGTCCGACTCCTCACCTAAGAACTAAGTCATTTCTGGTTTCATATCTGTGTAGCTTTGTTGATTATTTTCTCCTCCATGGAGTATCTTAAATTTTCCTTTCTCTAAGCACCTAGAAGGTTACCTTTGGTAAAGTTCAAAAGCCAGAAATAGACGTTTGGTGTAAGAAATACTGAAAGGACTTTATTAAAAGGTGCTATGGTTAAAATCAGTTGAATCAAAAGCAGATATTCAAGCTCTAATAGCCAGGACTCCTTGGGAGAAACAGGAGGCACCAGAGACCCCTTTCCTGGCCCTGTTCTTCCAAGAGCTCCACCCTAAAACTAGTAATCCAATTAAGAAAATTAAAAACTGGCAAATGAAAAATCTTACAACTACTGTAGTAATCTTCTTCTGTCTTTGTGTGTAACTATATATGTGTTGTGTGTAATGTTAATATAAAAGAGCTCTAATTAATTGGCTTAAACAAAAATAAGCACTTAAATCAAATATTTTAAAAGAAAACAAAAACGGTAATGCCTTTTAGTTCATGTAACTTTAGTAATCTTTGGGAAATAAAAACAGCTTTAAAAATTATTGATAAAAGCATTTAGTCTAAATTATTCAGGTCAGATACTGAGTTTGCTAAATGCCTTAAGGTCATAAATTGCTTCTTTAACTTTCAATAATTGTTCAACTTACCTACCTGAAAGCCATTAAATTCTAGAGAAGCCTGGGGACATGTGGAATTAGCCATGCCCCCTAGCTATACAAAGAAGATTATAAAGAAAGTGATTTTATATAAGAAAGGATCTTGCATGGCAAATTCTTATACTAAAGTAAAATGACTGTTTAAAAGGAGGGATGTGGCCAGGTGTGGTGGCTCACACCTGTAATCCCAGCACTTTGGGAGGCTGAGACAGGCAGATCACAAGGTCAGGAGATGGAGACCATCCTGGCCAAAATGGTGAAACCTGTGTCTATTAAAAATAAGAAAATTAGCTGGTCGTGGTGGCATGCATCTATAGTCCCAGCTACTTGGGAGGCTTAGGCAGGAGAATTGCTTGAACCCAGGAGGTGGAGGTTGCAGTGAGCGGAGATTGCTCCACTGCAGTTCAGCCTGGCAACAGAGTGAGACTCCATCTCAAAAAAAAAAAAAAGGAGGGATGTTTGGGGCAAAATCAGAAAGTCCAAAAATGCTTCAGATGGGTCACTGCACTCCAGCCCAGTGACAGAGTGAGACTCCGTCTCAAAAGAAAAAAAGAAAGGAGGGATGTCTGGGGAAAGTCAGAAAGTCTGAAAATGTCTCAGATGGTCTGTGTAAGTTGTGGATGGAAATGTGAAAGGGAATTTATGCAAGAAATGTACAATTCAAAGCTTGTTAGGCTTCCTAAATGCTTCATATAATACCACTATGACTCTTTTTTTTTGAGAGGGAGTTTCACTCTTGTTGCACAGGCTGGAGTTCCATGGCATGATCTCAGCTCACTGTGGCCTCCAGCTCCCAGGTTCAGGCAATTCTCCTGCCTCAGGCTCCCAAGTAGCTAGGATTATAGGCTCACTGTGGCTGCTACCTCTTGAGTTTGGGTGATTCTCCTGCCTCAGCCTCCCAAGTAGCTGGGATTATATGCACCTGTCACCATGCCTGGGTAATTTTTGTATTTTTAGTAGAGATGGGGTTTTGGCATGTAGGCCAGGCTGGTCTTGAACTCCTGACCTCAGGTGATCTGCCTGCCTCGGCCTCCCAAAGTGCTGAGATTACAGCTATGAGCCACTGCACCAAGCAGACTCTTACTCTACAGCTTGCCTGCTTAAGTAGGATAAGGTCTGGGGAAATGTGGATTTAGCCATGTCCATTAGCTACACTGGAGACTCAGCTCTTACCTACACTTCTGCCTAGTGTGTCCTACGCTAGGCTCCACACCTAATATATAATTAAAATCTCAAATTTACCAAGGTTTTTACCAGAAGTAGAAGTTGCTAAGAGTTAACGTTGTGACATGTAGTTGAAACAACTGAAGAAGCAATTTTACATGCAAGGTGTGTAAAGAAAGTAAAATATGTTTTTGGTGAAAGATTATAAGAAGTCATGGGAATGTGGATTTTTTTATGCCTAAAGTTTTAAAGGTTTGTTTTAAGTAAAAAAAATGTTTAAAGATACAAACAAGTCGTGGAAGATTTATAAAAATTAATTGTAAGCAATTCTGTGTGTGAATATATTGGCTAAAGTTAAAGGGGTATTATTCAGCTTTTCTGTAAATTAAACATTGGAATAAAAGTCCAACAGGTTTTTCTTAGAGCACTGATCTGCTCTTTCACAAAAAAAATGTAAAGAGTTACAAAAGGTTTATAAGAATCTTACCTTATGGTTAAACATTAAAATTGGGAAAATAGGTCTATAAGATTTTATTAAAAATTGAGTTCAACATTAATAGTACCTTAATGTAAAGGTGAAATTTGGCTTATATGGTATAAAATCATACAGGAAGCATTATCAAATGTGAAATAGTGTTTTGCTTTCTTTGGACTAGATTTGCATAAATGTGTTATTGGTATATGTTCCAAAGTTATGGGAAACCCCTATAATTCTAACATGACTTAGTGTATGTCATTAATAATTACAGTTGTTACATAAAATCATTGTATGTCACAGAGGTAACAAATTTCCTTATCAATTGTGGCTTTAATAATGGCTGTCCTAAAGCTTTTTATCATACACATAAAATTGTTTTTTTGTTTTAATTTTCTTTAGAAGGTGGTTTACAATTAACTAGCAAGTGTTCTTAAGTGTAGCTTTCTGATGATTTTGGAAATTGTAACATTAGAATACAGGAAACAACTTTCAGAACTCTCAGTAAGAGCTAAAATATTCATGAATATCAAGCAAAACCAAAACAGGAGTTAACTAAATTCACTAAACTAATAAAAAACTGAAGTAATATTTTAACTTTGCTTAAAATGCTACTGATCCTTTGTATTGCTTTTCAGAGTCAAGGAAACTTTTCTTTTGAGCTATTTACAGCTTGTAGAAATTGAGTAAAATATACTCCTGTGAACAAAATTTGGAGCATATTTGTTTCTCTCTATCCGATTTCTCCAGAATTTGGAAAATAGTTGTGAGTATTCTTAACTTATGGTAATATAGTTATTTGCATAAGTGCAGTAAGAATCTGTTCTCTTTTGTTTAACAGGACACAGTTGGAGAAATTGGTTATTTTACAAAGGCTTCGACTGGAATGCTGTGTTTTCCTTTAGGGAATTAAACTTTACTTATAGAGCCAATATAAGCCCCATGGGGTACTGGCCTCATACTATTGCCTACAACAATCCCTGTGGTGAGGAAAGAATGTCACTTTCTGACAGGTCCAGAAGCTTCAAGTTATCTTGGGACCTCAAGTGGAAAAAATTTACCCAGCTTATAGGTATTTAAGGGTGCCAGCCTATGGTTGGGCTCAGCTTTAAAAAAAGTCTTATCTGAAATTCCTTCTATGGAACAGAGTTCCATCAAAGGCAATTTAAAAAGAGTTTTTGTGAAAAATAATTATTCTTGCTGCACTTTATACAAACAACCGTGCCAAGTATAATAACGCAAATCTGTCTTACCATGATTTGTCTTTAGTAAAAATAGGAAACTGGGAAGAGAAATATTATGTTTCAAAAGCTATGGTATACTTGTTATTAGATTCTAGTCTCATCAGTTGTTTTTAAGTTTGTTACTGCAATTTAGGCTAACCCTGCTTATTCCTGTGAATGAACCAGTGATCTCTGACTGTTGCTCAGAAGAAACAAGAGGGATGGGTAATATAAAAATCTGGATCAGTATTCTTATTCTGGGCACATTACAGTCAGCTAACAATCCCATACCAGCTTAGCTTCAACAGTTGCCCAGTTCATGAAAAGCCTTCTAATTTAGTTTACTTGGAATAATTTTACTTATTTCGCTTTACTCTTGTGGAATATATAGCTGTTATACTCTTTGTGTATGAATACAGGACAAGCTTACTGAATGTTTTCTTAAACACTTATTAATCTTTCAGATATCACCTTTTGTCAAAACTCAAGAGTTATGAATGGACCTTACCATACTGATGTTTTCTGACTGAGCTCCTTTCTACCTTGAATGCAAGAGACCCTCATTTTTAGGCAGGAATATCATAGCCCCTATTCAGCCTGAAGAAATTATAGAAGACGGGCCTTTATCAGAGGTGTGTGAGCCAGAGCAAGTCCATTTTAAATAGGAGCTGGGTAAAATGAGGCTGAAACCTACTAGGCTGCATTCCCAGACAGTTAAGGCATTCTAAGTCACAGGATGAGACAGGAGGTCAGCACAAAATACAGGTCCTAAAGACCTTGCTGATAAAACAGTTTGCAGTTAAGGAGTGAGACAAAACCCACCAACACCAAAATGGCAACGAGAGTGACCTCTGGTCGTTCTTACTGCTACACACCCATAGGCGCCATGATAGTTTACAAATGCCATAGCAATGTCAGGAAGTCACCCTATATGGTCTAAAAATGGGAGGCATGAGTAATCCACTCCTTGTTTAGCATTTTAACAAGAAATAACCATAAAAAATGGGTAAGCAGCAGCTCTCGGGACTGCACTGTCTGTGGAGTAGCCATTCTTTTACTCCTTTACTTTGTTAATAAACCTGTTTTCACTTTGAAAAAAAAATACAAGTGCAGAAACATACATATATGAGTACAATCATTAATTAGAAGAAAATAATCTTACATATTTAACATTATTATCATTTCTAGGGCTTTTTAAAAAATTTATTTTACTTTAGGTGCGTACTATATCTGGCATTTCTCCCCATGTTATCCCTCCCCACCCTCCCCTCCCTCCCCACCCCCTGTTGTCTCTCCCCTACCCCCTCCAACTGTCCCCTGTGTGCGATGCTCCTCTCCCTGAGTCCACGTGTTCTCGTTGTTCAACACCCACCTATAAGTGAGAACATACAGTGCTTGGCTTTCTCTTCTTGGGTCAGTTTGCTGAGAATGATGGTTTCCAGATTCATCCAAGCCCCTACAAAGGACACGAACTCATTGTTTTTTATGGCTGCATGGTATTCCATGGTGTATATGTACCACATTTTCTTTGTCCAGTCTATCATTGATGGGCATTTGGGTTGGTTCCAGGTCTTCGCCATTGTACACAGGGCTGCAATGAACATATGTGTGCATGTGTCTTTAGAACGATTTTTAGTTCTTTGGGAATATACCCAATAGTGGGATTGCTGGGTCAAATGGAATTTCTATTTCTAGATCCTTGAGAAATCACCACACTGTCTTCCACAATGGTTGAACTAATTTACACTCCCACCAATTGTGTAAGAGTGTTCCTATTTCTCCACATTCTCTCCAGCATCTGTTGTCTCCCGATTTTATAATGATCGCCATTCTAACTGGCGTGAGATGATATTTCAGTGTGGTTTTGATTTGCATTTCTCTAATGACCAGTGATGATTAGCATTTTTTCATATGTTTGTTGGCCTCATATATGTCCTCTTTTGAAAAGTGTCTATTCATATCCTTCTCCCACTTTTGAATGCCTTCGATAAAATTCAACAGCCCTTCATGCTAAAAACTCTCAATAAACTAGGTATTGATGGAATATATCATAAAATGATAAAAGCTATATATGACAAACCTACAGCCAATATCATACTCAATGGGCAAAAGCTGGAAGAATTCCATAAGACCCCATCATCTCAGCCCAAAATCTTCTCAAACTGATAAGCAACTTCAGCAAAGTCTCAGGATACAAAATCAACGTGCAAAAATCACAAGCATTCCTATCTACCAATAACAGACAAACAGAGAGCCAAATCAAGAGGGGAACTCCAATTCACAATTGCTACAAAGAGAATAAAATACCTAGGAATACAACTAACAAAGGATGTAAAGGACCTCTTCAAGGAGAACTACAAACCACGGCTCAACAAAATAAGAGAGGATACAAACAGATGGAGAAACATTCCATGCTCATGGTTAGGAAGAATCAATATAGTGAAAATGGCCATACTGCCCAAAGTAATCTATAGATTCAATGCTATCCCCATCAAGCTACCAATGACCTTCTTCACAGAACTGGAAAAAACCACTTTAAACTTCATATGGAATCACAAGAGACCCCCGCATAGCCAAGGCAATCCTAAGCAAAAAGAACAAAGCTGGAGGCATCACACTGCCAGACTTCTAGGGCTCTTAATTCCTTTGTTTAGGTCAAAATTTCTACCTATTTTTATATTCCTTCTATAAGAAGGATGTTGCTTAACGTTTCTTGTAATGTGATGTACTGGGTACTGTTCTTTTTTGTTTTTCTTTTTTCTTTTAAGTTCTGGGATACATGTGTATAATGTGCAGGTTTGTTACATAGGTATACATATGCCTTGGTGGTTTACTGCACCTATCAACCCTTCATCTAGGCTTTAATCCCTGCATGCATTAGGTATCTGTCCTAATGCTCTCCCTCCCCTTGGAAGGTGTTTTTGTGTCGGGATCCTTTTTGTTGATGTTGATGTTATTGCTTTCTGTTTGTTAGTTTTTCTTCTAACAGGTCCCTCTTCTGCAGGTCTGCTGCAGTTTGCTGGAGGTCCACTCAAGACTCTACTTGACTGGGTATCACCAGCAGAGGCTGCAGAACAGCAAAGATTCCTGACTGATTCTTCCTCTAAAAGTTTTGTCCCAGAGAGTCAGCGGCCTGATGCCAACTGGAACTCACCTGTATGAGGTGTCTGTTGACCCCTGCTGGGTGGTCTCTCCCAGTCAGGAGGCAGGGGGGTCAGGGACCCACTTGAGGAGGCAATCTGTCCCTTAACAGAGCTTGAGTGCTGTGCTGAGAGAAACTTCCTTTTGCGGATCTGCTGCTCCTTTCAGAGCCTGCAGTCAGGAATATTTAAGTCTGCTGAAGCTATGCCCATAGCCGCCCCTTCCCCCAGGTGCTCTGTCCCAGGGAGATGAGAGTTTTGTTGATAAGAACCTGACTGGTGCTGCTGACTTTCTTTCACAGATGCCCTGCCCAGTGAGGAGGAATCTAGAGAAGCAGTCTGGCCACAGCCATTTTGCCATGCTGTGGTGAATTCCACCCAGTCTGAACTTCCTGGCCTCCTTAACACTGTCAGGGAAAAACTGCCTACTCAAGCCTGATTAATGGCAGATACCCCACCCCCTACCAAGCTCCATAGTCCAGGGTTGACTTCAGACTGCTGTGCTGGCAGTGAGAAATTCAAACCAGTGTTTCAATAGCTTGCTGGGCTCCATGGGAGTGGGACTCACTGAGTGAGACTACTTGACTCCCTGGCTTCAGCTCCCTTTCCAGAGGAGTGAACACTTCTGTCACGCTGGGGTTCCAGGCGCCACTGGGTTATGAACATTTTTTTAAAAAAAACCCACAAACTCCTGCAGCTAGCTCAGTTTCTGCCCAAACAGCCGCCCAGTTTTATGCTTAAAATCCAAGGCCCTGGTGGTGATGGCACACAAGGGAATCTTCTGGTCTGCAGATTGCAAAAACCGTGGGGAGAAGCATAGTATCTGGGCCATATAACAGTCCCTCATGGCTTCCCTTGGCTGGCGGAGGGAGATCCCTGGTTCCTTGCCCTTCCCGGGTGAGGTGATACCCCACCCTACTGCTCACCCTCCATGAGCTGCACCTGCTGCCTAACCAGTCCCAATGAGATGAACTGGGTAACATCAGATGGAAATGCAGAACACCCCCACCCCCCGCCTTCTGCATTGGTCTAGCTGGGTGCTGCAGACCGCAGCTCTTCCTATTTGGCCATCTTGCATGATCCGCCCCCCCCACCCCCATGCCCCCCCCCACCCCCTATGAATTTGAAAGTAGTTTTTTTCTAATTCTGCAAAGAATGTCATTAGTAGTTTAATAGGAATATCATTGAATCTATAAATTGCTTTGGTCAATTTGGCCATTTTTATAATATTGCTTTTCCTGTTCATGAACATGGAATGTTTTTCCATTTGTTTTTGTCATCTCTGATTTATTTGAGCAGTGTTTTATAGTTCTCATAGTAGAGGTTTTTCTCCTCCCTAGTTAGCTGTATTCCTAGGTATATTATTCTTTTTGTGGCAGTTGTGAATGGGATTGTGTTTCTGATTTGGATGTGAGCTTAGAAGGCTGTTGGTGTATAGAAATGTTCCTGGTTTTTACATTAATTTTGTATCCTGAAATTTCCTCAAGTTGTTGATCAGATCTAGGAGCTTTTGGGCAGAGAGTCTGCGATTTTGTAGGTATAGAATCATATTTTTTGCAAACAGAGTTTGACTTCTGTGAAAATCATAGTGGAGTGAAAGCAAACATTTGTCTGCAATGGAATAGAACAATAAAAATGCCTGAGAATAAATTTAATTTGAATGTGAAGAACTAATACGAAGCAAACAACACAATCATAGCGAGGGATACGTAAAAAGTATTGAGGAATTGAGGAGTGGATTTTTCTTAGAGAGATTCTAAAATAGAAAGATGATTATTGTCCCTAAGTAAAGATGTAATTTAAAAATAATAACTAGTATCTCAACAGGATTGTCTTAGCACCTGATCAAATGATTCTGAAGTTCATCTGAAAGACAAACGTGTCAGAAGAGATAGAAAAGAGAAAGCAATGAGGGAGGGCAAGCATTATTTCACATTTCAAATATAATCAAGCTACAGCAATTAAAATATTACAGTAGTGGTACAGGAATAAGCAACTCAAGGGAAGAAAATTAAATGAAGAGAGTTACATACAAAATTGAGTGGAGACGTAGGTGATGATAAAAGAGCCATTTCAAAACAGTAAGTGAAACAGGGATTCCACAAAAAATGTTGATTCCCTACCACTTTAATTTTGTCCAGATGAATCAATGATTTTTGAATGTACAACAATGCAACAAAAAACCACGAATCTCTTATTGTACTGGAGTGGGTAAGATCATTGCAAGCATGACAGCAGAAAATGATTTATGAAAGCATATATAAAATAGGTATTAAAATATTTAATATTTACTTCTATCATAGTGAATTTTTTTGAACCACATTCTTCCCTTAGAGTAACCTGGGGCTCATATTCTCCAAAGCCATTGGAAGTGAAAGAAAGGTTGGGCCGGGGGAAAAAGAAAAGTGCTTTGCAAGTTCGTTTTCACTGTCAGGAGAGCTTGTGGTTTAGGTTCTCCACTGAGGTAGGAAAACTTCAGTCACGTGGTGAATGCCCCACTCAGCGCCCATGCTGCACAGACCTGTTGCTGTGCATGTCTGCTTCGGCGCATGTCTGTTGCTGGGCATGTCTGTTGCCGCGCATGTCTGTTGCCGCGCATGTCGTCTGTTGCCGCGCATGTCTGTTGCCGCGCATATCGTCTGTTGCCACGCATGTCTGTTGCCGCGCATGTCTGTTACCGCGCATGTCTGTTACTGCACATGTCTGTTGCTGCGCATGCGCCTTGCAGCCCACCTTCTGTTCACGCAGAGTTCTGCAAGGGAAGGTTTTGTCTTCATTCTTGCCGCCATCTTCATTCTTTCTCACTGAGAGCCGGTAGGTCCGCAGCTGGGTCTTTCAGGGAATTTCGTTGTGAGTGAATGTGAAGAGGAGCCAGCAGGCTTCAGACAGGTCCTGCCGCACAGTCCGTGGCTTTTGAGGGAAAAGGGCTTAGCTGTTGTCTGGCTCCTCCCAGGTCGGGAGACCGCCATGGGCCTTGTTGTGGCTGGGCTGAGACACAGGCGGAGGGTGAGCCGCGGAGCGGAGAGATCACGTGAAGTTGGGGTCAGTGTTGGGAGTGCTGTTAGAGGTGTCTGAGTCCCGAAAACTCCTGGAACTCTCTGAGGGAGGACAGTTTCCAGACTCCTCAGTAGGGACGTCGTGGGTGGTAAGGAAGGGGCTTGGAAACTGGGAAGGCTGTGGGCTGGTGACTTCGGCCCCAGCGTCTGAGGAGTGCTTGGCCGAGGTGTCTGGTGAGGAGCATAACCTTCACCCTGTTTTACAACTTCGAACTTCCGCCATGGACGTCATGGGAGGGGAATGGGCGAGACTGTGCATTCCAACAAAACTTGATTTTAGGAGTAGGTAGATGGGGTGGGGAGTGGGCCTAGTAAATTAGAGTGGGACGAAAGCTGTGGTCACTTCAGTTTCAATTCTCGGCCCATATTTTCGAAAACGTCTTCATAATGGCGAGTCTAATTGTGAAACCAAAACTTAGGAAAGCCCTCTGTCTTTTACTATGGCATTAAGGTGATCTCTATACCTGTTAGATTATGATATAACAAATCTGTACTTAGTTTGATTGGAAAGCATCATACTTATTGCCCTGTGACTCATTTAGAAAATATTAAATCAAAATTTTAAAAGTACAAATTACTGTTTTGCCATGGAATGTTCATATATATATATATGTAAGTTTTTACACACATTTTCCATATAACAATATTCTATTTTCAGTGAGAAATATGAGTGAGCATGTTAGAACAAGATCCCAATCCTCAGAAAGAGGAAAGGACGAAGAGTCTTCCCGGCCAGTTGAACCTGTGATTGTGAGTCCTTCAACATTTGATGTTTTCTATTAACAATGTAGTTTTAAAAATATTTTTGAGCTACTGTACATGAACTGATAAACGTCTTCCATGCTGATAAAAAATGATAATGGCATCTCATGAAGGAAACTTCAGTCCAGAAGTATGATATTCTGGTGTTGCCTGTATGGATGTGGATATGGATATTTTACTCTATATATAACTGTTGGAAAATGTCATTAGACTTACGATTAGATGCACATATACATTGTGTGTAATCATATTATTGACTTTTTATTCACACACACACTTATACCCTTAGGTCCAGCAGCCCACTGAGGAAAAACGTCAACAAGAGGAACCACCAACTGAAACTCAGGGGTATTGCACCTAGTGGGGAGATGGAAAATGAAGGAACACCTGCTGCTCAAGGTGAAGGGAGAGTGAAGAATAATGATTATGGGCGGTGGAGATGTATTTATGCATTATATTTTATGACATACCCGTAACAGGAGGGAAGAAAACATTAGGAAGGAATCTTAAACATTTCCTACTGCTGCTGTGGGGAGGGGTGGGACAAAGACACATAAAAAGCCACAAAACTTTTCTACCATTTTGACGGAGGCTTTTTATTGATTGGGTATTTGCATAGTTGCCATAAACCTTTGAGTGTTTTCCAGACTCCTGTGTGGTTTGTTTAGCCAGTTTCCGCTTTTTTTTTTTTTTTCAAATGGTCCTCTGGAAGAATGGCAGCTTGCAGCTTCCTAGTCTGTCAATTGCTGACAGTTCATGTATTTTTTTAAGATAATTTTTCACACATTTATTAATGCTTCCTCATGCCACATAATATACTGAGTGCTGGAGATGTCAGTGCTAAATTTCTGCATAAAGCTCATAGTCTAGTCAGACTGACTCAAACAAATCACTGATTTAATGTGCTAAGTATAACACATGAGTACAAAAGGGACAAGCAAGTTGTCTAGGGCCAACTTTGGGAAAGGAAAGGGTAATCTTTGAAAATCTCTGCTTTCCTGTTTTTTCTGGCAGCAGACTCCTGAAATAATTAGGCTACAGGTTTTTATTTCACAATGTTGAGGGAATAAATATTATCATTTCCTCGTTTATAGTTTATGTTTTAATTTGTAAGTTGATGAGCTTTTTATCTTTAAGGGCCTGTTGTGGAAGCTCTTCAACAGGAACTAGTTCTGCTTAAGATAGAGGATGAGCCTGGAGATGGTCCAGATGTCAGGGAGGGGATGCTGCCCACTTTTGATCTCACTACAGTGCTGGAAGCAGGTATGTTATTCATTAAGATGCAAATTATAGAGTTTCTATTTTATGTGACACAGAGATAAAATTACTGATATTTTAATATCATACTTAACATATAAAGATTCTTCGAAGGTATTTAAGACCCCGAATGCCTGCCTTACACGCTGTTGGAAATACAGGGCCAGATGTGGTGGTTCATGCTTTTAATCCCAGCACTTTGGGAGGCCGAGGCAGAATGATCACTTGAGGCCAGGAGTTCAAGAGATAGAGAAAAATTGGGTCAAAGCTAATTATGATATGAAAGATATGAAACATGCTAAGAGAGTAGATTTCGAGTGTCTTCACAGCTATTTGAAGTAATGCATATATTATTTAGCTTGACTGAGCCATTTCGCAATGTATATATGTTTTAATACATCAAGTTGTACCTGATAAATATATAAGATATGTGTCATTTTTAAAAGAAAGATATGAAAATGTTTCTGACTTTTGAATATAAGTTGTTTAACCAACAGCCAATAATTTTCAGATTCTTCAAAATTTTGATTTCAGATTATTATTTTGATAAAGGCCTGTTTTTAATAAATATATAACATGTTTATAATAAGCCATCAGTTTATATTATGTTCTTAACTGTGATGGTAATGGCTTAAAACTAGCATGGGTATTCAGTTTACTATATAAACTGAAATGCTTTTAATCATATCAAAGAGACAGGAGTACTGGTGAAGATAGTGACAAATGTTCATACTACTTAAAGCAACTATATAGTGGCTAAAGTAGTCCAAAGTACCATTTTTACACTTTTTCACAAGAGACACAAAACAAATGTAATACTGACTTTTCTGTTTACTTCACTTAGGCAGTTCTAAGCGTATTCTATATGCAGAGTGTTATTTCATATTAATATATTTAAATGACACTTTAAAATACCTTTTTTCTTAGGTTTTTGTTTGGTTGAATTTTTGCTGAAAGTATATGTATTTTTTTGCTTTCCCGTTACACATGTAAAATAGATTCACTTGATTTAATTCATTCTGAACTCGAACAGTCTCTTTGTTTCCTTATTGTACTAGAAAAAGTGGCATGAATTAAAAATTTGTTAATATTCCTGGAAGTCTACTTTTAGTTTATTCAAAGGCTAACTGGATGTAAGCTAAAGGGTCACCCTTAAGGTTCTGATTTTAGTTAATCAGCATTGTAGTTGTATACCTCTAGTGTCATCTAAAAGAAAATCTGCTGAGTAACATGCCCTAATTTTTATATTTGTATTATAGGTGAAGGGCAACCATAGGTTTAAACCAAGACAAATGAAGACTGAAACCGAAAATGTTGTTCTTATGCTGGAAATTTGACTGTTCACATTCTCTTAATAAAGTTCTAAGTTTTCTGCAAAGAGTTTTTGCATATTTTTGTGAAACTTATTTTTAGGTTTTTAATACTCTTGAGAATTGTATCTATTTTGAAAGTTTAAATCCTGTGTTTGAGATGGTATACAGAGATAAAATGCTGATACATTGATTTTTCTATTATAGGTAGATAGGAAGCTGGAAGCTTTCCTAGGGGGATGCCAGCAGCTGCATAGATAGAAAAGGCTATCTGGGGCCAGGCGTGACCACCATGGGTGTTCCACTTCCCCTTTTTAGCACATGCACAGTAAGAAAGAAATGAGGAACATGGAGTAGCTCAGGCTGAGGACCCGCCTGCATATAAAAGATTAGGGTGGGGGCTGCCAGAGATTCACACCCTATGCAAATGGTACACTTGTTCCTAACTGGTTGTACCCTATGTAGATCAGATACTGGCTCCCCCACTAGCTCTGCTATAAAAACCCCTGCATTTTACTGCAGGATGGTAACCCTTTTTTCAGGACCCCTCTCTGTAGCAGAGAGCTGTTTTCTTTCTTTCTCCTGTTAAATTTCTGCACTAAACCCCACTCTTGGTGGGTCCCTGTCCTTGATTGCTTTGGCTGTGAAACTAAGAACTCTTGTTGTTAACCCAGACCATGAGGCCACTTCAATACTAGCTCTGGGTCTGTTGTATATGGCTTTTATTACATTGAAGTATGTTCTTTCTATCTTAAGTGTTTTGAGGGTTTGTGTCATGATGACATGTTGAGTTTTATTAAATGCTTTTTCAGCATCAATTGAAATGATTATATGGCTTTTATCCTTCATTCTGTTGATATGATTTATCACATAAATTAATTTGCATATGTTGAAACATCCTTGTATCCCAGGGATAAATCTCACTTGGTCATGATGAATATTCTTTCTAATGTATTGTTGAATTTGATTTGCTGGTATTCTGTTGAGGATTTCTGCATCAATATTCATCAGCGATTCTGGCCTGTAGTTTTCTTTTTTGATGTGTCTGGTTTGGTATCAGGGTAATACTGGCCACATCCAACAAGTTTGAAAATATTCTGTCCTCCTCTATTTTTCAAAATAGTTTGAGTAGGATTAGCATTAGTTCTTCTTTAAAAGTTTGGTAGAATTCAGTAGTGAAGCCATAGGTCCTGGGTTTTTCTTTACTGGAAGAACTTTTATTTTGGCTTGCTCTTGCTACTTGTTATTGGTCTTGTTTGGGTTATGGATTTCTTTCTGGATCAATCTTGAGAGGTTGTATACATCTAGGAATTAGTCCATTTGATATAGATTTTCCAATTTATAGGTATGTAGTTGCTCACAAGAGCCAGTAATGATCCTTTGAATTTCTGCAGCATCAGTTTTAATATCCCCTTTTTCATTTTTCTTTCTTTCTTTCTTTTTCTTTCTTTCTTCCTTCCTTTCCCCCCCCTCCCTCCCTCCCTCCCTTCCTTCCTTCCTTTCTTTTCCTTCCTTCCTCCCTCCCTCCTTTGGCAGAGTCTCACTCTGTTACCCCAGGATGGAGAGCAGTGGCACAATCTCAGCTCACTAGAACTTCCGTCTCCTGGGTTCAAGCAGTTCTCTTGTCTCAGCCACCCTAGTAGCTGAGATTACAGGCACCTGTTACCACGCCCAGCTAATTTTTGTATTTTTAGTAGAGATGGGGTTTCACTATGTTGGCCAGGCTGGTCTCTAGCTCCTGGCCTCAAGTGATCCGCTTGACTCAGCCTCTCAAATCCCTTTTCCATTTTTGATTTTATTTATTTGTTTTTTTCTCTCTTTTTCCTTAGTCTGGCTAATGGTTTGTCAATTTTGGTTAACTTATTTAAAAACAACTTTTATTGCTCCTTTGCAGGTTTTTTCATTTTAATTTCTTTTATTCCTGTTCTGATCTTTATTCTTCTACTGATTTTTGGTTTGGTTTGCTCTCTCTTTACAGCTGTTTAAGATGCATCATTAGATTGTTTATTTGAAGTTTTTACCTTTTTTGATGTAGACACTTAGAGCTATAAACCTCTTTTCTTAGTACTGCTTTTGCTGTATCCCATAGTTTTTGGTATGTTGTGTTTCCATTATGATTTGTTTCAAGAAAATTTTCAATTTCCTTCTTCGCTTCTTCATTGACCCATTAATCATTCAGGAGCAGATTGTTGAGTTTTAGTGTATTTGTATAGTTTCTAAATTTCCTCTTGTTATTAATTTCTAGTTTTATTCCATTGTGGTCTGACAAGAAGCTTGATATTATTTCAGTTTTTAAAAATGTTTTGTGACCTAACATATGATCTGTCCTTGAGAATGATTCATGTGCTGAGGAAAAGAATGTGTATTCTCTAGCTGTTGGATGAAATGTTCTGTAAATATCTATTAGAGTCATTTGGTCTATACCTCAGATTACGTCTGTTGTTTTGTTGTCATTGTTGAGTTTCTGTGTGGAAGATGTGTCCAATGTTGGATATAGGGTGTTGAAATGTCCATCAACTGTTGTATTGGGTGTTATCTCTGTCTTTAGCTCTACTAGTATTACTTTTATATATCTGGGTGCTCCAGTGTTGGGTGCATATATTTTTAACATTGTTACAGGCTTTTGATGAATCGACCTCTTTATTATTATATAGTGACCTTTTTGTCTCATTTCAAAGTTTTTGTTTTTAAATCTATTTTTTTAATTCTTTTTTTTATCTTTTAATTTCAGCATACATGTGTTGCAGGCTTGTTATACAGGTAACGTGTGTAGGGAGGTTTGTTGTACAGATTATTTTGTTTTCCAGGTATTAAGCCTGGTACTCAGGAACTATTTTTCCTGATCTTCTCCCTTGTCCCATCCTTCACTCTTTGGTAGGTGCCAGTGTCTGTTGTTCTCCTTTGTGTGTCCATTTTTTTCTCATTTTTAGTTCCCACTTATATTTTTGCTTTCCATCGCTTGGTAAGTCTCTCCTCCATCCCTTTATTTCGAGGCTATGTGTGTCTTCGCACATGAGATGAGTCTCCTGAATACAGCACAGTCTTGACTCTTTATCCAATTTGCCAGTCTGTGTCTTTTAATTAGAGCATTTAGCCCATTTACATTTAAGGTTAATATTGTTATGTGTGAATTTGATCCTGTAATCATGATGCTAGCTGGTTATTTTGTACATTAGTTGATGCAGTTTCTTCATCTTGTCATTGGTTCTTATATTTTGCTGTGTTTGCAGTGTCTGGTACCACTTTTTCCTTTCCATATTTAGTGCTTCCTTCAGGAGCTTTTGTAAGGCCGGCCTGGTGGTGACAGAATCCCTTAGCATTTGCTTGTCTGGAAAGGATTTTATTTCTCCTTTGCTTATGAAGCTTAGTTTGGCTGGATATGAAATTCTGGTTTGAAAATTCTTTTCTTAAAGAATGTTGAATATTGGCCCCACTCTTTCCTGGTTTGTTGGGTTTCTGCAGAGTGATCCACTTGTTACTCTGATGGGCTTCCCTTTGTAGGTAACCTGATCTTTCTCTCCGGCTGCCCTTAACAGTCTTCCCTCCATTTCAACCTTGGAGGATCTGAAGATTATGTGTGTTAGGGTTGCTCTTCTTGAGGAGTATTTTAGTAGTGTTCTCTATATTTCCTGAATTTGAATGTTGGCCTGTCTTGCTAGGTTGGGGGAAGTTCTGGGTAATATCCTGGTGTGTTTTCCAACTTGGTTCCATTCTCCTCGTCACTTTCAGATACAACAATGAGTCATAGGTTTGGTCTTTTCAAAATAGTCCTGTATTTCTTGCAAGCTTTGTTCGTTTTCTTCATTTCTTTTTCTCTAATCTTGTCTTCGTGCCTTATTTCAGTAAGTTGATCTTCACTCTTTGCTATCCTTTCTTCCACTTGATCGATTCTGCTATTGATACTTGTGTATGCTTCACGAAGTTTTCATGGTGTGTTTTCACCTGCATCAGGTCTTTTATATTCCCTCTAAACTGACTATTCTAGTTAGCAGTTCCTGTAACCTTTTATCAAGGTTCTTAGCTTCCTTGCATTGGGTTAGATCATGCTCCTTCAGCTCAGGAGGTGTTTTTTTATTACCCACCCTCTTAAGCCTACTTCTGTTGATTTATGAATCTCATTCTCTGTCTAGTTTTGTGTTGTTGCTGGAGAGGAGTTGGGATCATTTGGAGGGAGAAGAGGAATTTTGGTTTTTGGGATATTCAGCATTTTTGCTCTGGTTTTCCTCATCTTTGTGGATTTATCTACCTTTGAGCCTGATGACCTTTGGATGTGGTTTTGTGTGGGGGTCCTTTTTGTTGATGTTGATGTTCTTGCTTTCTGTTTTTTAGTTTTTCTTCTAATACTGCCCTCTTCTGCCGGTCTGCTGGAGTTTGCTGGAGGTCCATTCCAGACCTTGTTCACCTTGGTATCACCAGTGGAGGTTGCAGAACAGCAAAGATTGCTGCCTGCTTCTTCCTCTGGAAGCTTTGTCTCAGAGGGGCACTGGCCTTATGCTAGCTGGAGCTTTCCTGTGTGAGGTGTCTGTTGACCCCTGTTGGGCAGTCACTCCCAGTCAGGAGGCCGGAGGGTCAGGGACCCCCTTGAGGAGGCAGTCTTTCCCTTAGCAGAGCTGGTGCATTGTGCTTGGAAAATTCCCCTTGTCAGGATCAGCTGCTGTCTTCAGAGCTGGCAGGTAAGAAAGAGTAAATCCACTGAAGCTGCACCCACAGCCGCCCCTTCCCAAGTGCTCTGTCCCAGTGATATGGTAATTTTATCTGTAAGCCCTTGACTGGGGCTGCTGTGTTTCCTTCAGAGATGCCCTGCCCAGTAAAGGAAGAGATCTAGAGAAACGGTCACAACTGCTTTGCTGTGCTGTGGTGACTTCTGCCCAGTCCAAACCTCTCAGCCTTCTTAGCACTGTCAGGGGAAAATGACCTACTCAAAGCCTCAGGGATGGCATATGCCCCTCCCCCCCACCAAGCTCAATCATCCTCAGACTTCAGACTGCTGTGCTGGCAGTGAGAATTTCAAGCCAGTGTTTCTTAGCTTGCTGGGCTCTGTGCGAGTGGTAACTGCTGAGGAAGACCACTTGGCTCCCTGGCTTCAGCCCCCTTTCCAGGGGGAGTGAACAGTTCCATGTCTCTCAGGTTTAAGGTGCCACTGGGGTAAGGAAAATCTCTGGCAGCTAGCTCAGTGTCTGCCCAAACAGCTGCCTAGTTTTGTGCTTGAAACCAGAGCCCTGGTGGTTTAGGCATGAGAAGGAATCTCTTTATCTGTGGATTGCAAAAACTATGAGAAAAGTATAGTATCCAGTAGCACTGTCCCTCACCGCTTCCTTGGCTGGGAGAGGGAGGTCTCCTGGCTCCTTGCACTTCCCGAGTGAGGCAGTGCCCACCCTGCTGCTTCTTACCCTTCATGGGGTACACCCACTGCCTAACCAGTCCTAATGAGATGAACTGGGTACTCTTAGTTGGAAATGCAGAAATCCCCTGCCTTCTGTCCTGGTCTCGCTGGGAGCTGCAAACTGGAGCTGTGTCTATTCGGCCATCCCTCAGTTTTATATTTAGAACTCCTTTAAGGGTCTCTTGTCAGGGTTGTCTAATAGTAATGAGTTCCCTTTGCACTTGCTTGTATGGAAATGATTTTTTTCTCCTTTGCTTATGAAGCTTAGTTTCGTGGCATATCAAATTCTTGGTTGGATTTTCTTTTCTTTAAGAATGCTGAAAACAAGGCCCAATCTCTCCTGGCTCGTAAAGTTTCTGCTGAGAAAACCACTGTTAACCTGATATAGTTTCCTTTGCATGTAATCTTTTTCTCTAGCTGCCTTTAGGACTTTTTTTAGCATTGGCTTTTGAAAGTCTGGTGACTAAATGCCTTGATGATGTCCATGTTGTATAGCATCTTGCAGGTGTTCTCTGGATTTCTTGTATATGGATATATATTTCTAGCAAGAATTAGAAAGTTTTCTTGGATTATTCCCTCAAGTATGCTTTCTAGATTGTCTACTTTTCCTCATTCTTTCTCAGGAATGCAAGTAATTCATCAATAATTCATAGGTTTCATTGCTTCACATAATGCCATATTTCTTGAAGACTCCTCATTTTTAAAAATTCTTTTTTCTTTATTTTAATCTGACTAGGTTAGTTAGAAAGACCAGTCTTCAAGCTCTAATATTCTTTCTCTGCTTTGTCCAGTCTATTGGTAAATCTTTTAACTGTATTTTTTTAATTCCTTAAGTGAGTTTTTCAGTTGCTTTAGGAGTTTCTTTGTGTTGATTTTCCACCTTGTCTTGGATTTCATTGAGCTTCCTTGCAATCCATGCTTCTAATTATTTATGTGTCATTTCTGAGTTTTCATATGGGTTAGGGACCATTTCTGGAGAGCTAGAGTAAGCTTGTCGTGGTGTCACTACATTTGGATTTTTTTATGGTACCAGGTTTTTACACTGGTTCCCTCTCATATCTGGGGATGCTGACACTTCAGATTTTTGTAATTATTTTTGTGCAGGTAGAATTTTTTTCTTTCTTTTTTTTTCTTTTACTATAATATTTTTTTACTATTTTTCTTCTCTTTCCCCTTTTCCTAGGTTGTGTGACTATAGAGAATGTTCGGTCAGGTCTTTTGGCTTTGCTTCTATATCTCTGTGCAATTCTTTCAGCAGATTTTATATTGGGCTGTGCAGTTCAATCTGTAAGACAGTAGATGGCAGGTATAGGTAAGAGCCAACTGTGGCCAACATGGCTGAGTATATACTTCTTCGTTTATGGAGAGGAGTCCTCGGTTGCTTCAGGCAACGGGTTGATTCATGGAATGCCAATTGGTCTGAGCTTCCTGCTCAGCCTCAGGAGAGTGGGGACCATGAAGCGGGGGAACCAGACCAGGCAGGCCTGCCTACAGGTTTCCCAGTGGCAAGTACAGCACCAGTGGCCAGGGAAAATCCGGTGGCTGACCACCAAGCACCCAGAAGTTTGCCTAGGCATGTAGCTGGGAAACCTTGGCCTCAAGTTCTCTGCATGGGGATGGGGAGTGACCTAAGCTCTACGTCCAGGAAAGTGAGTGTTGCAGATGTGGAGATGTACCTAGGCATGTAGTGGAGAGCTCCCACCTCCGCACCAAGATTTCTGCATAGGAAGGGTAGAGTGACTGAGGCTGCTGCTTTTGTTGAGCAGATGCTCTGGATGCCTGGAGATCTGCTTGAGCATGGAGCAGAGGGCCTCCTGCAACACTATCTATATCCAGGAAGATGGGGTGACTCAGGCTGCTGAATCAGATGAATGCCTCCTATTTTCATTTGCTTCTTTCATCAATTTATCTGTAAATTTATGGAAATACCCCCTGCAAACCCACCCACCCTACCACAATATCTGCCCCAACCTACATTTGCAGTTTCATCATTCTCTAATACCTGCACCAGGAATTTTCCAAATGTGGTTCTGAGACCACTTTTATTTGACTGCCTTCAGGAGAGCTTGTTAGAATGCACCCTCCTGGGGTCACACTTCTGATCGGTTGGGTTACAGTCTCTTGGGTGGGGAGCAGGAATCTGCATTTTGACAATTTTGGAATGCTTCAAGACCTGACCTTGCCAGTTGGATGCCAGTTCTATTCCCCTCACAGGCCATATGAATCCTGTCCTTTCTGACTCAGAATGCCCATCCAGAGCCTCTACATTGATTAGCTTTACCCTCCCTTCCAGAAAAGTTCAAAGGCTATCCTCTCCTTGAAGTCTTCACAGATACCTTGATTTAACTGTTTATAACCCTCTGCCATCATAGCACTGTAGAAAATACATAAACTTGGGGTTAGAACATCATCAGTTTTAAGGTAAGGATCATCCTTTCAAGCTGTAGGGACCTCCTGAGTCTTAGTTCTTACATCTTTAAAATGGAACCAACTCAACAAGCAGAAGGACGTAGCAAGAATCAAGAGATTGTATATCCAGCACCTGGCAGGAGGTAAGAGCTTAGTCATCACAAGTTATAGTCACCCTCTACCTTGCGTGGCACTGTTTCTTCTATGACCTTGACTTCTCTCTGCACTGATTTGGGAGTTCCCCGGGAAAAGGTGCCTTCTTTTTTGTTACCTCCCAGGAGCACCATGAATGATGCTCTACTTGTAGTATACCCTGAAATGATTATTCTTAAAAGACTAGCTCTCATGACTTGAGAGTTTGCCCTGTATTAGGTACCATTCTAACACTGGATGTTGACTATGTTATTTAATACTTCCATCAACCCCATAATGTAGGGAGTATTATTATGCCCATTTTAAAGATGAGAAATTGAGGCACACGGCAGCTAAGGGAAATTGTCAAAAATCTCACTGCTTGGTGGTATTGCAAATATTTGAATCCAGGCAAACTTATTAGCCAGTACATGATATTCCTTTTCTAGAGAGTGGACTGCTATGGCTAACTTATTGGCCAGTACATTATATTCCTTTCCAAGAGATAGTGGACTGGGCTATTGGTGTTATGCAGAGGTCAGTAGCTGGGCAGAGGTAGGAGAAAACTCTCTCTGCAGATCCAGTGTCTGCACTTTTTGTATTGTTCCACGCTGGGATCTGCTCAGTCCCTCTCTTGATCATGCTCAATTATGTCATGCCAGTTTTTTAGTTAAACAATGTTTTATTTAGCTTCTTCCAGTGCCACTCAGGAGCTGACAGGCCTAGTGGTAGTTTCTCCTAAGTTTCTTCCTGAGGAAAAATAAATAAGCAGCATAAGTCAAACAACTGGAGCCTGCAGTTGTCACCAAGCTCTGTCTTAGGGCTGGCGATAGGAGGGACAGAGTGAAATAGACCTGAGCTATTGTGGCAATCAGAGGCTGTTGAATGTCAACATCAATTTGCCTCTGTGATACCAATAGCGGAGGGTTTTCCAATAAACATTAGATGGAAATAAATGGTCATGACAGAGGCAGTGGGGGCTCTTGGAGAAGAGAAAGGTGAAAGGCACCAATATCAAAAAGCACACCTTCCTGAGTCAGCTCTGCCAACAACCCAGGCCTCCATCTCCTTATCTATAAAATAGAAACTGAAACTAACCCATTGGGAGCCTCAAATAAAATCCAGGAGCAAAGCTGGGATAAGAAAGAAGCCAGGCCTAGGGTCAGTGCCCTTGGGGTCTTCTCCTGGTCTTGGAGCTCCAACTTGCTTTGAGAACTTGAGCAAGTTGTTCCCATGTTCCCGAGATCACTTCCAATTCGAATCCTCCTGGACTCCAGGATCCTTTGCAATGTCTTTTCAACTTTCATTTCAGTTAAAACAAAAACCCTACATCCACTTCATCTGGCTTTCTTCACCCTAAGTCTTTATAAGAGTGCAGATCACAATTCCAGCCTGGTGTGCCTCGCACGGTCTCTGGCTATGTGACAAAGCCAGCCAAAGAAAGAATGACACTAACAACAGGAATATTAATAGGTGGAATTTTCTGAGTATTGACTAGGTGCCAATCAACATGCAATGCCCCGGTTAATTCTCATAACAATCTACGAGACAGATATGCTCATTAATCACATTTTACACCTGGAGAGACTGATGCCCAGGAAAGTCAGAATCTTACAGAGAATTAGTAAGTTGGATTTAAAACCAAAACAAAACGAAACAAAATAAGCTAGTCCAATTCCTAGAGTCTGTGCTTTGCCGTCTTCTTACACAAGCTAGGGCTATGAAGAGCTGCCGTAGCAGGCTTCCCTGTAGGGAGTTCAGAGGAGCCTAGGGGGACTTGTGCACATCTCTGCATGTTCTCTCTCTCTCTCTCTCTCTCTCTCTCTGTGTGTGTGTCTCTGTCTCTCCCACCTCTTTCCACTTATCTCTGTCTTAGTTTTTATGTTGACCTCATTATCTGTACAGAACGGTTTCATAAGCAGGAAACAAGGCATTGCTCAACCCTTATTGTGGAAATTTCCACAAAAAGCGAGACTTTTTCTTTCCCATGTCTAAATCTCAGTCCCAAAAAAGGGTTCTTATTGGCTCTACCAGGACTACCTGCCTGGTAAATCAACCCCTTACACCTAACAGTGGGGTCCGTGATAGCCTAGGCCTCAGCATGTACCACTGCTGGAGGCCGGAAGATCATGTCTATGAGCTGAATGAGGCATTTGGGAGGCAAGAAAAACCTCTGTGCAGAACCTTGGCCATTTAATTAACAGTCTAAATGATGCATCAATCCCAAGGGTTCAGTAGAACAGGAAAATCAAGATGCAGTAAATAGGAGGCAGTCTGGAGAGTACTGACAAAAGTTCTGGTCCAATCCAGAGGGACACATACTGTCTCAAGGGAGGACAGGAGGGAAGTCATTACCCCCGGCATGGGCAGTCCAACTCACTTAATTTACCTGCAGCATATGAAGGGACTGGTGTTCTTGAGCTCCATATATCTATCTACCCTCTTCCACTAGCATTGCATACTATAAAACTCAAGATGATAAATGAAATTAACTGTCTATTGATTATAATGTGTAGGACCATCTCCAGTCCTTTGAAAGGTCCTTTCCATGACACTGATTGTGGGGACTTGACATGTTTTAGCATGGGACTTGGAGCACAGGGGCCCTGCCTGGTAAAATGCCACCAGAACCAGAGGGTGGCTTGACAAATGGTGACTAACTGCTCTGTCAACAACTGCACTGAATTAAATAGTAATGGCAGAGGGGACCACTGAAGACAGCATATGCAATTATTAGGAACATTTCAGAACATGGAAAAAGCTGCCACCTAAACTTGGAGAAAATAACTTTAATTCTGCTTCAGTCAGCTGAAACATCCCATCAAAATTTAAGTTACTTTGCTGAACAAGTGAAATATCCTTTCATTTTCAAGGAGATGAACCTTTCCCTTCATGAGTCCAGCCAGAGCTGGCTTAGAGCCAGAACTAGTTTTATTAACCCCACATATCATTCAACTTTGGGTTCCACAGGGAACAGAAAAACAAAGTTTACCTCACCCCTGAGGCTAGCAAAACAGTTGATGAAACAAAAAAACCTTCACAAATAGGAATGATTTTCTGCCCCCAGTCATCTCAGCATCCAGTAGCCTGCCCTTACAAGGGGCCAGGAAGAGGTCACCAGAAGGTTTAGAGGCTGAGGTCTGCTCCAAGTCCTTAAGGGTAACTAACCTGTGGAAAGGGACTACCCCTTGGAGCAGGAGCTAGTTCCCTCTATTCTGGGGACCATAGCTGCCCTGAAGAAGAGGTAGGTAGCATTCTCTGAACCATGACAGCCAGTCTCATCACATCTAGGCTCCTTTCTGAATGTAGACCTGGTAGAGAAGCCTGATGAACAGATTAGAGGCCCTGACAGCTACAGAGTTTCAGGAGTGGTCTGTGTGGCTGAGCTTCGAGGTCCAGGTCTGCCTCTCATAGCTTCCCTTCTCTAGCCTTCAGCTTTCTCACCTATTCAACAAAGAGGACAGGCTAAATTATGTCCAGAAACAACATTCTAAGATTTTAATCCTGCATCCAACGATGTTAATAGCTTAGATTCCAAAAAAATTCAGGGGCCAAGGCCCAAAAAGAGAGTGAGAAAGAGAGAAGGAATATTAGCACACAGTTTCTTCATAATATGCCATGGGGGCGGAGTGAAGGTAACAGGATGAGCTTGGATGGTTTCTACTCTCTCCACCAAGCATTCCCTGCAAGTAGAGCAGTGGACTGGAGTTGGATTTCAAGGCCTGCCTGTCTCTTTCTTACTCTATGATCTCAAGCTGACCTGGTTTTTCTATTTGGGCAATAGGCACAATAGACTTAGCTCCAGAGTTTCGGTGAGGATAAATGTGAAGGTCTAGCCTGGATCGGAGTTCAATGTATGTGATTAGTCAGGGTTCCCCAGGAGGAAAAAAAGCTGAGGTTTGTTTTTATAAAAGCGTATACCCTCTCAAGAAAGAGTAAGTGAGCATCTTTTTTATATGAATAAATGAGCAACGGAATGAAATGTGATACACTAATGCACACACATTTGTCACAAATATATTATCTCAAACACACATGTTAACAAACATGGGCACACCCACGCCTTTGGAGAGACACATTCACACACTCACAAGGCAGGCATGCTTGTGGGAGGATTTATTAATGGAAATGTATCTCTCCCCTTTACTTGATTTGTCAGTCAAGTATACATGAGATAATAAGTATGGGGTTTTATAAGGGCCTCACTTATGTAGTGTCTAAACTTCACTTTTTCCTGAACTATAACATTTTTATGAGTAATGAAAATGGCTCTGCTTCAGGATTTGTGATCTTCCATATGTATCAAGGTGAGAGATGCCCTAGGGGTAAGCTCTCTGCGTGATACTGAGTCATGTCCACACCAATAATTTAGGCCCGGCTACTGGGGCCCTTTAGGATAGTGCCTGGACAGAGGAAAAGAAGGTGCTCATCCAGGGGGTCAGGATGAAGCTTAGGGTCCTTGTAAGGCTTGGAGATAGAGGAATACTAAGGACTTAGTTACAAATTCCCACTTGAAGCCATTATTCAGTTACTGTTCCCCATATCTGAGACCTGCTCCCTGCAACCCTATCCCATGTCACCGTATCTCTGTGTGTTGACATCCTACTTGTGGTGGACAGACTCGGGTGACTCCTATGATCTTTTTTTGTTATATCTTCCTGGTTTTGGTACTAGGGTGATACTGGCTTCATAGAAAGACTTCAGGAGGATTTTCTGTTTATCCTTTGGAGTAGTGTCAATAGGATTGGTACCAATTCTTTTTTGAATGTCTGATAGAATTCAGCTGTGAATCCATTTGGTCCTGGTCTTTTTTGTTGGTAACTTTTAAATTACCTTTTCAATCTCATTGCTTGTTATTGATCTGTTCAGAATTTCTATTTCTTTCTGGTTCAGTCTCAAAGGTTGGGATATTTCCAAGAATTTATCCATCTTCTCTAGGTTTTCTGGACTAGCCTTGAATGATCTTTTGTATTTCTGTGGTATTGGTTTTGTTTCTAATTGAGCTTATTTGGATCTTCTGTCTTCTCTTCTTGTTTAATATTGCTAATGGTCTACCGATTTTATTTATTCAAGATGTAAAACATTTGCATCACCACAAGAATCTATTATGCTTTCCTTTTACAGGCACACTCATTTCCCTTCCACGCTCACTCCTTCCTTCAATCCCAGAAACCACTAATCTGTTCTCCATTTCTACAGTTTTGTCATTTCACAAGTGTTACATAAATGGAATTATACAACATGAAATAATCATTTTCACTCAGCATTATTCTCTGGGGATTGATGCCAGTTGTTGTGTATATCAATAATATCTTCCCTTTTAATTGCTGAGCTGTATTACATAGCATGGATGTACCAGTTTTTTAATTAGTTACCCATTGAAGCACATCTGGGTTGTTTCCAGTTTGGGGTTATTATGAATAAAGCTGCTATAAACATTTGTGTGTGGGTTTTTGTGCGGACATAAGTATTTCTCTGGGACAAATGCCCAGGAGTGTAATTTCTGGGTCACATGGTAGTTGCATGTTCAGTTTTCTAAGGAACTGCTAAGCTATTTTAAAGAGTGGCAGTACCATTTTACATTCTCATTAGCAATCTATGAGTGATCCCGTTTCTCTGCATGTCACCAGCGTTGTTGTTATCAATTTTGTTTTTAGTTTTTTTTAGCCAATCTGATAGGTACAGTGATCTCTCATTGTTGTTTTAATGTGCATTTCCTTGGTGGCTAAGGATGTTAAACATATTTTTTTTACATGCTTATTTGCCATAATGAAGTATATCCTCTTCAGTGACATGCTTGTTTATGTCCTTTGCCTGTATTCTACTGGATTGTTTGCTTTTTATGGTTGAGTTTTGACAGTTTTTTTCTATATTTTAAATAGCAGTAATTTGTCAGATATGCTCTTTGCAATTTTTTTCTCCCACTCAATAGCGTGACTTTTTATCCTCTTAACAGAATTTTTTACAGAGCAGTTTCTATTTTGATGAAGTCTAATTGATCAGTTTTTTATTTTACAGATCATACTTTTTGTTACTATGCTAAAATCTTGTTTCCTAGTTCTAAATCCTAAAATTTTTCTCTTATTTTTTTCTAAAAGTTTTATAGTTTTGCATTTTATGTTCAAATCTGTGATCCTTTTTTTTTTTTTTTTTTTTAATGTGGAGTCTCACTCTGTCACCAAGGCTGTAGTGCAGAGGCGTGAGCTTGGCTCACTGCAACCTCCTCTTTTTTGCAAAACTGTTTAACCTATTTTAGATCTTTTGCTTTCTCATATAAAATTTAGAATAATTTTATCTATTGCTGCAAAAAAATCTTGTTGATAATTTGAGAGGGATTGCATTAAAGCTGTGTATATATTTAGGAGAATTGACATCTTCACTATGTTAAGATTTCCAATTCGTGACGTGGTATGCCTCTCCACTATTTAGATATTGTTTGATTTTTAACAGAGTTCTATATATGTTTTGTTAAATTTACCCCTAAGTATTTGATTGTTTGAAGGGATTGTACATGGTATTGTATTTTTAATTTAGGTGTTCATTGCTAGTATACATAAATACAATTGATATTTGGATATTGGTCTTGTATCCTGTAACCTTTTCTGAACTCACTTATTAGTTGTAGGGGATTTTTTATAGATTCTTTGGGATATTCTAGATAGCTAATTATGACATCTGCAAACAGGGACAATTTTATTTCTTCCTTTCTGAACTGTATCACTATAATTTCCTATTTTCAAATTATCACACTAGCTAGAACTTTCAGGACTCTGTTGGATAAGAGTGATAAAGGTGGGTATCCATGCCTTGTTCTCATCATTAGGGGGAAAAATTCAGTCTTTTGCTATTAAAAAGCTGGGTTTTCTGGAGCCTGAAGCCATGAGGATTCACTTGGAGCCTGGCTCCATGGGGGCTGATTCAGCAGTGAGGTCTTGGGATGCATCTGCACCCTGGGTCTGCTGGAAGGCTAACAGAGGCTAACTTGGATGGTGGAGTTGTGGGGACCAGCCTGACACTGGATAAACCCTGAGTACAGGGCGGACTGGGTTGGTCCTGGGAGAAGGCCTGGATCCTGAGTCTGTGAGGACTGACCTGGTGCTGGGGCAGTCCTGAAACCCCAGTTCACTGGAGCTGATCTGATGCTGGGGAAGGTCTGGAGCCTGGGTCCATGGGGGTCAGTTTAGCACTCTGGCAGTCCCAGAGATCAAGTCTTTGAGGCAGGTCTGGAGGCTGGGGCTGTGGGATCACACCTGGCTTGGAGTCCCTGCCTGTGGGTACTGGCTTGGCATCTGTGGCCAGAGGGTTGGCCTGGTGCTGGTTGGGTCTGGAGTCCATGTCCGCGGGGGCCAGCCTGATAACTGGGGCTGTGGCAGTTGGCCTGGAAAAGGAGTAGACCTGCAGCCTGGTGTCTCTGGGGTCAGCATGTGCCAGTTGTGGGGGTGAACTGGGGCCTGCAGCTGCTGGTGCCAGCCCAGAGCCTGGGCTTCTGGGGTTGGCCTGGAAGTGGAGTGGTTTGGTGATGGAGTCCACTCCACCAGGCATTCATGGAGCCTGGGTATGCAGAATTTAGTCTGTCATCATGGTGGGCCTGGAGGATCAGTCCGCATGTACCAGTCTAGAGTCTGGAGTGTCAGGGCCTGTCTGCTACTGGGTTTTAGTGGGACAGACCTAGTGGTGGGCTCCGAGGCAAAGTACAGTGCTCACTTCCCTCCTCCTCCAAGCAAAGAGTACCTCTCTCCATGCTGTGCTGCCTGTGGTTGGGGAGGGGGCAACATGGATAATGTAGAACTGTCCTTGCTACCCTTTTCAATGTGTCTTTTCTTATTTCTGTGCTATATTCAGGTACTATAATCTCTCATCTGGTTTCCTTAGCTCTTATGAAGACATTTTCATCTGTAGATAGTTGTTCAAATTGATGTGCCTGCAGGGGGATGAGCACTGAAAAGTCCTATTTCACCATCTTGCTGATGTTACCCTTCCTCTGTAGTTTTCTTTGGTGGGAGTTTTTTATTAATCACAAAGTAATTTTCTTATGGGGCTATTCAAATTTTGTATTTCATATTGAGTGAGTTGTGGGAGTCTGTGTTTTGCAAGGAACTGGCCCATTTCATTGAAGTTGTCAAATTTATTTGTGTAGAGTTATTCGTATATACCTTATTATCCTTCTGATGTCTTTGTGGTCTATGTTGATATCCCCTGTTTTATTCCTGGTATTGATGTCTTTTCTCTTTCTTTGTCAGTCTTGCTAGAGGTTTGTCAATTCATTGATTTTTTCAAGGAATTAGCACTTTCTCTCATTAATGTTTAATCTATTTTTTAAACTTTTAATTTCATCAATTTCTGCTCTTATTCTTATTTTCTTCCTTCTACTTGCTTGAGATTTATTTCACTGTTCTTTTTTCTAGGTTCTCAAGGTGAAAGCTTAGATTATTGATTTGAGACCTTTTCTCTTTTCTAGTATATGCATTTAGTGCTAAAATATATTAGGACTGCTTTAGCTGAGACCCACATATTTTGATATGTTGTATTTTTACTTTCGTTCAGTTTAATGTATTTTATATATTTTCTTAATATTTCCCCTTTGACTCATGTATTATTTGGAACTGTGTTGCCGAGCTTCCCTATGTTTTAAAATATTTCTGTTATTTTTCTGTTATTGATTTCTAGTTTGATTCCAGTGTGATGATCAAGAGAACATTCTCTGTATGATTTCAATACTGTTAAATTTGTCAAGGCTTGTTTGGTGGCTAAGTGTATTGTTTATCTTGGTATATGATTTTTGGACACTCGAAGAAAATATGAATTGTACTGTTGTTGAGTGGAATACTCTATTAATGTTAAGTGGATCCTGCTGTTTGATGGTATTGCTGAGTTATTCTCTATTCTTGCTGATTTTCTGTCTAGTTGTTCTATTATCATTGAGAGACAAGTATTGAAGTCTACAACTATAATTGTAGATATGTCTATTTCTCATTTCAGTTCTATTAGTTTTGGCTTCACATGTTTTCCAGCTCTATTGCTTGGTATATACTCATTTTGGATTCCTGTGTGTTTTTGGTGGATTGACCTTTTAGGAATATAAGACGTGTCTTTCTCTAATACATCTGGCAATTTTCATTGTTCTGAAGTCTACATTATTAGATAATATAGTTATGTCTGCTTTCCTTTCCTTAATGTTTTCATTATATATCCTTTTCCATCCTTTATTTTCAACCTGCCTATATAATTTTATTGGAAGTGAGTTTCCTACAAACAGTATATGGTTGGGTCATGTTTTTAATCTACTTGGCCAATTTCTGTCTTTTAATTGATATATAAAGACCATTCACAATTAATGTAATTGTTAACTTGGTAAGGCTTAAACTGAACTACCATTTCATTTTTTGTTTTCTTTTTTCTTTTGTTGCTATCTCTCTATTTTATCTTCATTTCTGTGTGTTTCTTGAATATTTTTCAATTTCATTTTAATTTATCTACAGTGTTTTTAGTGTATATCTCTGTATGGTTTTTATCATAGTTACTATAGGAATTACATTGTATAAAATTACTAATCCAAGTCTACTGGTGTCATCATTTTACTAGTTCAAGTAAAATGTAGGAAACTTATTGCTCTTTGTGTCTCTCTACACTTTTGTATTTGTAGTATGATTATTTTTATTTTCCCTATACGCATTTAGAATAATATTAGACAATATTATATTTGCTTCGACCATCAGAACATAATTTAGGAAAATCAAAAGGATTTAAAAAGCCTACTGTATTTACCCACTTTTTGTTTACTGTACATTTTATTATTTAATTTTCAAGATTCTTTGTCTGACAATATCTTGATTTTTCCTTCATTCATGAAGGATATTTTCACTGGGCATAGGATTTTGGGTGGATGATTCTTTTCTTTCAGCATTCAAAAAAAAAAAATATTGTGTCACTTCTTTTAGTGCTCCATGGCATTGTTTTTCTGTGGTTGCTTTCAAGATTTTGTCTTATATTTAGTCTTCAAACGTTTAATCAGGATGTGCTTTGGTAAGGATTTCTTTGAGTTTATTCTGTTTGGGGTTCACTCGCGTTCTTGAATTTGTATGTTTATGTCCTGTGCCAAATTTGGAAAGTTTTTATCCATTATTTCTTTGAGTAGTCTTTCAGTTCCTTCTCCTTTCTTCTCTCCTGAGACCCCAATGACATTGATGTTCTATCTTTTTATTATAGTGCCACTGGTCCCTGAAGCTCTGTTCATTTTTTTTTTAAGTATTTTCTCTTTTTTATTCATGTTGGGTAATTTCTCATTATATTCCATCTTTCAGTTCATTGGGATTTTATTTGCCCCTCTGTTCTGCCATTCTGCTGTTGAGCCTGTCAACTGAGCTTCTTATTTTGGTAATTCGATTTTCTAGTCCTACTAACTTGCATTTGATTCTTTTTCTTATCATCTGTTTTTTGTTGTTGTTGTTGAAGCTTTATATTTTTCTGAAGCTTTCCATTTTTATAATTTGTTTAAAAAATGTTAGTAAATGCTCATTTTAAGCATTTTTATCATGGATGCTTTAAAAATAATTGTCAGATAATCCTAACATCTCTGTCATTTTGATGTTGGGATCTATTGATTGTCTTTTAGAATTCAGTTTGAGATCTTTCTGGTTCTTATTATGACAAGTTACATTTTGTTGAAACATGCATGTTTTCATATTCTGTTATAAAACCCTGAATCTTATTGCAACCTTCTATTTTAAATGACTTTCTCTGACTACAGTCTAGCAGGTAAAAAAGAGGGTACCAGTCTTGTTACTGTCAGGTAGAGGTGGAAGTCCAGTTTCTCTACTTGGCTTTCACTGACATCCAGTGGAGGACTCATTATTATTGCTGGGAAGTTTCCACCAATACCACATTATAGCTGGATGAATTACTAGCAGCACAATAGGGATTCATTACTCCATTACTGCTTTGCAGTGGTGAAAGTCCTGACTCTCAATTAGGCTTCCTCTGACATCACCCTAGACGGGAGAAAGGTGCTTTTTTACTGCCATATGGGAGTGGAAGTCCAAGCTTCCCCACCTGGTCTCCACTGATAATGCTAAGGAAGGAAAGGGCTAATTACTTGCTGGTGGGGATGCAAGGCCTAGTTTCCTGCTCATTTTTCCTCAGTACCACTCTGATAGGGTTGCTGCATTTCTCATTATATCCTCTCAAGGAAGTAAACTCAGGCTTCCTGCTCAGACTTTGCTAGCCTGGGTGAGGTGGGGCAGTTTTATGTGTTTTTTTTTGTGTGTGTGTGTGTGTGTGTGGTGTGAGAGAGGAGAGAGAGAGAGAGAGAGAGAGAGAGAGAGAGAGATTTGGTTCGAGTGGCACACTTACTGTCAAAGTTTTCTGCCTTGCTAGGTTGCCCTTCCCTGGTTCCTTGGCTAGAAAGAGCAGACTTCTGTTTCGACTTTTTTTTGTCTGTCACCTATTGGTGTTTCTAGGTCACTGTCTTCTTCAGCTTCAAGTCCAGGATATATAAAACAGAAAGAAAACTTAGGGTATACACCACTGGGTAGTTTCCAGGGTTCTGAGGTCCATAATTCATCTACTTTCTTCTTTTCCGCCTTTCAGAGTCTTGCGTTTGTTTTATTTAATGTCTAAGGGTTTTAGTTGTACAGTGGAAGAAACAGGAGAAAATATGCCTGTTTTCTCTTCCAAGAAGCATACATCCACTTGCTTTATACCGTTAGACTATAGCACAGGTTATGAGTGTCACTTAGATGATGACATGTTATATAAGACTCCATCTCGCTGGAAGACATGTTCTAGAGACTCTCTTGAGGTGGCCATGTTGGGGAAGTCCACATGGCAAGGAACTCCCAGACTCCAGCAACTTCAACCTCCAGTGACTACCAGCAAGCATCCAGTGCCATCAGCCCTATAAACAAATGATTTTACCACTAACCTGAATGAGATTAGAAGTGAGTTCTTTTCCAGACAAGCCTCCAGATAAGAACACAGTCATGGTTGATGCCTCATTACACCCTTATGAGACCCTGAGCTGGGGAAACATTTAAATCATGTTCAGACTCTTGGCCATCAGAAACTGTCAGATAATGAATGTATTTTGTTTTAACCTGTTAAATTGGTGGTAATTTGTTATGTAGCATAGATAAACAATATACTACCCATACTCTAAGTCCCTAAATGACATTTCCTCCTGGTAGCCTCCACTGTATCAGATAATTTCCTTTCCTTGGAGTCAATCCCCAGTTTTTCACTTCCAATGCACAGCTGTCATTTACTCACAGTCTTTCTAGTTCCAGCCAGGCTTGCTCTGACTCACTGTCTGAGTAGACCCATAGCTCACTGAGAACAGGGATTAAGGCTTACCCATTACATCTTCCTATGCAGGAACAAGCACATTTCAGGGACTTTAGACCTTTGGCATGTGGATAATGGGTGTACAGGCCACTATCCTGTGGGAAAAAGTCAATTCAGTCCCCATTCATGTTCAGACTTCGAAGTCAGCCATATGCAAGCACAAAGAGATGACTGTAATATCTGCTGGAAAAGCATATTTAGACAGCAACTCCTGATAAGACTGTGGTTAGTGATAAAGGCAAGGAGCAGGCAAAGAGGAAATCCATTTCTTACATCTGACTATGGGGTAGTGACATTTGGCGTGGATATTAGAAGACAAGAAGATAAAAGGAGGTCACAGCAGGCAGGGGCCAGCATGAACAAAGGTGGAGAAACATGGCTGGGGAAAAGCTATTATTCTGGTATACTTGGAGTATAATAATGAAGGGAAGAGGGTACCAGATGGAGAGAGGAAAGAGAAATTGTTTGAGAAAGGTCTGAGTTCATCTTCTTTCCTCTTGGCTCTCTGTAGTGTATTTTTTTTTTCTTTTCTAAATACTAATTTTATTTCCTTTGGTTATATATCTGGAAGTCGAATTGCTGGGTAATGTGGTAATTCTTTTTTTTTAAATTGTACTTTAGGTTCTGGGGTACATGTGCAGATCATGCAGGATTGTTGCATAGGTACATACATGGCAATGTGATTTGTTGCCTCCCTCCCCCATCACCTGTATCTAACATTTCTGCTCATTTATCCCTCCCCAAACTCCCCATCTCCCCGCTGTGCCTCCCCTGGCACCCCCAACAGACCCCCAGCGTATGATGCTCCCCTCCCTGTGTCCATGTGTTCTCATTGTTCAACACCCGCCTGTGAGTGAGAACATGTGGTATTTGATTTTCCGTTCTTGTGTCAGTTTGCTGAGAATGATGGTTTCCAGATTCATCCATGTCTCTACAAAGGACACAAACTCATCATTTTTTATGGCTGCATAGTATTCCATGGTGTATATGTGCCACATTTTCATTGTCCAATCTATCATTGATGGGCATTTGGATTGGTTCCAGGTCTTTGCTATTGTAAACAGTGCTGCAATGAACATATGTGTGCATGTGTCTTTTAATAGAACTATTTATAATCCTTTGTGTATATACCCAGTAATGGGATTGCAGGGTCAAATGGAATTTTTATTTCTAGGTCCGTGAGGAATCGCCACACTATCTTTCACAATGGTTGAACTAATTTACACTCCCACCAACAGTGTAAAAGTGTTCTTATTTCTCCACATCCTCTCCAGCATCTGTTGTCTCCAGATTTTTTAATGATCGCCATTCTAACTGGCATGAGATGGTATCTCAATGTGGTTTTGATTTGCATTTCTTTAATAACCAGTGATCATGAGCATTTTTTTATGTTTGTTGGCCTCATGTATGTCTTCTTTGAAAAGTGTCTGTTCATATCCTTCATCCACTTTTGAATGGGTTTGTTTTTTGTTTTTTTTTTTTCTGGTAAATCTGTTTTAATTCTTTGTAGATTCTGGATATTAGCTCTTTGTCAGATGGGTGGATTGCAAAAATTTTTTCCCATTCTGTTGGTTGCCGGTTCACTCTAATGATTGTTTCCTTTGCTGTTCAGAAGCTCTGGAGTTTCATTAGGTCCCATTTGTCTATTCTGGCCTGCCCTACACGGAGATAGTCTAGTCACAGTCTGCCAGTAGAGGCATTGCTGAGCTGTCGTAGGCTCTGCCCAGCTGCTGTGTGAACTTCCTTGAGGCAGTTAAAATTGCCTCGCTATTGGTGGACTGCCTCGGTCGTGGCGGACACCCTTACCCCCACCAAGCTGAACCATCTCGGGTCTAGCTGTGCTTGCTGCAAAACTCTCAATCCAGAGCGTTTCAGATTGCTTGTTTTGTGGGGGTGTACCCGCCTAGCCAGATCACCTGGCTCCCTGTCTCAGCCCCCTCCCTTTCAGTTGAATGGGCCGCTGTATCTCCCAGGTGTTCCAGGCGCTAGTTGAAATAGTTGCCCAGATTTGTATGAGCTTCTGTGCGCCAACCCATGGCATCGTCTGAAGCAGCCGTGCTGGAAACTTGTGGCTCTTTTTGGCCCGGAAGTCTCCTGGTCTGTAGGCAGCGAAAACTCGTTTGGAAATGCGGTGAACACTTACCCTCTACGTTGTTCTTTCTGGGAACTGCACTCTGGAATTGTTCCTGTTCGGCCATCTTGGATCCCCCCCCATCTGTAGTGTATTTTTTATTTACTTGAGTAGCACCACCGGGTAGTCTGCCCCAAACTAGACACCATGTGTTTCCGTAGCTTCCTCCCTTTGTCTCCTTCCTGATATCCCATTGATCATGGCAGTCCATTGTTTCTACCTTCTAAGTATTTGAATCTTGCTCCTCTTTCTACCCCATGATGATAGGCCAAGTTGGAGCTTTTCTACTGAAAAAATCAGTGCCATCTTCCATTGCCTTCATTCTCATCTATTTACTGATTCCTACAACAGACTTCTAATGGTCTCGCAGCCTCCAGTTCCATTTGTATCCAACTCACCATTCATTCCACCCCCCTCACTGCATACAGAAGTCTCCTCAAAAGGCAAACTAATCATGTCACTGCCTCCTACTTAAAATCTTCCATGAGCACCCCAAATCCTTCAGAGTAAAATCTATGCTGTTGACTTGACATATGTATCTCTTTGTGGCCTGGTCTCTGATAGCTTCTCCACCCTCATGGCTACCTCCTCCTCCCTCCCATTGTCTGTACTAGAGCAATTGCAGTTCCCTAAGATCAAAGAACTTCCCTCTTCTCCAGACTGAAATTTTGTCAGACTTCCCCTCCCTATTTGCATTTGCTAGCCAAGTCTTCCTCAGCATCTGGATCTCAACCTTTTCTGTCAACCCGTCACTAGACTGGCCAGGTGAGGCACTCTGCTCTGTGCTCCTAGGTAGAACACTTACCATCCTGCATTACAACTTTCTGATTACTACTGGTCTCCTCTATGATACCCAGAGCTTCAGGGGGCAGAGTCTTACAGAAGGGGTTTAGGGGTGGGTTGTATGTGTGTGTTTGTTGTGGGGTATGTGTTTGGGTATTTGAATAAGAGAATGAATAAATGGACTTGCTTACTAAGAAATTTGAACTTGACAATGAGGATAATTGGATTATGTAAATTACTTCCACAAGTAATAGCTGAATTTTAAGAGAGGAGAGCGTCCTTGGAGAGGCTAGGCAATCATAGAAGGAGCCATCATGGGATATGTATCTATGAAGCTCTTTCATTGTGCCTGGTTCTGGGTTAGGTTCAGGGGATAATATGGTGGAAATGGATGGAACTCTTGCCCCAGGAATATTATGTGAGAAACAAGACATTTTTGGGACAGATCTTGACACCAGCCAACATTGCTTAACAATGCTTTGTGGCAAACACTGTTCTCAGGACTTGACATAAACTCCATCCTTGAATGCTCATGACCCCTCTATGAGATTATACCATTGTTATCCCAGTCCTGCAGGTGATGACACTGTGGCATAGAGGAATTAACTATTACCCCAATATCAGGCAGCTAATATGTGGTAAAGCTGAGATGCAAAGAATGGCCACATGACTCATGAGCTAAGGCCTAAAATGCCAACAAGGGGTCAATGCACATGGCACTGGGAAAAGGAAGGGCACTGAAAGTCACTCTGTAGCTAGCCTCCCTCTCCATCCTGCCACTCTGGCCACCTCACACTGCAGTCAAACTGGACTGCAGACAGCTTCCTATCTCTTAGGCCTTTGCACTTGCTGTTGCAATTGCCTGAACGGTCCTTTCTTCCTTCTACCCATATTTTATCAGACCAACTCCATTACTTCTGAAATTGTATTGTTTCTCACATGACACTCCTCTGGATGAGTTAGAAAGCCCCTGTCCTGTGACCACATTCGTAGTAACCTTGAAGAAAACAAGGGCAGCGAGGCTCATCAACTTACAAAGTCCACACAGTAAGGAAGTGGTTAGCCTGGGATTTGAACCAAATTGTTCAACACCAAAATCAGAGAGGGCCTATGTTTGGCATAGGGACCTACAATTATTACTGAGAGTTTATGACATTTCTGATGGTTAACTTTGTGTGCCAACTATGCTGGACCATGGAATGCCCAGATATCAGGCTAAACATTATTTCTTGGTGTGTTGTGTGGTGTTTCCAGAAAAGGTTAACATTCGAATTGGTGGACCAAGTAAAGCAGATCCTTACCAACGTGGGTGGATATCATCTAATCCACTGAGGGCCTGAATAGAACAAAAAGGTGGGGGGAAGTTTGAATTCTATCTCTGCTTGAACTGAGATATCAGTTTTCTCCTGCCCTAGGACTGGGAATTATATTATTTATGCTCCTGGTTCTTAGGCTTTGTACTTAAACTGGAATTTTCCTGTTTCTCCAGTGTGCGGATGGCAGATTGTAGGACTTCTCACTGTCCATAATTACATAAATCACTTCCTTAAAACAAATCTTGTCTTCCCCCTGCTTCAATATATAGGTTCTGTTTCTCTGGAGAGCCCTGCCTAATAATACAACATCCCTTACTGCTGCATCTGTGTAAGACCTCAGAATCTTTCTCAACATTATGTGACTACAGCCACAACCAACCTATCAGAGCTGACAGTCAAGTCAAAAACCATTTACTTATCATGCTGCTTCTGTTAATGGTGGCTTCCCTCCTAACAATGGTTTTCTCTCTATCCCCAGCACCCCATCCCTCCCATATCTCTAGTGCTGCCAAATTTGTCATGCAAATGGTATCTTCAACCTGTCAGCAAGAGCCAGTCTTGCCACTGAAGGTGCTATGGTTCATCCAGGTGCAATGCAACATATTCTTCTTTGGGAATATTCAATGGCAAGCACCTTGGAGGCTCTGCCCAGGCCACTGCAGGCTGGAGCAAAGAATGTTAGGCATTAATCAGCTGGGTATCTGACTGAAAAGACAGAAGGGTGGAAGGCAAATGCCAGATGGTGGGAGGAATAGTGAACATTAGGAAGACAAAAGGGGTCAGGAAATAGGACAAGACTTTATTGGCTACAATTATATTCTGTTGAATGTATTCTTTTTTTTTTTTTTTTTTGGAGTTGGAGTCTTGCTCTGTTGCCCAGGCTGGAGTGCAGTGGCATGATCTTGGCTCACTGCAACCTTCGCCTCCCGGGTTGAAGCGATTCTCTGCCTCAGCCTCCAGAGTAGCTGGGACTACACAGGCGCACGCCACCACGCCCGGCTAATTTTTTTTATTTTTAGTAGAGATGGGGTTTCACCATGTTGGCCAGGCTGGTCTCAAACTCCTGACCTCAGGTGATCCACCTGCCTTGGCCTCCCAAAGTGCTGGGATTACAGGTGTGAGCCACCGTGCCCTGCCACATTCCATAAAGTTCCTATCACTTGCTAAACTTTTCTTTGATCAAAAATAGTTCTCAACTTCTCCATCTTCACAGCACTCAGTCCAGTGTTGGCCCTCAGCAGTTGTCAACATTTTTTTTTTTTGCGTGAATTATTATTTCCTGACTCTGTGATTACCAGAGTGGGTATGTTTGTTTGTTTCCCAAGAGAATTGCCAAATGGCAGTGGGGTTTAAGAGAATGGAACCAGCATTTCCAATATGCAGGAGATGTGGGTCATGCCGAGACTGCATGTCTAGCACTGCCCCTGGAATTCCTTCAGCAGCAGACTGCATCAGAAGACATATGAAATAGGGGCAAAGATGACCTGTGTTGATAATGGTGATAATAACTTGCAAGGCTGGAGCTAGATCTTTCTAAATGGAAGGGAAGGAAATAGACTAGATTGAGCACCAGCTACGTACCAGGTGATAAAACATTTTGATGCGTATTTTCCTAGTTGATTCTTTTTTTTCAGTTTTAATTTTTATTGTAAATTGATAATTTATAATTGTATATATTTATAGGGTACAAAGTGATAGTATAATTTATTAATAAAATGTGAAATAAATCAAGCTAGGTAACATATCTATCACCTCAAATACTTTAAGATTTCTTATGATGAGAACATCTGAAATTGACACAGTCATTTTGAAATGTAGAAAACTCCATTATTAGCTATACTAACCATGCTGTGCAATAAATATCAAAGAAAAATATTCTTCCCATCCAACTGATAATGCATACCCTTTAAGCTATCTATGATTATCTCGTTTTTACAATTGAGGACATTAGGTATGTATGTATTTAGAGTTAACAGGCAAAGAGCAAATAAGGTGGCAGCCAGATGACTGACAAGAAGCTTGCTGTATGACAGTAGAGGCAAGGAAGAGAGTGGACAGAACCCAGAGGATCTTTAGGGGCACAGTTTGTGCTACCATGATACCTAGTAGAAGACGCTGCAAAACCATCCAAGCAGTACAGCCAAGCTTTTCAACATGTTACAAAGTTGGATAACAAGGTAATTGTGGAAAGATATATTTCCCAAAAATGATCATTTTGTCATTCTCACACAAAGATGTGGCCTCTATTTCCTCTCCTCTTGAACTGCGGTGGCTTGTGACCCCTGCAACTGAGAGAGTACCCAGGAGATGATGCTAAGTGACTTCTTAAACTAGATCATCAAAAGGGTGCAGTTTCTTCTTGATTCTTTGCCTCTTTCTTGGAATGCTCACCCTGAAACCAGCCACCAAGTTATGAGGAAGCTCAGGCCACATGAAGAGAACATATGATTGTTGCAATCAACGGCCCTAGCACAGGTCTCAGATGGCAGCCAATAGTTACTAGCAGACATATGATTGAGTGAGCCTTCAGATGATTCTGGCCTCCTGCCTTTAAGCAACCCCAGTAAAATCTAAGAGGAGCAGAAGTTAGCTATTCCTAAAAAGTACTGTCCAAATGCCATATGCGATAGCATTGTCACTGTTTTAATCCACTACATTTGGTGTGATGGTTAATATTGAGTGTCAACTTGATTGGATTGAAGGATGCAAAGTATTGTTCCTGGGGGTGTCTGTAAGGGTGTTGCCAAGGGAGATTAACATTTGCATTACTGTGAATGGAGTGGGAAAGGCAGACCTACCCTCAATCTGGGTAGGCACAATGGAATCAGCTAGCAGTGTTGCCAGAATAAAAGCAGATAAAAGAATGTGGAAAGTCTACACTGGTTTAGTCTTCAGGCCTACATCTTTCTCCCATGCTGGATGCTTCCTGCCTTCAAGGATCAGACTCCAGACTCCAAATTCTTCAGCTTTGGGACTTGGACTGACTTCTTTGCTCCTCAGCTTGCAGACGGCCTATTGTGGGACCTCACGTAGTGATCATGTGAGTCAATACTCCTTAATAAATTCCCATTTATATATACATCTAGCCTATTAGTTCTGTCCCTCTAGAGAATCCTGACTAATATATTTGGGATTATTTATTATGCAGCCATGCTAACTGCAATAGGAACTAATACTTGTGTTTATGTTCTTTATTGTAAATTCAGTTAATCCACTCCATTTATTTCTACTCCCTAGCCCTCTCACCAGTCCCCTTCACTATACATAGGCTGTGTTGGAAGTAATTGAATTTGTTACTTAGTTTATAAGTTTGAGAATAATCAACTGGCCTGGGACAGCACTAGAATTGGAATGGGTATCACCTGAATGTCTTGGAGTAATAGCCATTTTTGCTGAAAAGTTGTGTCATGCTAAGTGGAAGTGTTATTGAACTTGTGTATATGAGAAGGTGAGTAGATGTAGATTTCAGGCAGCCAAGCAGTGGACTGTAGTGGACATCTGTGGAGTTTGTTTGCCCAATATCTATACCCCTACCTGCTTCTTTAATGCAATCTTAGTGGGACAGTCAATTGAAGTGCTAGAATTCCTCTGGCCAAAAGGAGGGCCAATGACACAAGTGGGGACAAGCAGGCTCTCTTCCTTGGAATTTGAATCTTCATTAAAGTAACTTGATAACTGAAAATGGCTGTAATTGATTCATGCCATCAACCTAGATTTTGATCCTGTGAGCTCTCCCATGGCCTTGCAGTATGATTTTTTTTTTTTTTTTTGGCTTTGGATAGCCAGAAGTAGTTTTTGTTGTTTGAAATTAAAGGCCCTAGCTGAAGTCTTGTTTCAGAAAGACTGCTTATGGCATGGATGTGGAGGCTGGGTTGGAGGCTGAGAGGCTGGGCCCAAGACTGTGTATGAGGAGGCTGGTGCACTTAACTAAGTGCACAAGTAAGGGAAGGCAAGACCTGAACTGTGGCAGTGGCTACCAGGGCAGAGGGAAAGACTAAGTCAATGAGGCAGAATCCAGAAGATAAGGGAGCTCCTTGAGGGTTGGGGAGGGAATAAGGTGAGAAAGAGGGAATTGTCCAGGTTGGTTTCCCAGGCTCCTTGCTGCTTGATGCATTGGGGATGTCAGTCAACAGCACAGAGGACCCATTAGAAAGGGTTCTGTCCCAGGATTAGTGGCTCATCAATGGGAGAAGCTGTGCTCAGATTCTTCATAAGGCATTCAAGCAGAAGTCTAGAAGTGAGAAATCTGGGCTAACCATAGGAGCAGAGGGCTCTCGTTAGCATGTGAATAGAGACTGAGGCCTGAAAGTGGGCAAGATCACCTAGGAGAGAGGAAAGGGTGAGAGAAAGGAACAGGACTTAAGACCAGGAGGAGAGGTTTCAAGATGTTTGACTAGGGACAGGCCAGTTCTCCTCAGAAGAAGATCAAAGTGACTGTGAATGGACAACTTTTGAATGAAAAATGGAGGGAAGAGAGCCAGGATCTTTAGAAGCACCCACGGGAAGAAACTGGAGCTCAGAAAAAGGAAAGCAGCAAGAGTCTGGCTGAGATTCATCCCTGAGGATCTCAGAGCCCTGTGGGCAGGGTAAGTTCGGAGTGGTTCTCTGCTCCCCTCAACCCTGTGGCAATCTGCTGACTGTCAAAGCCTCTCTCTGCCAAAGCCCCACTGCTGGGTAGTGTCATGCACCACTAGACCACCCACAAACATACTCCATTACCCGTGGTAAACCAAAAAGTGTCTGAGACAAGTCTCAATCCGCTTAGAAGTTTATTTTGTCAAGGTTAAGGATGTGGTTGGGAGAGAGGTCTGTGCCTTTTTCCAAAGATGATTTTGGGGCTTCAGTATTTAAAGGGGAAAAGCAGGCTGGAGGGGAAAGGGAGAGTGTGGTAGTTCACATGTTGTAAGAGAAAAGGAGCAGGTAGAGGAATAGTCGATTATGTATTCATCTTGAGCTCAGTAAATCAGTACTTTCCATACAATAAGGTGAACGTAGAGTATCCTATCCACCTTTTATCTGTAGCTGTCTGCTTAGGAACAAACGGAAAGAGTTTCTTGCATGACTCATCTTTCAGCTTATTTTTTTTCTTTGGTGCAGTGAATTTGGGTCCCAAGTTTTTTATTTTCCTTTCACATCATTCTGACTTTGACAAGCACAGGGAACCAGTAGTTCCCCAGGGACATGTGGTCCCCTGGAGCTTTAATCCTCAACCTGTCAGCCGCCCTAATGGAGGTGGTCCCCTTGGGGAAAAGGAAATGTGGAGACAGCACAAACTGCTGAAAGGGCAGCACTGACGCCCAGGAGTGGGTCTGGAGAGGTTGTCGACACCACCTCCCGCTGCCAACACCCTTCCCCACCCACCGCCAATACCCCACCACCTCCCTCCTCCAATACCCCTTCCTTCCCCCAACACCTCCCTCCACTAACACCCCTCTCCCTCTCCCCCTCACACCATCTCTCTCTGCCAGAGCCCCACGGCTGGGTAATGCCACTGCACCACTAGACCACCCACAAACATACTCCATTACCTGTGGTAAACCAACAAGTATCTGAGACAAGTCTCAATCAGCTTAGAAGTTTATTTTGCCAAGGTTAAGGACGCGGCTGGGAGAGAGGTCTGTGCCTTTTTCCAAGATGATTTTGAGGGCTTCAGTATTTAAAGGGAAAGCAGGCTGGAAGGAGAGCATCTCTACGCTGCTCTCCCTCCCCCCACTCCCAATACACACTGTTTCCCAGTGAGTGGTGGTTCTTCTCATATGAGTCCATGTGAGCATGCACTAAGATAAAGTGCTTCTTGGGTTTTCCAGTGGCCCAACCCTAGCTGAAAGTGAGCCTTCACCCGCTGAGGCTTTCTAGAAAGGCAGGACCCAAGTTCCCACCCTACACAGAGCAGCAGTGCCCTGGAAACAAAGGTCAGACTGTGAAGTTGCCTGTCCTGGACTGGGGAAAGAGGCTTTGCCCCACTGCTATTATAGTGGTAGCCTTTACAGAGCGGTATCTAAGGTCCACAGCTGCACTGTGACAGTAACCAAAGGAGAAAGCCTTTGTAAATAGAAGGTCAGAAATTTCACCACTGGGGCTTAATAGGGAACTGGATAGCGCTTCTGCTGGCCCAGGACAAGGAGCTGGTGCACATCTTCCCCCACATTCCTTCTCCCCCACCCCAAACTTTCAGCATACCCCAACACAATTTCTTTCTGCCATCCCTGTCAGGGCAGGTGCATCCACTGGGCACCATGCTGGCCGTTACTCTTTGCTCCCTCTACTGGACTGCATCCTGAACTGCACCACCAAACAAAAATACGTGGCTACAATAAGCAGAATCTGAGAATGCTTCTACACAGAACCTAACCACAACAAACGAGCCCATACAGAGCCTTGGCCCCTAAAGCACCCGGAAATGAAGCCAATCAATCATACACAACATATACCACAGTCATACTCTCAAGGGAAAAAAAAGAATTAAAAAACTAAAGGCCGCTTTCAAATGATAGCAAATTTGGAAATAAGAAGCAGTAGCTCCCTCAAATAAGAAGGAGTCAGTGCAAGGACTCTGACAGTAAAATATCAGTTTTTGACACCTCCAAAGGCGCACACTAGCTCCCTAGCAATGGATCCTAACCAGAATGAAATGTCTGAAAATGACAGATAAATAATTCAAAATAGGGATTGCAAAAATACTCAATGAGATCCAAGAGAAAGTTGAAATCCAATACCAAGAAACCAGAAAAATGATGCAGGATATCAAGACTATGAATTCATAAAAAGCATTAGATAAAATTAAACATCCTTTCATAAAAACTCAAACTAGTAACTGAAGAAACAAACCTTAAAATAATAAGAGCCATCTATGATAAGCCAACATTATACTGAACCGACAAAAATTAGAAGCATTCCCCCTAAGAACTGGAACAAGAACAAGGATATCCACTCTCACCACTGCTATTCAAAACCGTACTGGAAGCACAAGCCACAGCAATCAGACAAGAGAAAGAAATTAAAAGGCATCCAAATTGGATAAGAGGAAGTCGAAATCTCTGTTTGCTGTTGATATGATTCTATACCTTAAAATCTCTAAAGATTCCTCCAAAGACTTTTAGACCTGATAAATGACTTCAGTGAAGTTTCAGGATACAAAATCAATGTACAAAAAATCAGTGGCATTTCTATACGCCAATAACATTCAACCTGAGAAACAAATCAAGAATGCAATAGCCTCCTCCCCCCCCACCAAAAAAATACCTAGAAATACATCTAACCAAGGAGGTGAAAGAAGAACTATCAAACAAGAAGAACTATTAAACACCAATAAAGGAAATCATAGGTGACACAAACTAATGGAAAAATATTCCATACTCATGGATTAGAAGAATCAATATCATTAAAATGCCTGTATTACCCAAAGCAATCTTCAGATTCAATGTAATTCTTAGCAAACTGCCAACATCATTTATCACAGAATTTGAAAAAAAATCTATTCTAAAATTCACATGAAATCAACAAGCCCAAATAGTCAAAGCAATCCTGAGCAAAAAGAAAAGAGTGGCGGCATCACATTACTGGACTTCAAACTTATAGTAGAAGGCTATAGTAAGCCAAACAGCATGGGACTGGCACAAAAATAGACACATAGATCAATGGAATAGAATAGAGAACCCAGAAATGAAACCACTTATATCCAACTGATTTTTGACAAAGCTGACAAAAATAAACAATGGGAAAAGGATGCCCTATTCAGTAATAGTGCTGGGATAACTAGCCATATGCACAAGACTGAAACTGGACCTCTTCCTTTCACCATATACAAAAATTAACTCAAGATGGATTAAAGACTTAAATGTAAGGTTGCAACCTATAAAATCCTAGAAGAAAAATCTAGGAAAATTTCTTCTGGACATTGGTCTAGGCAAAGAATTTATGACTAAGATTTCAAAAGCAAATGCAACAAAACAAAAAATTGTTATGAGGCAGTTAAATGAAAGAGCTTCTGCACAGCAAAAGAAACTATCAACAGAGTAAACAGAAAACCTACAGAATAGGAGAAAATTTTTGCAAACTATGCATCTGACAAAGGAAATATATCCAGAATCTGTAAGGAGCTAAATCAGTAAGAAAAAGACAAATAGCACCATTAAAACATGGGCAAAGGACATAGATACTCCGAAAAGAAAACATACAAGTAGCCAAAAAGCATGAAAAACTTTTCAACATCACTAATCATCAGAGAATTACAAATTAAAACCACAATGAGATGCGATCTCACACCAGTCCGAATGGTTATTACTAAAAAGCCAAAAAATAACAAATGTTGGTGAGAATGTACAGAGAAAGGAATGCTTATATACTGTTGGTGGGAATGTAAATTAGTGTAGCCACTATGAAAAACAGTATGGAGATTTCTCAAAAAACTAAAAATAGAACTACCGTATTATGCAGCATTCTCACTACTGGGCATTTATACAAATGAAATCAAATCAGTATATCAAAAAAACACCTGCACCTGTATGTTTATTGAAGTATTATTTACAATAGCCAAGATACGGAACCAATGTAAGTGTTTATTAATGGACAAATTGACAAAGAATATATGGTACATATTTGCAATAAAATACTATTCTCCTAAAAGGACATATGCATTCACCATGATGTGTTATGTCTTTTTCTTTGCCCCTCTGTGTGTCTGTTTCAATGTCATCTCCCACACATGACCATGTATGTCTTCTGTATCTTGGATGGCCTTACAGAGAATAATCATTCTGTAGAAACTGAGCTGTGCAGCACTTTGTGGATGAAATCTGTACCTGTTTTCCAGGTGAACACTACCTAGTTAGTGTTCCATGAATTCCTGATTACATTGTTTACATTGTTCCATGAGTTGTGAGTTCTTATTTTACATTTTAAATTTTTGAAATATTAAGTGATTTTCCCCCAAAGTATGGTAATATGAGTTTGCTCCATTGTAAAAGACATATTTGTTACCAACTTTTATGACGGGAGGGAGATTTGTTAATTAAAATTCTTTGATGCCTTCTAAGGACAGCTGGTGAGTTCCGTGGGAGGATACAAATAGGGGGGTTAAGACTGACTCAAAGTGCCATCATTGTGAAACTGGATGCAGATGGCATCTGGAGACAAGAGGCTGTGCAGGGCCCCAGGGAGGTAAGAGAAGCAGGTGGGGTGAGAGGAGGTGTCCACAGGATTAGGAGGGAGATGGAGTATCAGATAACAGAGATGAGCTTTAGGAAAATGCTGTGCTCTGCATGTGGAGGCTATATTCACTCTTCTGTTGTACTTCCTCTGTCAGGCAGTGTACTGATAGCTTTATGCGTTGATTACAACAGCCAGTCATCTTCACAACCGCATCAGGCAGTTACTATTATTTCTTTCCTTTTACAGATGAGGAAACTGACTCACAGACCTTAGGAGTCATGATAATGTTTCTGAAGTGAAACAAAATGGTGGAGAATTTGGGAGAGAGAAAAGACATGTGACTTCCTCTAGAAGAATAACTTTAGAGAAAGGATAGAAAATGTTCTAAAGGAGTTATTTTTGTTTAACTACCTGATAGAGGTATGACTGACAAACTCACCAAGTTGAAGGAAGTTTTGAAGTATGGCCAGGGAGTGGGTGATGGCCACACTCTTCCCCATGCACCCTCAAAGGGCCCTGAGTTGACCTCAGCATGCAAGTTATTTCTTTTTAATTCCACAATAAAACACATATATTACACAGAACTTGGGCTCCAGTTTATTCTATCTTCCAGAGCTTTCTTGTGGTCCTCCTCTCCCCTTATAACTTAAATAAGGGAGGCTGGTCAGGGACAATTCCCTGGAGAGACAGAAATGTCCCTGACCTCCAGAATTAAGGTTTTCTTCCTGCCTATCATTTTGTCTATTGGAGTAAGCCCTCTCCCCTGGACACTGCTCAGGTCTTCCTGCCAACTGACCTTTGGCCCCAGCAATTAGACAAACATGCACAGACATCTCTGAACCCCAGTGATTAACAAAGCTTGAGTTCAAGATGGGGCATCTCTCCCCACGGACACTTTTTCCTATCTAAAAATAACCTGCACTTTTAACCAAAGTAACACATGATCATTTGGTAAAATTTCAAGCATATAGAATTAATGAAGGCATTAAGATGAACTTTCAATACTTTCTACCTGAGATAACAAAGTTGACATTAAAACAGCAATGTATGTACCAGGAAAACTTGAGGTACATTCTTTCAGTTAATCCTCACAGAGAAACAGCAAAGTGGGTCATTTGATCATACATATTCTTGCCACTTTGTCAAGCTCTCTTTTAGTAATGAAAATGGATCTCCATGGTGGCTCCTCTTGTGGTAATCTAGGGGAAGCCTAGAGTGCATGGTGGTTGAAGGCATGGACTCTGGAAGGAAATGGTCTGGGTACAATTCTGGACTCCATCATACATCAGATTGTGACCCTTGGCAAGTGATAGAGCCTCTGTGACTCAGGACTGCCTTGTGTGACATCAGGTGAGGATATACGCTACAGATAGAGTTCTTGTTTGGGGATTAAATGTTTTTGTAGGCATAAAGCACCAAGAACAGAGCCTGCTTTGAGCTCAAGTACATTGGGACATAACCCCATCTAAGTCAAAGAGTATCCGTACAGGAATATTATCACCAACTTTATCCCAATAAACTTGTCAGTCCTTACATGCCTCTGAGTGCTTCTAGAAAGAAAGCAATTTTTGGAATGGAGGGATGGAAGTGTTCCTTCTGAGCCAGGGATTTGCCCTACTTTGACCTCGAGTGAAGAAGAAGACTGGGCAGCTGAAGCGATCTTTTTGTCTAAAGCTGTGGGGAACAGAGGGTTGAGTGTGATGCCCTTTTGCTACCTCTCATGTGGACTCCACAAGGCTGGCTCAGCCTAATCTTTCTTCTCTGCCTTTGTGGGCAAACTGCTGAGTTGTACGTCACTCAAGTAAGCTTCCTGACGGAGGACTCTAGGGTGTTGCTTTTGGTCTATAGCTCCCCCTTGGCACATGTCCAAGCAGTCTGAGAAGTGTTGTGACAGACATCAAAAGTTCCATTCTTTTGATTGATGGCTTGCCTTGGAAGGCAATGCAGACATAGTTGCTTCGCTGTTTTTTCTCTACATTTCCTAATGCAGCTTGAGAGAGAGAGCGAGCAAGCGAGAGAGAGAGAGCGAGACAGAGAGAGAGAGAGAGAGAGAGAGAGGATCTCCCTTTCTCACTCAAGTTATTTCATGAAAAGAATCCAGCGCCAGTTGGTATATATAGGAGTCAATTAAACGTGCATATTCTAATTTCTTTAAAAAATATTACTTTCTCATTAAGCCTCCCATCTCTGCCTCTCTTCCATATACCATCTCTCTTACATTTAACTGATAGCAAATGTAAGCATAGTGAAAATGGAAATGATGTATATAGCTTACTATCTACATTAACAAGCATTTACTCATCTAGTTTTCATCGACATTGCCTTACCATTCCAGGAAACTCTTGCCCAGAAAGGTACCTGCAAGTAACTTCATTGTTCATTCCAGGAAATTCCTGAAAGATCCATCTGCTTTCCTTTCATGTAATTATTTTTGTTTGTTTTTGCTTTTGTTTTTTAAGTTTGTTTTTGCTTTTGTTTTTTAAGTTATGTGGTCTTACTCTGTCACCTAGGCTGGAGTGCAGTGGTGCAATTTTAGCTAACTGCAGCCTCAAATTCCTGGGCTCTACCAGTCCTCCTGCCTCAGTTTCCTAAAGTGCTGGGATTATTGGTATCAGCCACCATGCTCGGCCCCCATCTGTGTTTCAATAAAAGAATCCAAATAATATTTTTAAACTCTAAGACTCTCTGAACGCTTTGTCTGAAAATCCTTGCATTGCTAAGTCCACCCATCCTGAACAATTATTAATATATTGTAATCCTTACCAAATACCCTATTGTCCTTCCACCCCCACATTTGAAGACTTATTTTGCAACGGACTTCAAAATCTCAATAAATATCCCTTCCTTCTCTGATACTCTCCTAAGACTCTGTCCAGATACTGCTCTCCCTTAGAGTGTTATGCAGTAATGACAGCTGTGTCTTTTCAATAGTTGTTTGACAGATATCTGGATAATACTGTCTCATCATGCACTGTGTAACAATGTTTCAGTCAACTATGGACTACATAAATAAGGATGGTCTCATAAGATTATAATAGTGTATATTTACTGTATATTTTCTATGTTTAAATACACAAATACTTGCGCTTCAAGTGCCTACAGCACTTTATACAGTAACATGCTGTACAGATGTATAGCCTAGGAGCAATAGGCTATAGCAGATAGCCTAGTATGCAGCAGGCCAGGCTATACATTTAGATTTGCATAGAAACACTGCAAGATGATCACATAGTGATCACCTGAGGCATTTCTCAGAATGTATCCCAGTCAATATATGATGCATGCCTGTATATTATGATGAGCCTAGGCAACACCGTTGCACAACATGCAATAGCATGTGAGTCTAGACCCTAGTACCCATATCTATGGGTATTTCTGAACCATAGATATGGGAACACGGTTCATGTCTGAATGGAGTCCAGAATTGTTCTCAGACATGGTTCATGTCTGAGTGAACACAGGCATATTCAGCAAAATCAGTGTCACTTCAGAGACATAATTGTGCAACAATGCATCCAAAACAGTAAAGAAATCATGTGAAGGTGTTTATTTTATGGGAATTGGCAAGGTCATCCCAAGTATGACAGAAATCCAAGAAACAGGGAAAGAAATAATTGATCAATGCATGTAAAATTAGGTATTAAAATTCATAGTAACTATTTCTGTTACAGGGATCTTTCTGTACACATACTTCCCTAAAGGTAACCTTGGTCTGTCAGTCCCCAAAGTACCTGGACAGGGAGGAAAGGATGGATGCAAAATGAAAGGAACTGCACAAGCCCCTTTTCATACTCAGGAGAACTAGTGGTTCCTTGTCTGCAGAGGTGAGAAAACCTCAGCATCCACACCCTACTATGGATCAGTGCACGTGTCTGCTATTGCTATCGACTATTGATGAGACACAACTGTCTTTACTATATAGCACTCTAAAAGAGAGCAATATCTGGACAGAGCCTTAGGAGGGTATCAGAGAAGGAAGGGATGTTTATTGAGATTTTGAAGTCTGTTGTAAAGTGAGTCTTCAAATGTGGGGGGGGAAGTACAATAGGGTATTTGGTTCCCTTGCGCCTTTTGCTGTCCATGTTCTGTGCTCAAAGCTGTGCTAGAGCAGGTGGTCTTCCTGCGGTCTTTGTTCTTTTTCCTCAACTGAGACTCAGGTGGTTGGTCCCCAGTTAAGACCTCTCAGGAGTTTAAGTGTGAGTGGATGTGAGGAGGAGGCAGCAGTCTTTGAGCAGGTCAGGCAGGTTGGTCTGTGACCTTAAAAGAGGGAGGGCCTTGAGCTCATCTTCTCCTCCCAGGTGGCATAGCTGCCATGGGCCTTATCATCCTGGCTGGGCTAAAACAAGGGAGGAAGGAAGGTGGACTGTGGAGTGAAGGGGGGGTCAGGAGGGGTGAGTGCTGGGGTGCTTTTGGAGGTATCTAAGTCCCAAAAGCACCTGGAACCCCCGACAGAGGACAGATTCCAGACTCCCTGATGAGAACCCGGGAAGAGGCAGGGCAGGCAGTAAGGAAGGGGCCTTGAATCTGGGAATACTGCTGGCTGATGACTGTAGCCCTGAGGTCTGGAAAGTGCCTGGCAGAGGTGTCCAGTGAGGAGCATGCCCTTCACTCTGTGCCACAGCTTTTTATCTACTCCATGGACGTCATGGGAAGGAATGGGTGAGGGTGTGCGTTCCAACAAAACTTAATTTTATGGGAGAAAATGGACCTAGTAAATCAGAGTGTGATGAAAACACTAGATACTAACATTCTAAATCTCTAGTCTCTAGAGTCCAGTTGTGAAACCAAAAATCATCAGACGTCCAGTCTTTTTTTTTTTTTTTTAAACCATGCTCATGAGGGCAATTTCTCTGCCTACTTGAGGATATACAAGCAAAGGCTTATTTACTGTGGCTAGAAAGCATGCATACTTGCAATGACCCTGGGACTCTCTCTAAAATATGTTCTAAATTCGAGAAGAAAATGGCACTTTGGAAACTGAGACAGGAAGATCACTTGATACAGGAGGATCATAGGAGTTCAAGACCAGGCTGGGCAACATAGTAAGACCTTAACATTTAAAAAATTAAAATAAAATTTCAGGTTACCTTTTGGCCACGAAGTGTTCATATATAGCTATTCTTTTAAGTACATTTTCCAAATCACAGTATTCTACTTTCAGAGTGAAATATGAATGGACATGTAAGGACAAGATCCAAATCTAGAGGAAGAGGAAATGATGGAGAGATTCCCAGACAGCTGGGCCTATGATTGTGTGTGCTTTGACATATCATGTTTTCTATTTGCAGAAATTAATTTTTGTGATAATGTTGTTGAACTAATATAGATACACTTCTAAAAGTCTTTCATACTGATAATAGGTGACACTGGAATCTCATAAAGCAAGCATTGATCCAGCAGAATTACATTCTGGTGTTGCCTGAATGACTGCTGTTAGTTTACTGGGAATATGCCCAATGACTTCTTCTCATGCTTATTAACAGATTGTTTATATCCATGCCAGCATGGATTAAAATACCTTCAAAAGATCTAGTGGTAACTTTTCTTGCTATCTTTACTCCTCCTTTGTGGGAGGAGTAACTTTGTTAAGAGTATGAACATAGAAGAGTATTGGGAAAATGTCATTGAACTTATGATTAGATATAGATATGTGTTGTGTATATTTTTATTATTGGCATATATATTTTATTGTAAATTGAGAATTTATAATATATATTTATACGGTATAAAGTGATGTTATGATTTATGAATAAAATGTGAAATTATTAAGTGAATTAACATATTCATCACTTCAAATACTTATCCATTTTGGTGGTGAGAATATTTGAAATTAACTCAGCCACTTTGAAATATACAATACACCTTTATTTACTATATTTACCATGCTGTGAAATAGATCTCAAAAAACTTATCTTTCCATTTATCTGAGATTTTGTACTCTTTGACCATCATCTCTTCATTCCCCCAACCCTCGCAGACTCTGTAACCACCATTCTACTCTCTGCTTATGTGAGTTCCATTGTTTTGGATTTCACATATAAATGAGATCATGCAATGTTTGTCTTTCTATGTCTGACATATTTCACTTAGGGTAATGTTCTCCAGTTCTATGCATGTTGTTGCAAGTGACATGATTTTTTTCTTTTTTAAGGCTGAATAATATTCCATTGGGTATATATGCCATATTTTATTTATCCACTTATCTGTTCATGGACACTTAGGTTGAGTTCATAACTTGTCTATGGTGAATGGTGCGGCAGTGAACATGGCAGTGCAGACATCTCTTCAACAAACTGATTTCAAATTTTTTGGGCAAACATCAAGAAGGGGGATTGCTGATTCGTATGGTTTATCAACTTTTAGTTTGTTGAGGAAATTCCTACTGTTTTCCGTAATGACTGTACTAATTTATATTCTTGTCAGCAATGTACAAGGGTTCCCATTTTACCACATCCTTGCCAGCACTTGTCACCTTTTTGATAATAGCCATCCTGACATGTGTGAGATAATATCTCATTGTGGTTTTAATTTGCATTTTACTAATGATGAGTGATACTGAGCATTTTAAATGTATAACTGTTGGTCATTCGTATGTCTTCTTTTGGGAAATGTCTATTCAACTTTCTCGCCCATTTTTAAGATTGTTTTTCCTTGATATTTAATTGTTTGAATTCCTGATATATTTTGAATATTAACCCCTTATTGTATGTATGGTTTTCAAATATTTTCTCCCAATCAGTAGGTTGCTTCTTTATACTCTTGTTTCCTTTGCTGTGCAGTAGCTTTTTAATTTTATGTAATCTCATTTTATCTCTTTACTTTTGTTGCCTACACTTTTGCAGTCAAATGCAAAGAATCATGGCCTAGACCATGTTTTGTAGTTTTTCCACTATGTTTTCTTCTAGTAGTTTTGCAATTTCAGGTCTTACATTTTTAATCCACTCTGAGTTGACTTTTGTATCTCATGTGAGATAAGGGTCCAGTTTCACATTTATCTGCATGTGGATATCCAGTTTTGACACCATTTGTTGAAGAAACTATCCTTTCCTTATTGTGTATTATTGGCAACTTTGTTAAAAAAATCAACTGACTGTACATGTATAAGTTCAGTTCTGGGCTGTCTATTCTGCTCCACTGGTCACTGTATCTGTTTTTTGCCAGTGCAATACTATTTTTATTTACTATAGCTTTGTAATATAGTTTGAAATCAGGTACAGTGATGCCTCCAGCTTTGTTCTTTTTGCTAATGATTGCCTTGGCCATCTAGTCTTTTTAGTGGTTCCCTGTGAATTTTAGGATTTTTTTCTATTTCCTTGAATAAAAACATTGAAATTTTGGTAGGGATTGCATTGACTCTGTGGGTCACCTTGGGTAGTATAAACATTTTAACAATTTTAATTCTTGTAATCTATGAATTATGGATATCTTTCCATGGTTTGTGTCTTTTTCAATTGTTTTCATCAGTGTTTTTATAGTTTTCATTGTACAGGTCTCTCACCTCATTGGTTAAACTTATTCCTAAGTATTTTTTGTTGTTGTTGCTATTGTAAACAGGATTGTTCTCATTTTCTTTTTCAGATAGTTAATGGTTAGTGTATAGAAATGTTACTGATTTTTGCATGTTGACTTTGTATCCCACAACTTTATAGTGTATTCATTTATTACTTCTAACAGATTTTGGTAGCATCTTTAAGGTTTACCATATATAAGATTATGTCATGAGCAAACGATGACAATTTATCTCTCCTTTTTCAATTTGGATTCTTTCTATGTCTTTCTCCTATGTAATTACCCTGTCGAGTCCTCCCACTACTATGTTGAATAGAAGTGGCTAGAGTAGGCATCCTTATCTTCTTCCAGATCTTAGGGGAAAGATTTTTCACCATGGAGTGTAATGTTTGCCATGGACCTTTTCTCTATGGCTTTTCTTGTGCTGATGTACATTCCTTCTACACGTAATTCGATGAGAGTTCTTATCATGAAAAAATGTTGAATTTTGTCAAATTATTTTCTGCATCTCATAATGTGGTGATATAGTTTTTGTCCTTCATTCTGTTATGTGATATGAAGTATCACATTTACTGATTTGCATATGTTTAATCATCCTTCAAGCCCAGGGATAAATCTCACTTGATCACAGTGGATGATCTTTTAATGTGTTGTAGAATTTGGTTTGCTACTATTTTCTTGAGGATTTTTGCATCTATGTTAATTAATTACTTTTTTTTGTAATGTCCTTGTCTAGCTTTGGTAGCAGCACAGTGCTGGTCTCATAAAAACAGTTTGAAAATATTTCCTTTTATTTCTTGGAAGAGTTTGAGAAATATTGGTATTCATTCTTGAAATGTTTGATAGAATTCAACAATGAAGGCATCAGTTCCTGTGCATTTCTTTGATGAGAGGAATTTTTATGACTGATTAATCTTTACTTATTATTGTGTTGTTCAGATTTTCTATTTCTTCATGATTCAGTCTTTGTAAGTTATATGTGTCTAGAAATTTATTCATTTCTTATCAGCTGCAATGTCTCTTTTGATTTATTTGAGTTGTCTCACTTCTTTTCTTTGGCAGTTTATCTAAAGTTTTGTTGGTTTTGTTTATCTTTTGAAAAAGCCAACACTTAGTTTCATTGATCTTTTGTATTGCTTTTTAGTTTGTATTTATTTCTGCTCTTTTCTTTGTTATATCTTTTGTTCTGCTAACTTTGGGCTTAATTTGTTCTTTTTTTTTGAAAAGTAATATGAAGTTATTTTGGGGACCTTTCCTCTTTTTGATGTAGGCATTTATTACTATCAACTTTCCTCTTAGAACTGCTTTTGTTGTATTTTATAAACACTGGTGATATGTTGCATTTTTATTTTTGTTTTTCCCAAATATCTTTTTAATTTAACTTTTGATTTATTTGTGGATCCATTGGTTATTCAAGAGCATGTTGTTTAATTTCCATTTATGTAAGATTTCTGAAATTCCTACTTTTATTGATTGTAGTTTCATACCATTGTGGTCAGAAAAGACACTTGATAAGATTTTAGTCATCTAAAATTTGCAAAGTCTTGTTCTGTGTCCTAATGTGATCAGTCATAGAGAATGTTCCAAGTGCAGTTGAGAAGAATGTTTATTCTTTTGTTGGATGGAATGGTCCATATATATCTGTTGGGTCCATTTGCTCTAAACTGTTGTTCATGTCCCATGTTTCCTGATTAATTTTCTGTCTGGATAATCTGTCCACTATAGAAAGTGGGATATTGAAGTCTTTAGCCTGTGATTCTGGAAGGTCTAGCTGGTGATGTGTCGGCAGAGCTTGCTGTAAGGTTCCTGGTTGGCTGATCGCTGCATTGTCTTTGCTCTGATGTTGGGTGGGGCTGCTGTCTAGATTCTGCTGTCTGATGATACCACTGGTGAGACTATTGTTAGGTGGAGCTGCTGGCTAGGTACTACAATGGCTTCTGGTCAGGTCGGTCACAGTATGTATTCCCTGGCTGGGCAGCTCTGTTTTTTGGGATGAGTAGTTGAGCAAGGCTGCAAGCTGGGCTCTGAGGTGAGGGAGAGTTGCTGCTCAAAATGGATGGGACCAGAAGATATGCTTCTATGAAATGCATGTTTCAGGATTACCTCCCTGTTCTGGAAGAGTTGTGGGGTGGGGTTTTGGCTGAGTTGAACAGGTCTTTGACCTTCTAGATCAAGTAGGTCTATCCCCTACACTTCTCTGAAATGTGCAGAGGTGGGGGTCTTTCTGTTTGGGTGGACATTTTGGTTGAGTGAAGACTTGCGAGTGAAGCAGATCTAGTCTATACACATCTCCAAGATGGTCAGAGGTGGGCATCTCCTTGCTTGGGTGAGTCATTGGAGTGGGCTCTGAGGCCAGGCATGGAAATTAGCCATCTAGGGATTTAAGCTATGTTGGCCTTCCCACTGTGCTTCTGAAAGTGACAAACTCTACTTTGTAGGTGGCTGTAAAGGTGGCTGATGTCTCCAATCATGTGCAACAGGTAGCAGGAACACAGAGGTACCACAAAAATCCATGTGTTGGTCACCATAACCTCTGCCTCCTTTTTCTTTCTATCTTACCCTGGCCACCTGGGCCCATTACCCTTGGTGTTTTCCATGAGGTGAGACTAGAGTAGGCTTTTGGGAAGCATCTAAGAATGCTAGGAAAGCTGAATGACTGCCTTTGGTTCTCTTCTCCCCTTGTAGCAACCATACACTCAAAGAAATCTTCTCCATGTGGAATTGTGCCAACTTAGGGGAGGTGGAGGGGTGGTGCAGTTGAAGTGAGACCATTCTTCTTACCTCTTTAAATTGATCTTCTTTTTTTTAAAATTGGGTTTTCATTCAGTTCTGAGGATCACACAGTTGTCTTGGGCTTGATTACAATTATTGGGGTTTTCAACAAAGGTGTTCTTGTTGGTGAATAGTTGCTACTTGAACTTTTTGTGGGCTGGGGTTGGAGCTGAAACTTTCTACTCCACCATCTTGCTGATGTCATCTCTATTGGCATATATTAATAACAAAACTTTTAGTTTGTACACACGTATTCCTAGGTCCAGCAGCTCAGTGATGAACAACCTTAACAAGAGACACCACCACCTAAAAGTCAGGATATTTTTCCTATTTAAGAGAAAGGAGATGAAGAAGCACCTGTGGTTCAAGGTGAAAAGAAGGGGAAGAGAATTCCTGTGCATGGAGGTTTATGTGTGCATCATGCATTATGACAGATCAGGAACAGAAAAGAAAGTATTAGAGAAGGATATCAAACATTTCCTAAAAATTGGCTTGAAAGTGAAGTGGACTTACAGCCATGTGCAGTCCCCTGTCATTAAGAATTTTCCCTTTCTCTTCAAGACTTACTTGGTGTGCTTGGAAAATACAGTACTTTTCAGAGCTAATCTCTAGCAAATCTAGGAAAGTTATTTAATTTTAGTCATAAAATTGTACATCATTTCACTAGTTAATTTGATATTAGAACATCGTTGCTGGATTTTTAAATGATTGCATTAAAAGTGTAAGCAACTTGTAATAGCATGTGTAGATTGCCAAGTCAAAACGTAAAGTGCCAAGTCAACATACCTTGAAACATGCTGACTAAAGCCCCATTGTGTAGGAATGTGAGGCTAAGTCATTGTGTCTCACCAAAGAGGATGCAGATGATATCTACAGAATTCATGTTTCATTCCAGAGATTGTGTTCTTTCTGCAATCTATGTTGCTATAAGAAAAAGTGAATGATTTTGCTTAAAATGCTTAATACTCAAAATTCTATACTGTTAGATAGCTCAGTGCTGGCACAGGCATAGAACTAGTTCAAAGGAACAGGACAGACTCTGGAAAGGAGCTCAATGAATGATGGTCATCTTTTTCTTTGATTTAAATTTTTTTGTGTGATCAAATTGGTAAGAGCTGGATAATTAAGGGTACTGACATACCTGTACATGGTTTACTAAAATTATTTAAGTCAATTTTAAAGGTGGTTAAGTCATCTTACGGTGAGGAAACTCAAAAGACCGAGTTCCTAAGATTAACAGGAAAAAGAATCATTTCTTCCAGATAGAATATTTTTAAGCAAAATATTTCCATAATTTAGGCTGTGGATTATTTTAGTGGTTTATTGTGAACAGATTTCCAGAATATGACTCATAACAATGCCCATTCATTTGTCTTCACCCCCTTTTCCTTTATTCTTAATAGAAGACAGTAACTCACAAATAATTTTTCTGTCATTTTTAATTCTTTGTTCTACCTGCGATTCATTTATGGAAAATTACATATAAGACATTTGGATTATTTCAACAAATAACACCCCACTAGTGGATGGAGGTCATGGCTATAAAATTTGCCATGGGCCCTCAAATCCATTTGGCTGATCTTTAGAAAATTACCTTTTAAATGTAATTGAAATCCTATTCATGATGTAGATTTCAGATTTCTTTGAAAGCTGATGCTTATTGCCCTTAATACACTATAGGGAAATATAGGAAATGTAGGCTTATCATGGCTCTTACATTGTCATTTAAAATAAGATTTCCTAATACATACAGAGGTAACAATGCTGCTACTTTAATAGCAGAGTTTACATATACAGATTCTTTGAAAAGCAGTTCAGGTCCCATACATACTTATAAACTATGAGAGAAAAAAATTGGGTCAAAGCAATATTGCATTATAAAACATGAAGGTGTAAAAAACGATGAGTTTGTGTCCTTCATAGGGACATGGATGAATCTGGAAAGCATCATTCTCAGCAAACTGACACAAGAACAGGAAACCAAACACCTTATGTTATCACTCATAGGTGGGTGTTGAACAATTAGAACACGTAGACACAGGGAGGGAAGCATCACACACTGCGGTCAGTAGGGGAGGGGCTAGGGGAGGGACAGCTGGGTGGGGAGGGATAATGAGGGGAGAGATCAGATATAGGTGATGGGGGGGATGAAGGCAGCAAACCACCATGCCATGTATGTACCTATGCAACAATCCTGCATGATGTGCTCATGTACCCCAGAACCTAAAGTACAATTAAAAAAAAATGAAGGTGCTTGCTTACTTTTCAGTGTCCTTTAACCAACAATGAATAATTTCAAGATACTTTCATAAGGGGCTGATTGTTACAAATAAATAACACATTTATAACACGAATCAGTGTGCATGAAATATGCTGTGCACTGGAGTTGGTTGTAGTACCAGCTCTAACATAAGTTTTGTGACTCTGGGTCAGTCCTTTAAGTTCTAAACTTATCTTTGCTGTTATAAAAACTCCAAGTTCAGTTAATAATAATTTATTGTATATTTCAAAATTGCTAAAAGAATTAATTTTTTAACATCTCACCACAAAACAGTGCTAAGGTGGTGAGGTAAGAGATGTGTTAATTAGCTTGATAGGATCTTTTTTATAATATGTACAAACATCACATCCACTCCATAAATATACACCATTATTAATTAAAAATAAAGAAACAAAAATGAAGCATTCGAGTCAGATATTTTAAAATTATTTTCAGTGTATCCTGCTTCTGTTGGCTAGAATTCAAAGCATATAATCTGCTTTGTGTGATTTGTTTATCATACTTCAATGATACTCTGGTCTGAGTCCAATTTAATTCTTCTGACTCTTTTTTTTTTTTTTTTTTTTTTGAGACGGAGTTTCGCTCTTGTTACCCAGGCTGGAGTGCAATGGCGCGATCTCGGCTCACCGCAACCTCCGCCTCCTGGGTTCAAGCAATTCTCCTGCCTCAGCCTCCCGAGTAGCTGGGACTACAGGCGTGCGCCACCATGCCCAGCTAATTTTTGTATTTTTAGTAGAGACGGGGTTTCACCATGTTGACCAGGATGGTCTCAATCTCTTGACCCCCTGATCCACCTGCCTCGGCCTCCCAAAGTGCTGGGATTATAGACGTGAGCCACCGCGCCCAGCCAGTTCTTCTGACTCTTAAAGAATAATTGCATTTTAAATCCTTCCCCAAACGTAACTGCAAATGACTGAATGATAAGATGGTGAGAAACTATCTAGTTTCTAGTTCTTGTGGTTGGTGAAGTAGGGAGAGTGCATATAGGTCAGTGATGCTCCAGATGGGTGTGAGTAAGATGCCCATGCTAAGCCCGCTCCTTGCTCCCTGTCAGTCTTCTAAGACAACTGTGGACACTATGATATAATCACGTCCAACTGTGTGAAATGTTATGTATAAATTTCCAACTTGTACATATAGAGTTCAAGTTCAAATATAGTAGCAGTACTTATTGAATAATTTAGTGTCTTACATATGTGTTTTCCAAATTTCTCACCATTAATTACACAAGCTTCTGAATTTAAAAGAAGCACTTGATGTATAGGGAGGAAATTACCTTGCATTAGTCTTCTAATGCACTCTACATTTTTTCATTCTACATTCCTTACCCATTCTATCAGAATATTTAGATTAAAAGATTTTTTTTTTTTTTTTGAGACGCAGTCTTGCTCTGTCTCCAGGCTGGAGTGCAGTGGCGCAATCTTGGCTCACTACAACCTCCGTCTCCTGGGTTCAAGCGATTCTTCTGCCTCAGCCTCCCGAGTAGCTGGGACCACAGGCACGTTCCACCACGCCCGGCTAATTTTTGTATTTTTAATAGAGATGGGGTTTCACCATGTTGGCCAGGATGGTCTGGGTCTCTTGACCTCGTGATCCGCCCACCTCAGCCTCCCAAAGTGCTGGGATTACAGGCGTGAGCCACCGCGCCCGGCCGATTGTTTTTAAACTACTTTCAGGAACCTATTAAACATTGCTAAATATAGTCATAAGAAGATCATAGCTTTCAATCATCATTAAAAAATAAATTACATGAGCATCCAACACAAAAATAAGAAAAGAGTAACAAAATAAACCTAAGGGAAAAGGAGTGAGGTACTTAATTGAAAAAAAAAAAAAAACAGGTTATAAATCATTAGTAAAAGAAGAAACAGTGCCAGAGAAAGGGAGGAGCAGCCAAGATGGCCAGAATAGAAACAGCTCCACTCTGCAGCTTCCACTGAAAAGGATGAAAACCGTGAGTGAACTCTACATCTTCAATTGAGGTACCAAGCTTCTCTTTGGGACTGACTAGGTGGTTGGTACAACCCAAAGAGAGTGAGGAAAAGCAGGGTGGAGTGATGGCCCACCCTGGAGCTGCACAGGCAAAGGGAACTCCCTCCCCTAGCCAAAGGAGAGTGTGAGGGATTATGCCCCTCTCCTGGAAAACCACAGCTTTTCCCGATCCTTGCAACCTCCAAATCAGGAGGTTCCCCCCGAGCCCATGCCACCTAGAGCCTTGGGTCCCAAGCACAAAGCTGTGGAGACTCATGGTGGCGTCTCAGGTGGGTGGCTAAGTGAGAAGGCACTGAGACACAGGAGTATTTGCATACTCCAGTTCTGGGAACTTCCACAGGATAGGAGATTCGGTCCACTCCTGTGGGGAGGGGAGCTGAAGCCAGGGAGCCAAGCGGCCTCATTCCCATGGAACACCACAAACTAAAATCCATTGGCTTGGAATCTTCTCCGGCCAGCCCCAGCCCTCTAGAGACTGCCTAAGAGGACCGAATTGGCAGCGGGGGTGGGGGGAGTGGGGGAGGGACGACACCATCACTGAAGCTCCAGTAGGCGCTTTCCCCTGCTGCCCATGCCAGTGAGATGGGGCAATCTGGACCCAGAGCAGCTCCCCACAGTGCAGCACAGCTGCTGGATGAGTTTGTGATTTGTATGTATTCCTTAGAGAAATGTATATTCAGATATTCTGCCCCTTTAAAATTGAATTATTATTTTTTGTTTGGTTTGGTATTTTGCTATTGAGTTTCTTATATATCCTGCTTATTAATCTCTTGTCAAATGAATAATCTGCAAATATTTTTCTCCATTCTATAGGTTGTTTCCCCACTTGGTTGATTTTTTTCTTTGCTGTGCAGCAAGGTTTTAGTTTGATTTAACCCCATTTATCTATTTTTGCTTTTGTTGCCTGTGTATTTGAGGTCCCAAACAAAAAAATCTTTGCCCAGACCCATGTAATAGAATATTTCCTTAACATTTTCTTCTACTAGTTCCATAGTTTCAGTTTGTACATTTAAGTCTTTAATCCATTTTGAGTTGATTTTTATATGGTGAAAGATTGGGATTTAGTTCTCATTTTCATATGGATATCCAGTTTTCCCAGCACCATTTATTTAAGAGACTATTCTTTCCCCAATATATGTTCTTGGAACTGTTTTAGAAAATGGGATGGCTGTAAGTTCACAGATTTATTTCTGGGTTCTCTCTTCTGTTCCGTTGGTCTATATGTCTGGTTTTATGCCAGTACCATGCTTATTTGTTTACTATATCTTTGTAGTATGTTTAGTATATCTTTGTAGTATGTTACTATATTTTGTAGTATATATACTTGTATACTATATCTTTGTAGTATACTGTATCTTTGTAGTATCAAGTAGTGTGTTGCCTCTAGCTTTTCTTTGCTCAGGATTGCTGTAGCTATTTGCAATCTTTGATTAAATTGATTACTAGGGTTTTAATATTTTTAGCTCTTGTAAATGGGATTATTCAATTATTTCTTTTTTAGATCGGACTGCTTGTTTAGAGTAAGACGTGCTACTCATTGTTTCATGTTCATTTTGTATCCTACTTACTGAATTCATTTATGAGTCGAGTTATAAGAGGTTTTTGGTGGAGTTTTTAGGTCTTTGTAAATATAAGATCATGTTATCCGCAAATAAGGATAATCTGACTTCCTTCTTTCCAACTTGGGTGCCCTTTCCTTCTTTTTGCCTAATTTTTCTAAGACTTCCAGAACTATGTTGAATAAATGCTGAAAGTGGGAACCCTTGTCTTGTTTCAGATTTTAGTGGAAAGGCTTTCAATTATTCCCAGTTCAGTATGATATTAGCTATGGATTTGTCATATATAATCTGTATCGTTTTGAGGTACTATTCCTTCTACACCCCAGCTTGTTGAGACTTTTTATCATGAAGGGATGTTGAATTTTATTGAATGCTTTTTCAGTATCAATTGAAATAACCATGTGGTTTTTGGCCTTGATCTCTTTTGATGTGATATATCACATTTATTGATTTGTGTTTGTTGAATCCTTCTTACAGTCTTATGATGAATCCTGCTTAATCATGGTGAATGATCGTTTTAATTTATTGTTGCTAAATTCAAGTTTGCTGGTATTTTGTTGTGGATTATTGCATCTATGTTCATCAGGGATATTGGCCTGTAGTTTTCATTTTTTTTTTTTTTGGTGCCTGTCTGGTTTTGATATGAAGGTAAGGCAGGCCTTGTAGAATGAATTTGAAAGTATTTTCTTTTCTGCAATTTTTTGGAATATTTTGAGTAGGATTGGTATTAGTTCTTAAATGTTTGATAAAATTCAGCAGTGATTGCTTCAGGTTCTGGGCTTTTATTTCAGGGGTGACTTTTTATTGCTGCTTCTGTCAGGTTATTCATTACTGATCTGTTAAGGTTTTCTGTTTCTCCATGTTTCAGTATGGTAGGTTGGATATGTTCAGCAATTTATCCATTTCCTCTTGGTTTTTTGATTTGTTGGTGTATTAGTCTTTTTCTCATGCTACTATAAGGACATACCCAATTGACTCACATTCCTACATGGCTGGGGAGGCCTCACAATCATGGTGGAAGGTGAATAAAGGAGCAAAGTCAAGTCTTACATGGTAGCAGGTAGAGAGCATGTGCAGGGGAATGCCCCTTTATAAAACCATAGATCTCATGAGACTTATTCACTATCATGAGAACATCATGGGAAAGACCCGCTCCCATGATTCAATTATCTCCCACTGGGTCCCTCCCATGCTATGTGGGGATTATGGTAACTAGAATTCAAAATGAGATTTGGGTGAGACACAGCCAAACCATATCAGTTGGTGCATATTTGTTCATAATAGTCTCTAATAATTCTTTGGGTTTCTGTGGTATCACTTGTAATGTGTTTGTATGTCTCTGATTTTCTTTATTTGGGTCTTCTCTCTTGGTTTTCTTAATCTATCTAAGGTTTTGTCGATTTTTTTTTATCATTTTCAAAAAAACCAACTTTTTATCTTATTGGTCTTTTATACTTTTTAGTCTCAATTTCATTTATTTCTGTTCTGTTTCTTTATTTTTTTCTATGAATTTTGGATTTGATTTGTTCTTTTCTAAGTTGCTTGAACTGTTTCATTAGGTTGTTTATTTGAAGTCTTTCCACTTTTTTTGATGTAGGTGTTTGTTGCTATAAACTTCCCACTTAGTACTGCTTTTGCTATATCTCATAGGGTTGGCATGTGGTGATGACATTTTTATTTGTTTGAAGAATTCTTAAAATTTTCTTCATTAACCCATTGGTCATTCAGGAGCATGTTGCTTAATTTTTGTATATTTATATAGTTAGTTCTGAAGTTCTTGAAGTTTCTGACCATTGTGGTCAGAAAAGATACTTGATATTATTTCATTTTTTAAAATTTGTTGAAACTTGTTGATAAAGGCATTTAATCTCATCCACAAAGGAGAAGCCCTCATGGCTTAACCATCTCTTAAAGGCTCCATCTTTAAATACTATCACATTGGCAACACCTGAATTTTAAAGGGAACACATTCAAACCATAGTACATATCCATGTATTTAATTCTTGTTCTACTGGATGTTAGGTCATGACTCAATTGGTTTGGGCTGCTGCAATAAAATATCATAAACTAGGTGGCTTATAAATGACAAATACTTATTCATCACAGTTCTGGAGGCTAGGAAGTGCAGGGTCAATATGTCAGCAAAATCAGTGTTTGATAGGGATTCACTTCCTGATTCATAGACAGTGTCTTCTCACTGTGTCCTCACATTATGGAACTGGCAGCTTTCTGGGGTGCTGTTTATAAGGATACTAATTGTATTCATGGGGTCTTTCCCATCATGGCATAATCACATTCCAAAGGCCCCATCTCCTAGTACCCTCACTTTGGTGATTAGGTTTCAACATATAAATTTTGGGTATACACAAATCTTCAGAACAAAGCAGTTCAACAGTCTCCTTCCATTTAGCCATATGCTTCCAGCAAAAAAATAATCCTGGCAAAAACACCAAGGCCAAAGTGTACAGTTCTAAAATTGCTTAAGTGATAGCAGCTAGGAGTTTCTAACCAAGAATCTATTTTTTGAAGCATCAATACTTTATAGTAACTGCTAAATTCTTTCAAGATTTTAAAAATTTAATTTAATTTAATTTTTACATTTACAAATATTTCTGAGTTTTCTATTGTGTTCTGTTGGTGTATGTGTCTCTCTTGTACCAGTACCATGTTGTTTTGGTTACTGTCACCTTATAGTATAGTTTGAAGTGAGGTAGTGTGATGCCTCCAACTTTGTTCTTTTTGCTTAGGACTGTCTGGGCCATTTGGGCTGTTTTTGAGTTCCATATGAATTTTAGAATTCTTTTTTCCTAATTCTGTGAAGATGTAAATGGTAGCTTTATGGGAATAGCATTGAATCTATAAAGTACTTTGGGCAGCATGGGCATTTTCACGATATTGATTCTTCCTATCCGTGAGCATGGAATATTTTTCCATTTGTTTGTGTCTTTTCTGATTTCCTTGGGCAGTAGTTTGTAGTTCTCTTTGAAGAGGTTCTTCACTTCCCTTGTTAGCTGTATTCCTAGGTATTTTACTTCTTTTTGTAGCAATTGTGAATGGGAGTTCATTCATGATTTGGCTCTCTGCTTGTTTGTTGTTGGTATATCGGAATGCTAGCTATTTCTGCACATTGATTTTGTATCCTGACACTTTGCTGAAGTTGCTTATCAGCTGAAAAAGCTTTTTGGCTGAGACAATAGGGTTATCTAGCATAGTACCCTGTCATCTGGAAACAAACATAATTTGACTTCCTCTCTTCTTACTTGAATGCCCTTTTATTTCTGATTTCCCTAGCCAGAACTTCCAATACCATGTTGTATAGGAGTGATGATAAACGGCATTCTTGTCTTGTGCTGGTTTTCCAAGGGAATATTTCCAGCTTTTGTCCATTCAGTATGATATGGGCTTTGGGTTTGTCATATGTGGCTCTTATTATTGTAAGGTATAATCCTTCAATGCCTACATGTTGAATTTTACTTGAAAGCCTTTTTAGCATCTATTGAGATAATCATGTGTTTTTTGTCATTGATTCTGTTTATATGATGATTACATTTATTGACTTGTGCATGTTGAATCAGCCTTGCATCCTGAGGCATTTTAGCAATGTCTGGAAATATTTTTGGTTGTCACACTGGGGGAGATGTTGATATTACATTCTAGTGGATAGAGGCCATGAATGCTGCTAAACATCCAGCCATACAAAGGAGAGCCCCTCTCCCCATGACAAAGAATTATCCACCTCAAAATGTCAATAGTACTAAAATATCGACTAACTCTGTAAGTAATGGGTAACAAAATAAATATGCAAATTTCAATAATTTTCATATACACAAAAGCTAACCAGCCAGAGGATGTGATAGTAGAGAAAATTCTATTTATATCAGCAAAAAGTAATAGACATAACAAGTGGAGAACACTTTAAAACACTTTGTTAATAGCTGGATTTAATAATTTCACATTGTAAGCATGTATCAATACATCACATTGTACTCCATAAATATATAAAATTATTATTTCTAAATTAAAAATTTAAAAAACACTTGTGAAAGAAAAGAAAACTTCAACAAACGGCATGATACTAATTGATCTTGCATAGGACAACTCAACATCACAGACTTTATCTTTCTTAAAGTTAATTTATTAATTTAGTGTAATCCAGGAAAACCTCCTAAGATCCTTTAATTTCAGGCACACCTGCAACATCTCTCTGTGGCCTTGTAAGGTGACACTCAGACTTCACTTAGTAGGACATAGAAATCTTGAGGTACATTATTAGCTACCACACAGGTGAACTTTCTTTTTGAAATCACTTTTGGTTTATATATTACCTGAGAAGTCACTATCATGGTTTTTCTTCTACCATACTGGTAATTCCTTCTCAAGTATTTTTACTAGCTTCCTCTCCTCTAGCTAACTTTTAAATGGGTTCGAGGCTCTACTATATGCCTTCTGAGTGGTTTCATCCAATCCCTTGCCGTAAATATAGCATCTTTATCCTGAGACCTCCCAAATTGAATTCTCATGCATCAACCACTTCCCTGATACCTAGACTTTTATCTGACCTTTCTTTGGATAGTAAACGGAGTCACTAAACTCAACATTTCCCAAATAAAACTCTTGCTTTTATTATATTTTATTCTTTTATTGCAAGTCTTTTTGATTTGATCTAAAAACAGAACCCTTAATCCAGCCCTTTTTCTTCTTATATACTTCTACCAAGTTAAAATACAAACTCTCTAATCATTATTTGAATTGTCTTTCTTTTAAAATCTATTCTATACAAGGCTGTAAAATTGTAAACATAATCTTATTAGAATGTAAAACAGATAATGTCTGTATTCTGAGAAAAATTCTCCAAAAGCTTAACATTGCACTTGTAATAGAGTTCATTGTTATTTTGGCCTATAAAACCATTCAAAATCTGGATCTGGCCTAGCTTTCCAAATTCATTTTCTGACTACCCTCACATCACTCATTATGATCAAGCAACACTGGAATGTTTCTTTTCCTTTAATACATGCTCATTTGCTACTTTAGATATTTGCACTTTTTGTTTTTTTTTTATCAGCTGGTTTTTCCCCCAGATCTTTTCACACCTAATACCTTTTCACATTTCAAGTTTTAGCTCAACTGTCACTTCATAAAGAAAACCCTCAAGCTCAGCTTCTAACCACCCCTCTACTGAGCATTCCACCTGGAGTTTGAGGATTGTCTGTCCCTGCTCACCACAGCTGGTGCCTACTGTCACCATTGGAGGGCCTGAGTACAAGTCCACTCAGCCCAGCTTTATATACCCCTCCCTCCAAGACCCTAGGCACATAACCTGGAGTTAGACAGATTACCCAACTCAATCCATCACTTTGAACACCTAAACACTCTTTCCAGGGGCCTGAGATTGAGCAAAAACTTTTGGCCACTGCCACCACAGCTAGCTTCTGCCTGCAAGCACCATCTTCAGGCCTGGGAGACTGACCCATCCAAGTCATTGCAGCCACTACCAACATCAATGCACACTGCTCCGGACCCAGAAAATCATCCCCACCATTGTTAGTGCCGTTGTACATGCCACACCAGTTGCTGAGGTGCCCAAGAACCCACCCTACCACCTGGTTCACCACTGCCACTACTGGTATGTAAGCAAGCCACCCGGATGCCCAAGAATTGGCCTGCTGGTAACCACCAACACTTGTGCCAGTGTACACTGTCCTGGAGTACAAGGATAGGCACATTTAGCCCACTGCTGCCACTCCTGGGGCGTGAGGACTTGCCCACCCAGGGTTCCAATATGAAGCACAACCTCATCCCTGCCTCTACTAATAACTACACCTAACCACCAAGTAAACCATACATACCACTAATGCTGTTTATAGCCAAAGAAATCCTACAGAGACTACACTACTGCATACACCCAGAATCAAAGCCAAAATGCCCTACCCAATCAACACCATAAATACATCTTCGGGAAACGCCTTCCCCTTCCAAAGTAAATTCCAAAATAGGAAGAAGCAACTGTTACACTAGATGTTCAGATATCAACATAAAGACACAAGAAACATGAAAGACCAAGGAAATATGATACTTTTAAAGGAACACAATAATTCTCCAGCAATAGACCTTAATCAAAAAGAAATTCTGAAAATCCCAGATGAAGATTTCAAAATATTGATTTTAAAGAGGCTCAGTGAGATACAAGAGAATTCTTAAAAACAATACAAAGAAGTCAGTAAAACAATTCAGGATATGAATGACAAATTTGCCAAAATGGTAGACATTTTAAAAGCAAACAAATAGAAATCCTGGTAAATAATAATTCATTGAAGGAAGTACAAAACATTTGAAAGCTTCAACAATATGTTAGATCAAGCAGAAGATATAATCTCAGAACCTGAAGACAGGTATTTAAAAATAATCTGGTCAATGAGAACACATGAACACAGGGAGGGGAGCATCACACACTGGGGTCTATTGGGGGGGGGGTTAGGGAGGGACAGCGGGGGGTGGGGGAGGTTGGGGAGGGATAACATGGGGAGAAATGCCAGATACAGGTGATGAGGGGATGGAGGCAGCAAACCACCTTGCCATGTGTGTACCTATGCAACAACCCTGCATGATCTGCACATGTACCCCAGAACGTAAAGTACAATTTAAAAAAATAAATAAATAAGAATTTCACTGAAGAAAAAAAAATAATCCAGTCAGAAAAAAACTAAAGAAAAAAAAGAATTAAAAAATCAGCAAAGCCTTCATGACATTTGAAGTACCGTAACGTAAATACTTACAGCTAACTGATCTTTGACAAAGGATACAAAAACATAAAGTGGAGAAAGGACACCCTCTTCAACAAATCGTGCTGGGATAATAGGCAAGCCACATGTAGAAGAATGAAAGTGCATCTTCATTTCTCACCTTATACAAAAATCAATTCAGGATGGATCAAAGACCTAAATCGAAGACCTGAAACCATAAAAACTCTAGAACATAACATTGGAAATACTCTTCTAGATACTGGCTTGGGCAAAATGTTCATGACAAAGCACCTAAAAGCAAATGCAACAAAGACAAAAATAAATAAATGGGACCTAATTAAACTAAAACACCTTCTACATAGCAAAAGAAATAATCAGCAGAGACAGACAACCCACAGAGTGGGAGAAAATAATAAACAGACAACCCACAGAGTGGGAGAAAATATTTGCAACCTATGCATCTGACAAAGGGCTAACATCTAGAATCTACAAAGAACTCAAACAAATCAGCAAAACTCCCACAAATAAACCCCTCGAAAATGGGCCAAGGACATGAATAGACAATTCTCAAAGAAGATATACAAATGGCCAGCAAACATATGAAAAAATTCTTAATATGACTAACTGGGAAATGCAAATTAAAACCACAATGAGATACCAACCTACTCCTGCAAAAATGGTCATAATTTAAAAATAAAAATTAATAGATGTTGATGTGGATGTGGTGAAAAGAGAACACTTTGAAACTGCTGGTGGGAGTATAAACCAGTACAACCACTATGGAAAACAGTGTGGTGTTCCTTAAAGAACTAAAAATAGAACTACCATTTGATCCAGCAATCTCACTACTGGGTATCTACCCAAAGGAAAAGAAAGTCATTATGTGAAAAAGACATTTCCACATGCATGTTTATAGCAGCACAATTTGCTATTGCAAAAATATGGAACAAACCTAAATACCCATCAATCAATTAGTGTATAAAGAAAATGTGGTATATATACAGCATAGAATACTACTCAGCCATAAAAAGAAATGAAATAATGGCATTTGCAGCAACTTGGAGTTGGAGATTACTATTCTAAGTGAAGTAACTCAGAAATGGAAAACCAAATCTCATATGTTCTCACTTATAAGTTGGAGTTAAACTGTGAGGATGGAAAGACATAAGAATGATATAATGAACTTTGGGGAATTAGGGGAAGGGTGAGAGGGGAACGAAGGATAGGAGAGTACATATTGGGCACGGTGTACACTGTTGGAGTGAAGGGTGCACCAAAATCTCAGAAATCGCCACTAAATAACTTTTCTATGTAATCAAAAACCACTTGCTCCCCCAAAACTATGGAAATAAAAATTTAAAAATATATATATCACAGCACAATGATGCAAAAGAAAAAAAATAGCAACATCCATGTTTGGCCAAAATACTGATCATGCAAAATTTCAGTACATTGCTAATAGGAGTACAAGCTGTTTTAATCAATTATGGGAGTAGGTTGGAATTATCTAGTTAAAAGGAAGAGGCACACAGGTATGACTTCAAGTATGTACCCCAGAGAAAAATATGTACATATTCACCATAAAATATTCACAAGAACATGCATAAGAATGTTGTTCTTATTAGCTAGAATCTATAAAATACAGAAATCCATCTACCAAAGAGGAATACTGGGGTGGTATGTACACTCTGTGGAGTATTATAAGGTAGTGAAAATGCATACATGAAAACTACAACAGCAATGTAGTTCAATTTCCAATCATGATGTTGAGTAAATGAAAGAAGATTATACAAAGTATGTTTGCATGGTTATTTTGTTATATAAAGTTCAAAGGAAGGCAACATTTCTTACCTAGGGAAACATACCTAAGATAGCTTCGTAAAGCCTGTGGTATCTATATTGAAATTCCTCCTTTTCTAGCATTTTTAATATTGATAATGTCTGTCACCTCTTTTTTTCTGACATTCTATATTTTGCCATGTTTTAATTGTATTGTCATCTTTCTTTTGCTTATATGTTTTAACTGATAAATAATGATATATATTTGTATGGTACAATGTGGTATTTTGATATATGTGTATATTATAGAATGATTACATTAAGCAAATTAACACAAAATTGAAATAACATAAAGTGACAGAATAGTAGAATAATCGGTATCCCTCAGGGCAAAGAGAGAACAAGAGTATCAGAAAATCTATTTAACAAAATGATAGATAAAAACTTCCCAAGTCTAGCAAAAGATTTAGACATTCAGATAAAGGAGACTCTGTGATCACCAAGCAGATCAAATGCAAAAATGTCTTTTACGTGACACATTATAGTTGGACTATTTAAAGTTAGAAATAAAAAGCCAAATTCTAAAAACAGCAAGAGAAAAACAACTAGCCACTTATAAAGAAATTCCTTCAGACTAACAGCAGGTTTCTCAGCAGAAAGCTTACAGGCTAAAAGAAAATGGGATGATAGGCCATGTGTGGTGGCTCATGCCTGTAGTCCCAACACTTTGGGAGGCCGAGGTGGGCAGATCACTTGAGGTCAGGAGTTTGAGACCAGACTAGCTAGGCCAACATAGTGAAACCTCATCTCTACTGAAAAAAAAAAAAAAGAGAGAGAGAATGGGATGATATATTCAAAGTGCTGAAAGGAAAAACTGCTAGTCAAGGATATTATATCCAGTAAAAATATGGGAATACAGTCTTTTCCAGACAAGCAAATGCTTAGGAAAATGTGCTACCAATAGAACAGCTCTAGAAGAAATGCTCAGGGGAGTCCTAAACATGGAAGTGAAAGGATGACATTTATTAATACTATCATGAAAACACAGGAAAGTATAACTCACTGGTAAAGCAATTATACAAGGGCCTCAGAGAAAGGACTCAAATGATACCACTACAGAAATCCACTAAATCACAATGGCAGACAATAAGAAAGATATACATGGCAGGATGTACATAGCTCTATGCAAATACTACACCATTTTACATAAGGGACTTATGCATCTGTGGGTTTTGGTTTCCACACAGATTCCTCTTTCCTCTGTTGCATGGATACTGAGGGAAGACAGGCTATTTTAAACTGAGTGCTTTTGTTTGTGGGAGTCTAGAATATTGGTTTATGCTTGGCATAGAGTGCCTAAGTGACTAGCTCTCAATAAAAACCTTGCATGCTGAGTCTCTAATGAGCTTCCCTGGTAGACAACATTTTGTACAAATTGTTACATATCATTGCTGGAGGAAAAAAATGTGTGATTCCATAAGGAGAGGACTTTTGAAAACCTGTGCAGATATCTTTCAGTCTTCACTCCAGGCATCTTTTCCTTTTGCTGTTTTTGTTTTATGTCCGTTTAATGTATTTTTTTCCTTTTTGATTATGGTAAAATCACATAAAATAAATTTATCATCTCAACAATTTCTGGGTTCAGTAGTGTTAAGCATATTCACATTAATGTGCAACTAAGCTCCAGAGCATTTTCATCTTGCAAAACTAAAACTCTATACCCATTCAACAACAGCTCCACTTCTGCTATAGTAAATCTGAGTTTTAGTTGAACTGTAAGCTGAGTCCTGCGAGTTTTCCTAGGAACTCATCAAACTTGTGGTAGTCTTAGGAACACCTGACACTGATGTATTCACGTTAAGTTAGTCTTTGAGCTGCCTTCACTGAGCACACATTTTACATGTGGGAGGTGGGGGTAGAGGAATTATCACTTCCGCATTCAGTGAATCTTCATTTTTACATAGATAAAATAAACATAGGGCAGAGGAAACAGTCAGATATGCATTTTATTCAGGTAAGCAGAGGGATGACTTTTTTGTTTTGTTCTTTGTCTGGTACCTGTGAAGATAAGCTATTAATTTACATTGTCAGGGTGAAATTTACAGAACTATTTTAGGGTAAAGAACTTGGGGCTCATTGTGGGCAAATTATGAGAGAGGTATGCAGTTTTATTTTTCTTATGTTTGTAGCTATCTTATTTAGGAACAAAATGGGGGGTAGCCTTGTGTGACCCAGGTCCCAGCTTGACTTTTCCCTTTGGCTTAGTGAGTTTGGTGTCCCAAGATTTTTTTTTCTTTCACAGTAGTAAAATGGTTACTATAGAGAAGCAAATAAACTTTTTTAACTCCTAAAATTTCCATTTGGTTCTTTGTTAAATTTTTTTTGTGCTTGTGTGTGCACTTGTTGAGATGTCTATATTTCTTTCAGAGGTGTTCACGATTGCATGTTGGAGCATTTTGACAATTTTGGCTTTAAGACTGTCAGATAATCCCAACATCTCTGCCTTTTTGGCATTGGTATCTGTTAATTGTCTTTTCCCATGTAGGTTGAGATTTTCCCAAATTCTTCATATTGTGAGAATTTTGAATTATATCCTGGGAATTTTGAATATCAGGTTATGAGACTCTTGGTCTTGTATACATTCTATAAAGAATGTTGATATTTTTGTTTTAGCATGTAGTCTACTTATCTTCTCTGGTGATACCTTTGCCATGACTCTTTTCCTCATGATAGAGCTAATGCAAAAGTGAAAGGCTGCAGAAGGAAGGTGTTTATTAAAGACAGGGTGAGTCTTGAGGGCACTGTTTAAGGTGTCTGTGCCCAGGAGGCAGCTGGAACTGCTGGTGGTGCACAGATTTCAGAATCCTCAGTGAATACCAAACATGGAGGTAAGGTAGTAAAGAAATGGCCTACTAATTAAAAGTTCTGTCAAGTTTTAACTGCATCTCTGAGATTTATAATGTTACAAGCAACAGTGCCAAGTGAGGAGAGCACCACTTATGGTCTCAACTTTACCGATTATTGAACCGGTACAGATGGATAAACAGAGGACTAAATATTGTTTTATTATAGGTGACCAAGTGTTAACATTTGGCTATTACTTACACTCCGGCTTGGATAGACCTCAGTCCGGCTTCTTTCTCCTTACAATCACCTAAATATTGGCTTGCTCCCTAGTTGGAGGGAGCAGCCACTTTAATTCAAAATCTACCTGTAACAGTTTGTCCTGAGAAGCAATTGACCACAGCATAAAATAGTTTGTGAGGTCACCTGGTCATGTTGTCTGTTCATTCTCACTCTTTTCTGCAATTTCCCTTCAAAAAATCCTGCTAGACCTGCTTATCTTTTCTTGCAAGGGGAAAGCCTTTTTCTTTTGATTCTGACATACTCAAAGACTCTGAGGTCAGAGTATTCTTCCTATGATAATAGTGTTTGTGAAAAAAGTCTTTCCTTATCTAAGATTAGATTCTTTTTATTTAACTTAGTGATATGAATGGAGGAAAAAAAGTGTATGTATGTGTGTCTATTGTGCTATACTCCAGCTTAGTTATAAATCTAAAACGAATGTAAAGAAGTAATGTAATAAAAATAATAAAACTAATAACCCTTCTGAGGAGAATGATAGAAGACTGGAGAAATTTGGCACTTTTTTCTTTGATAAACAGACCTAGTTATAGAAAGATAATTATTTTCCCTAACTTACTATATAAACTAAATACTACTGCAATTAGCATCACAATAGAATTTTTTTGGCATCTGACTGAAAGATTCTTAAGCTCTTCTGAAAGATCAAAGTACCAGAGGAGCCAGGAAAAAGAGAAAGTAATAGAGAATGTTGAATATAGTGAGCTCCAAATTTCTCTTCAAAGAATCCGTATTCCATTTCTGTTTTCTTTGTTCTCCATTTTAAAGTTTAACTTTCTCATTCTCTTCCTCTCCTTGCCTCTAGTTTCAGTAAACAACCTTCCCGCCAGCTCTAATCAGTAGTTCATATCTGTACCCCTGGTTACTTGCTCCATCCTGAGTCACTTCTGGTCACCTGCTCCATCTTGAGTCACCTCTGGTCACCTGCTCTGACTTAAGTCACCTTTAGTCACCTGTTTCATAACAGTCTTTATTGCCGAAACTTCTCACCCTGCCACTCTGGCTCATACCCCTGCTCTCTTTAAAATAGCCAATTGAAATTAGCTTAGACTGTGCATTTCAACCCTAGCCAACAGGGGAATGACACAGCAGTAAGGGTGACCTGCATCAGGGATAAGATCCTTCCCCTTCCCTGTTCAGGTGTGTTCTTGCCATTGCTCTATCCATGAGATGCACCCTTCTATAGAAGCAAAAATTGTCTTGCTGGGAAAATTTATGTTTGAGTGCTATTCCTTTTGTGGCAATGAAAATTTGCTTCTAACCAGAAGAACAAACATTACTTGACATTTAAAATATAATTAGGTTATAGCAACTAAAATAGGTTAAAGTGGTATAAGAATAAATATACAAAAATAAATATTGAATAAACAAATATACAACAAAGAAAGAAAAGAACATTAAAAGGAGAGAACTAAATATAAAACTGAATGGGGATGTAGGACATAAAAAAAGAGCCATTTTAAACAAGTGGGAGAAACAGGGATTCATTAAACGATGGTGAATCCTTCACTCTTTGCCCCGAGTAGATGTGCTAAAGAAAAAATTATTCAATGAAACTTGTTAAAGCATGGCAAGGAAGTCTTTATTCCGGATCATCGTGATGGATATAGGGACTATTTCACTGGGGTTTTACAGCAGGAAAAAGAGATTGGATTCAACTCCAAAAGTAGCATGGGAAAGTAGTAATTTATAGCCAAGGAGCAGGGTGGGAGTCAGTGGATGGAAAATTACTAAGAGGAAACATCAGGACTAAGGGGAATTCTGGCTAAACCTGCCTATCAGGATTCTTGCTGAAGACAGGATAGAGTGATCAGACATCACCTAGGGAATGGTGGAGGATGGGGAAACAGGCAGATATCAAAGATGATCAGATATCAAGGGTAGGGTGTTCTTGCTAAAAGGACTTAGCAGGGTTCTTTGTTAAAACTGGATTTTACGAGGGGAGTACACAGATGGGCCTAGGAGAAGTTTCAGGAGCCTGACTAAAGTTTGGTCAAATGAAACTCTTTGTCAGATGAGGCAATCAAATGTATAATAATGCAACCAAATTGTATTAAACAAAACATGTGTGAATGTATTTATTCTGTGGGGTGGACAAAGTCATTGTAAGAATGACAGAAAAACCAGGAACAGACAAGGAAATGATTGATGAAAGTGTGAACAAAAAAGCCAAACTCTAAAAAAATATCTGAAGATTTATTCTGAGCCAAATGTGAGGACCATGACTTATATGCAGGGGCTTCCTTCTACTTATGATTTTTCCCTAGCTGTTAAAAAAGAGGAAAGATTGTTTTTTTTTTTTTTTCAGATTTAGATGCTGAGCATAATAAAGAATTAACATGTCTGGTTTTCCTTTACACTGACAACACATAACTAGTGTGTTGATGCAAAATTCAAACTCTGTAAAATATTTGAAGAAATTTATTCTAAGTCACATGTGAGGACCTGTGACACAGCCTCAGGAGATCCTGAGAACATGTGCACAAAGTGGTTGGGTTGCAGTTTGGTTTTGTAAGTTTTGAGTAGACATAAGATATCAACCAATACATGTGAGGTATACATTGGTTCAGTCCTTAAAGGCATGACAACTTGAAGTGGAGGCACTCACAGGTCATAGGTCGATTCAGAGATTTTCTGAATTCGGCAATTGGCTGAAAGAGTTGAGTTATTATCTAAAAACCTGTAATCAATAGAAAGGAGTGTCTGAGTTAAGATGAGGGGTGTAGAGACCAAGGTTTATATTAGGTGGATGAAGTCTCATAGGTGGACATCCTTAGAGGCAATAGATGGCAAATGTTTCCTTTACAAGATGTTAGACTCTCAGTTAATATCTTAAGGACCAGAAAGACCTGGAAAGGGAAAGAGATTCTCTACAGAATGTAAATTTTCTCCACAGCAATTTTGCAGAGCCATTTCAAAATATGTCAAGGAAATATATTTTGGGATAAAATACTTCAGTTTCCTTCAGGGCCTGTTATCTGTCATTTGATGCTATACTAGAGTCAGGCTTGAATTTGATATCTTATTGCTACAAAGAGTTTGTTTTGTCAGTCTTAATATCTCTGTTTTAATGTTAGTGCTCGTCCATTGTACCTGAGTTCCAAAGGGAGGAGAGTATAATGAGGCACGTCTCAGGTGAAGATGGGGCAAGTATTGGGGGTGCTGTTGGAGCTATCTGAGTCAGGGACAGATTCCAGACTCCTTGATGGAGACCCAGGAAGGGGCAGGATAGATGATAAGAAAGGGTCCCGGAAACTGGGAGATACTGAGGACTTGTGCCCACAGCCCCAAGATCTAGAGCACCCCATGGAGGTGCCGAGCGAGGAGTGTGCCCTTAGCTCCCTATTGCAATTTTTCACCTCTGCCATAGATGTCCAGGGAAGGAATGGGCGAGGCTGTGTCTTCCAACAAAAATTGATTTTAGGGAGGAAATGGGCCTGGCAAATCAGTATGAAAGCAGTAGTCACTCCAGTTTCAGTTCTCTAGTGGTATTTTTTAAAATGTTTTCATTTTGGAGAATCCTGTTGTGAAACTAAATCTCATCAATAAACTCCTCTATCTTTTTACCATGTGCCTTAAAGTGATTTCTATGCCTGCATGACCATGAAATAAACAAAAGCATATTTGCCCTGATTAGAAAGTGTGCACAGTATAACTGGGATTTCTTATTAAAACATTTTCAAATTAAAAAAAAAAAAAAAACCCAAATGCAGGTATGGATGCTTGCCACTTACAGATTTCCATTAACAAGAATGAAGTCTCAGAGAAATAAAGTGTCTTTTTTAACCAAAACTACTAAAAGGGAAGTGGCCAGATTCCTATCCTATCAAAGTAACAACTTCGATTTTGGGGGAAAGCAGCCACAAATCTTTGTTTTCCTCTCTAAAATTCTTTATTGCCTGACAGCAATAAAGTTCTTCCCCCTTTTTGATTCCAGGCATACACCTTATCATTGTACACAAGGACAACACATGACATCTGTGAGCTCCCATTTGAGCCCTCACACCCTTAAAAACAGTTCTGCAACAAAAGACCCTACTAAGAATCTACCCTGCTTAAGGAAGCAATTATTTCTTCCTCCTACAGAGGTTTAAAAATAAATTTCTGATATAAAAGCGCTGAAAATCTATGGTTCAAATATAAAGTGAGACTTATTGTAGGATATCCCAATTTGCCACAACATATGTGTAATGTCCCCACACTGGGACCATAGAGGTGGACAGAGAGGGTGCAACTTCAAATAAAGCAAGTTTCCCATCCCCTGGGGGGAGAACAAAATGTCAATAGTCAATTAACATAGAATGATTTCTGTTGCAATAACAATAAAAATACTATCGGCATTTACCTGACTGTGATTCTGTGTCAGACACTTGCTGATCAGTTTATGAGTCCTGTTTTTCTCACACCAATTCTGAGTGTAAATGGTATGTTTATCATTAGTTTACATATGGGAAAATTGAGGCCCTAAGGGCCTTCTGTGTTCTCATCAACGCTGAGCAGTCCTTTGCAGGGGACTTCCTGATCTTCTCCTTCTTCCTAGTGACTAGGCATAGGATCCTAATCTCATAGTGGTCCCTGCTCTCTCTCTCCTCAGCGCTCATCCCAGCTGTCACCCACTCATATCTTACAACACTTCCACTTACCCTTCTGGATGCCTATGGTCCAGAGTGAGACCAGGTCCAAACCTGAGCTTCCTGCTAAGTCAACGTGACCTTTTCCTGTCAGTCAGGGAAGAAGTGCTGTGAAAGTGGCCCCACGTTGAGTGACTTGCTGTCACCAGTCAGAGCTCAAGACTGCCCACATTACAGTAATACCTGCTTTTGCCAGCAGGGGCATCTTACCTCCTAGACCTGGAGATCCTCAGAGAAGACAAGGGAGAGACACACTCTTAAACACTCACACCTGTTGAGGTCACAGGCCTCAGGGTGCATGAGCCCCAAGCTGGGGTGTCCCTCCAATCAACCCTCTCTGTGCGTGGACAGGTGGGGCAGGCTAAGGCTGGCTTAGCCCCTTCCTCCTAAAGGGCCCCAATTTCAGTCAGTGCTGTTAGGAGTCATCCGCTTATGGCCGTTTTCTCCTTCATGCTCCTTTCCCCTCACACCAGAAGCTCATTTCCAAGGCTAAGAGAAAATTCTCACACATTTTTGTCTGATTTTTCTTATTTAATGATTGCATTATATGCTTTCTTCTACAAGATGCACTGACTTTGAGAGAGGTCAGTGCATCTTGTACTTGTGCCAGAGCAGGGCAGGCTACAACTTGGCCAGTCCCGAGGGCACAGGCCTGGATCCTGAAGACACTGGGGAAAACTCCAACAGAGCATTGGGCTTAAGAAAAGACCACCAATCTCCAGCCAAATGCTGGCCAGCTGCCTGCTCTGTTTCCACCCAGCCCTATACCAGGGTCTGAATGCTGGGTCTAGAATCCCAAGTTGGTGTGAGTAGATGCCCCAGGACTGGTAGTCTGAGAGGTAGACTGACAGACCAGGAGGGCCCCTCAGAGGAGGAGGCAGCAGAAAATCTCCACATGGCTTGAGGGGATGTACAGCTGTGGAGATGAAGTGCGGCCCACCAATCACCTGTTCATTGACCTGCTGTGCAGGTGCAGGCCCAGCTCTTGCCCTCTTTGGGCCTCAGGTTCCTCACCTGCACAATAGGCATAATTATACCCCCAGCATGCAGGGGATGCTTCTGAATGGAGAGGAGCTGAAGTTATAAGAAAGCAGATTTGGCCCAAGAAGAGGAAGAGCGGGTCAGAGTTGGTAGGGAAAGACGATAGGGGCCACTTCAGCACAGCCAGGGACTGCCTCCCTGGAAGTCCTCAGAGCAGTCAGACAGGGGAAGGCTCTGAGGCTGTGGTCAGAACCACAAACCAGGGACCAGGCGAGGTTGTTTTCTGTATTGCTTTGGGGTGATTAGCTGCTGTGTCACTGCTCCTCCCTCATCTCTGCTCACAGGGAGCTCCAAGATGAGCCCAGTGCACTCTCTGCCCCGTTGGTTACCCACATGAAATCATTACAGCCAAATGTCATCATCACAATGGCCACCAGGTTAGTACTTTGGAAATTTATCCAAATAATGGCTTGCCTGTTCTGAGATGATTTTGATAATATATCATCATTGATTGTAGCCATAGTTTATTCAACCATTCTCCTATTGGCTATTAAGTAGTGCTTGATTTACTTTTTATGCATCTTAAACCAGTTGTGGTGAGCATTCTTGTACATAAATGCAAATATGGAAGATATAGAGCAATGTTCATATAGTAGTACTATTTGTAATAGCACAAAACTGGAAACAGTCCATTTATATATTAAGGAAACGATTCAATGAATTATGTTATATTCACATCATGTGATACATGCAACAATAATAATGAACAAATTAAACCATATGCAAACATTTGAAATGACAGATGCCAGATGTCAAAGAAGGCATGCTATATGAAAGTAGACAAAACTGGCATTTAGGCATATATGCACTTATATTAAAACAGTTTCACAGAAAACAAGGATTCTCACCTTCCTGAATAATATTTTTTTTTGTAATTTTATTTTTTAAGTAATCATGCAGTAAAATTGACATTTTGAAGTATACAGTTTAATGAATTTGTAAGCATATGTTGATTTACCACCCATACATGCTGTTGGTGGTAAATCAACACATGCTTACAAATTCATTAAACTGTACACAGAAGCTGTTCCCTCATTCCCAAAAGCCTCCTATGTGCTTTATTTTTGTGGTCATACCTCTCTATCCACCTAAGCCCCTGTAACCACTAATCTGTTTTTCATCACTATACTTTTGTCTTTTCAAGAATGCCATATAAATGGAATCACACAGCATGTAATCTTTTGAGTCTGGCTTCTTCATTTAGCATAATGCCATTTAGTTCTATCCAAGTTTTTGAATGTATCCATATTTCATTTGTTTTATTGCTAAGTAATAGTCCATATTGTATGGATGTACCACAGTTTAGTTATCCATTCACCCAAGGATATTCAGATTATTTCTCATTCTTTGTGATTATAAATAGAGCCGCCATAAACATATGTATATGGGTTATTGTGTAATCATAAGTTTTCACTTCTTTATAGATCAATTTAGGAACAATTGACATCTTAACTGTATTGAGTCTGTTAACTCATGAATATGTGCTGTCATATTTTGTTTTTCTGGAGATTTTACTGAGAGAGGATTCTTGGAAGCTTATACTAGTTTTCTCTGGCCTTTGTTTACCTTTTCACTTTGCTGATTTTTGTTTGTATCTTCTTACTTTAATAGTTATAAGCTATTAATATGTGTATGACTATATGGTGAATTCTGTGAGCCCTCCTTGGTAATCATCAGCAATCATCGAAACTGGGTGTAGTTTCAGAGATTCCTGACACAGTGGTGGCAGGGTCTGAAATTTTCTAGTGCAACCCAAAACTCTAAAACATAAAAGAGCATTGTTTGGGTAAAGGAAAAATTAATGGTTGAAGAATGATGAATCTCTGATACCTGTGTGACTATGGGGTTACTCATGACTTCATATGAAGTAGCCAGTCAGCTACTTGTCTGTTATGAGAGGTGAAGCCACCTAGGATATTTAACAATAATGCATCCAAGTCCAGTGGAGTTCACTCACTGGATCTCTTGCGCTACTATTGACCATGCTGGATAAAGTGAGGGGGAAAAAGCAAAGCTGGGTAATGCCTTTGTCTTTGTTTTTGTTTTCTCTTCTCCAGGCAGAAGGAGAAAGGTCACAAACATCTCTAAAGATGATATTTACGTAAGCCAAAAATGTTAAAAGTTGATGTTACTCTTTTCCAAGTGGAAGGGAAAAAATATATCAGATCCTTTGGACAAAGCAAAGCTTTGGATAAACCAGAGGGGAAATAAAGGGAAAGATACTCCAGTCTTTTCTTAAACTTGGCTGCTGCTTCTGATGTAGCCTCTTACTCTCCTCTGGCATTCCAGCCAAGATTTCTCATGGGAGCTATAATGTTAACCTTGTAAATGCTAAATTTATTGTTTGCAGTTTTAATAAACTAGGAATGAGATGAAAAATGAATAAAAAATGATGCTGTATTTGTGGCTATTGCATTTGGATGTCTCATAGGGGTAATTTTATATGGAAATAAGCTTGTTAGAGTACTTTAGAGGACTTATGTAGAATATGTTGAATAACCTCACCAGATTAATTCCGATTTATTTATCTCTATTTATTTATTCCTGCTGTTGTGTTTCTGAGTGACTATACTCTATTTTTTACACTACACCCACCTCGTCCGCTCCTGCCTGACAAATTGTTCCAAAATCATAAACAATGATTGAACTATTTGGATAAGAAGAAACTGTAAAATAAAGCACATATATCAATAAAAGGAAAGAATTACAAGGTAAATTTGTGCATTTGCTTGCATGTGTGCATTGCGTTATACCTGTAACATGTGGTCCCTATTCTCCCCTTATTAAGACTCTTACTGATGAAGGAAGAGTTTGTACTATTTTGGAAAGTATCCTCCTTACTGTGATTAGAAAAACATTTTTGTCAATATTTTATTAGCCTAGTTTTTAGGGCTTAGTGGGGAAAAAAAGAACTTATTTTTTATAGGATTGTACTTTAACCAAAGCAAAGCAAAGAAATTGCATTTCAAATACAAACATTCAATTGGCATACCATTGCTCTAAATTAACCTGGTGCCCTTAAAATATCGTTTTCTTGCCCCTGAAGTCACTACTTCAAAAGATGGAGAAAATATTAATGATACTTTATTATTATTTTTATTGATATGTGCCATAGCGGATGTATATACTTTGGGATACAGGCAATAATTTGATACATTTCTGTAATACGTGAAAAACAAGAGTATTGGGGATATTCATCGTCTTTAATATTTGTTTTTTCTTGGTGCTAGCAACATCTGAATTATTATTTTCTAGCTATTTTGAAATACACAATAGATTAACATTGACTATATTCACCCTATTGATCTATCAAATACACTGGTTCTTATTTATTCTATCTAACTCTATATTGTACTCATTGAAGAGAGATTAATTAATGACACTTTTGCTGTGCCATGTTCACTTGTATTTCATCCTCTCTAAAACCAAGGAATGCCACAAAGCTTATCTGCATTTTGTAGATAAGAAAACTTAAAGATGTGGCATACTTAAAATCACTTAGCTGGTGCAACCAAAATTTAGATCAGATCTGAAACTTTGTTATTCACCATTCTATTCTACTCTAAGTAAGAGTAAATGACTTTGCTTAGAAGGGCTTATTTATTCATTGACAAAAATTTTTAACTGCTGACTATGTATGTACCAAGCATTGTTCTAGGTTTAATATTACGATGTCTCTACTCTAATTCACACAGCTTAGTACTGGTTCAGAAATGCACATAGATAAATGCAAAGGGTGAAGGAATCCTGAAAACATATCTAAGAATGGGAATTTGAATAGGTTATAATAAAATTGGTACTTCAAATCTGTGGGGATTATTCTATTCAAAGATATTCTTCATTAAGAAATATGGGATCACTGCCTAGTCTTTAGCAAAAATATAAAAAAGGATCCCTTTTAGAATGATTATACTACAGTAAATTCTATATGGACCGAAGATGCAAAATTAGAAAGTAAAGATGCCAAGATAGTACATGAAAACATAAAGAAATGTTTTGTAGTATTGACATGTAACTCAGTATTCATACAGGGAAAGACTGATAAATTTGATTACAAACAATATTAAAGCCTATGTATGGAAAATTTTCATAAACAAAGTTAGGAGTATTTTGCGACAAACATGTTAATTTTATGTGAGTAATACAATGCAACATGGGCTGTTGCAGCTTGGGGATTTACAATCACAGGACTCTAATTGATGGCCGACAGTATGTGGGGTGAGGTTTTGTTGAGGTATGCATAGGAGGTGGGCTCTAAATGGCTAAAGTATGTTTTGTGGGCTATTTTTAAAACAATTGGATGTGTAAAAGTTTTATTTTACTACCAGCAGAATTGAGCTAATGGGTCTCAGCCTGCAGGGAAGAGGATAACCTAGGGGATAATACACAAAGGCCATTTTTGGCTCATTTGTATAACATTTCAATAAGATTAAAAAACAGTTTGAAAAACAGAGTACATACTACATTCCTATTCGTGTGAAAAATATCTGAGAGTATAGGTATGTGTTTTAATTTCTCCTGGTGTATATATGTGTATAGTACACAGAGCAATAAATTTTAAAAGATGACCGTTATTAACAGAAGTGTTTGGGGTGGGGGGAAATTGGACCAGAGGCCAAAAGAACTCCAGTTTTTAAAATGCTTTAGCACATATATGTATTTTTTCAAATTTTATTTTACTCGGGATGTAGGAAAATGTGGCACATATATACCATGGAATATTATGCAGCCATCAAAAATGATGAGTGTGTGTCCTTTGTAGGGACATGGATGAACCTGGAAACCATCATTCTCAGCAAACTGACACAAGGACAGAAAATCAAACGCCGCATGTTCTCACTCATAGGTGGGTGTTGAACAATGAGAACACATGGACACAGAGAGAGGAACATCACACACTGGGTCTGTCAGGGGGGGGGAGATGGGGAGGGACAGCAGGGGGTGGGGAGTTGGGGGAGGGATAGCATGGGGAGAAATGCCAGATATAGGTGATGGGGAGGAAGGCAGCAAATCACACTGCCATGTGTGTACCTATGCAACAATCTTGCATGTTCTTCACATGTACCCCAAAACCTAAAATGCAATTAAAAAAAAAAGCTAGTTAGGCCAGGCATGGTGGCTCACACCTGTAATCCTAGCACTTTGGAGGCTGAAGTGGATGGATCATTTCAGCCCAGGAGTTTGAGACCTGCTTGGGCAACATAGTGAGACCCTGTCTCTACAAAAAATAAAGATTAGCTGATTAGCCGTGTGTGGTGGCATGCACCTATAGTCCTACCTACTTGGGAGGCTGAGGTGGGAGGATTGGTTTAGCCTGGGAGTTCCAGGCTGCAGTGAGCCATGATCACACCACTGCACTCCTGCCTAAGCAACAGAGCGAGACCCTGTCTCAAAAAAAAAACTACTTAATTTTTCGTTTAAAACCCATTGTGATAGTTACTATTATGTTTCCTAAAGAAAATAATGTATGGGAACCACTTTTATATTAATATATTTCTACCGCTGTCAGAGCAGTAATAAACTATCACTAATACATTCCAATATTTATTCTTGTGATCTTCATGCCTGGGTTTTCTCCAGAGATGTGTGATGCTTGGTCTCATGATCTGTTTTATTGCTGTGCTTGGTTGAGACAGAAAGACTTCATAGACTTGTGATATAGAACAAGAGGCATGCTAAAAGTTTTAAGAATATCTTTATTTCTATTTTATTTATTAAATTTACTTTTTTATTATACTTTAAGTCCTGGGGTACACGTGCAGAACATGCAGGTTTGTTACATAGGTATACATGTGCCATGGTGCTTTGCTGTGTCCATCACTCCGTCATACACATTAGGTATTTCTCCTAATGCTATTCCTCCCCTAACCCCTACCCCTCTGCTAACCCTCCCTTAGCCCCCCGCCCCCTGACAGGCCCTGGTGCATGATGTTCCCTTCCCTGTGTCCATGTATTCTCATTGTTCGACACCCACTTGTGAGTGAGAACATGCGGTGTTTGGTTTTCTGTTCTTGTGTCAGTTTGTTGAGAATAATGGTTTCCAGCTTCATCCATGTCCCTGCAAAGGACATGAACTCATCCTTTTTATGGCTGCATAGTATTCCATGGTGTATATATGCCACATTTTCTTTATCCAGTCTGTCATTCATGGGCATTTTGGTTGGTTCCAAGTCTTTGCTATTGTGAACAGTGCTGCAATAAACGTACGTGTGCATGTGTCTTTATAATAGAATGATTTATAATCATTTGGGTATATACTCAGTAATGGGTATGCTGGGTCTAATGGTATTTCTAGTTTTAGATCCTTGAGGAATGGAGACACTGTCTTCAACAATGGTTGAACTAATTTACACTCCCACCAACAGTGTAAAAGTGTTCCTATTTCTCCACATCCTCTCCAGCATCTGTTGTCTCCAGATTTTTTAATGATCGCCATTCTAACTGGTGTGAGGTGGTATCTCATTGTGGTTTTGATTTGCATTTCTCTAATGACCAGTGATGATGAGCATTTTTTCATATGTTTGTTGGCTGCATAAATGTCTTCTTTTGGGAAGTATCTGTTTATATGCTTTGCCCACTTTTTGATGGGGTTGTTTTTTCTTGTAAATTTGTTTAAGTTCTTTGTAGATTCTGGATGTTAGCCCTTTGTCAGATGGATAGATTGCAATTTTTTTTTCCCAGTCTGTTGGTTGCCGGTTCACTCTAATGACAGTTTCTTTTGCTGTGCAGAAGCTCTTTAGTTTAATTAGATCCCATTTGTCTACGTTGGCTTTTGTTGCGATTGCATGTTTTACTCATGAAGTCCTTGCCCATGCCTATGTCCTGAATGGTATTGCCTAAGTTTTCTTCTAGGGTTTTTATGGTGTTAGGTCTTATGTTTAAATCTTTAATCAATCTTGAGTTAATTTTTGTATAAAGTGTAAGGAAGGGGTCCAATTTCAGCTTTCTGCATATACCTAGCAAGTTTTCCCAACACCAATTATTAAAGAGGGGATCCTTTCCCCATTGCTTTTTTTTTGTCAGGTTTATCAAGATCAGATGGTTGTAGATGTGTGATATTATTTCTGAGGCCTCTGTCTGTTCCATTGGTCTATATCTCTGTTTTGGTATCAGTACTATGCTGTTTTGATTAGTGTAGCTGTGTAGTATAGTTTGAAGCCAGGTATCATGATGCCTCCAGCTTTTTGTTTGTTTGTTTTTGCTTAGGATTGCCTGGGCTATTCAGGCTCTTTTTTGGTTCCATATGAAGTTTAAGGTGGTTTTTTCCAATTCTATGAAGAAAGTCAATGGTAGCTAGACGGGGATAGCATTGAATCTATTAATTACTTTGGGCAGTATGCACATTTTCACAATATTGATTCTTCCTAACCATGAGCATGGAATGTTTTTCCATCTGTTTGTGTCCTCTCTTATTTCGTTGAGCAGTGGTTTGCATTTCTCCTTGAAGAAGTCCTTCACATCCCTTATTAGTTGTATTCCTAGATATTTTATTCTCTTTGTAGCAATTGTGAATGGGAGTTCACTCATTATTTGGCTCTGTGTTTGTCTGTTATTGGTGTGTAGGAAAGCTTGTGATTTTTGCACACTGATTTTGTATCCTAGACTTTGCTGAAGTTGCTTATCATCTTAAGGAGATTTTGGGCTGAGATAATGGGGTCTTCTAAATATACAATCATGTGGTCTGCAAATAGAGACAAGTTGACTTCCTCTTTTCCTAATTGAATACCCTTTATTTCTTTTTCTTGCCTGATTGCCCTGACCAAAACTTCCAATACTATGTTGAACAGGAATGGTGAGAGAGGGCATCCTTCTTTCTAGCTGGTTATCAAAGGGAATGCTTCCAGTTTCTGCCCATTCAGTATGATATTGGCTGTGGGTTTGTCATAAATAGCTCTTATTATTTTGAGATACATTCCATTGATACCTAGTTTATTGAGCATTTTTAGCACAAAGAGCTGTTGAATTTTGATGAAGGCCTTCTCTGCATCTGTTGAGATAATCATGTGGTTTTTGTCTTTGGTTCTGTTTATGTGATGAGTTACATGTACTAATTTGCACGTGCCATAGTGAACCATATGTTGAACCAGCTTTGCAACCCAAGGATGAAACCGACTTGATTGTGATGGATAAGATTTTTCATGTGCTGTTGAATTCTGTGTCTTTTAATTGGGGCATTTGGCCCATTTTACATCCACAATAATGGGAAGAAACCAGCGCACAAAGACTGAAAAATCCAAAACCCAGAATGCCTCTTCTCCACCAAGGGATCACACTCCTTGCCAGCAAGGGACAAACTGGATGGAGAATAAGTTTGATGAATTGACAGAAGCAGCCTTCAGAGGGTAATAACAAACTTCTCCGAGCTAAAGGAGCATGTTCTAACCCAATGCAAAGAAGCCAAGAACCTTGAAAAAAGGTTAGAAAATCAGCAAAGACAAGTATACCCTCTCTCACCACTCCTATCCAACATAGTATTGGAAGTTCTGGCCAGGGCAAAGGTTAGATGAAATGCTAACTAGAGTAACCAGTTTAGGGAAGAACATAAATGATCTGATGGAGCTTAAAACAGCAGAAGAACTTCGTGAAGCATACACAAGTTTCAATAGCCGAATCAATCAAGTGGAATAAAGGATACCAGAGACTGAAGATCAACTCAATGAAATAAAGTGAGAAGACAAGATTAGAGAAAAAAGAGTGAAAAGAAATCAACAAAGTCTCCAAGAAATGTGGGATTATGTGAAAAGACCAAATCTATGTTTGATCGGTGTACCTGAAAGTGATGAGGAGAATGAAACCAAGTTGGAAAACACTCTTCAGGATATTATCCAGGAGAACTTCCCAACCTAGCAAGGCAGGCCAACATTCAAATTCGGGAAATACAGAGAATGCCACAAAGATACTACTCTAGAAGAACAACCCCAAGATGCATGATCATCAGATTCACTAGGGTTGAAAGGAAGGAAAAAATTCTAAAGGCAGCCAAGAGAGAAAGGTTGGGTTACCCACAAAGGGAAGCCCATCAGCCTCACAGCAGATCTCTTGGCAGAAACTCTACAAGGCAGAAGAGAGTGGGGCCAATATTCAACATCCGTAACGAAAAAGAATTTTCAACCGAGAATTCATATCCAGCCAAACTAAGCTTCATAAGTGAAGGAGAAATAAAATACTTTACAGAGAAGTAAATGCTGAGAGATTTTGTCATACCAGGCCTGCCTTATAGGAGCTCCTGAAAGAAGCCCTAAATGTGGAAAGGAACAACCAGTACCAGCCACTGCAAAAATATACCAAATTGTAAAGACCATAGATGCTACGAAGAAACTGCATCAACTAATGGGCAAAACAACCAGCTAGCACCCTAATGACCATATCAAATTCACACATAACAATGTTAATCGTAAATGTAAACAGGCTAAATGCCCCGATTAAAAGACACAGACTGGCAAATTGGATAAAGAGTCAAGACCCCTCGGTGTGCTGTATTGAGGAGTCCCATCTCACACGCAAAGACACACATAAGTTCAAAATAAAGGGATGGAGGAAGGTTTACCAAGCAAATGGAGAGCAAAAAATTCAGAGGTTGCAATCCTAGTCTCTGATAAAACAGACTTTAAATCAACAAAGATCAAAAGAGACAAGCAAGGGCATTACATAATGGTAAAAGGATCAATGCAACAAGAAGAGCTAACTATCCTAAATATATATGCACCCAATACAGGAGCACCCAGATACATAAATTCTTAAAGACCTACAAAGAGACTTAGACTCCTACACAATAATAGTGGGGAGACTTTAACACTCCACTGTCAATATTAGACAGATCAGCAAGACAGAAAATCAACAAGGATATGCAGGATCTGAACTCAGATCTGGATCAAGTGGACCTAATAGACATCTACAGAACTCTCCACCCCAAATCCACAGAATATACATTCTTCTCAGCACCACATCGCACTTGCTCTAAAATTGACCACATAATTGGAAGTAAATCACTCCCTCAGCAAATGCAAAAGAACAGAAATCATAACAAACAGTCTCAGACCACAGTACAATCAAATTAGAACTAGGATTAAGAAACTCACTCAAAACCGCACAACTACATGGAAACTGAGCAACCTGCTCCTGAATGACTACTAGATAAATGATGAAACGAAGGTAGAAATAAAGATGTTATTTGAAACCAATGAGAAGAAGACACAACATGCCAGAATCTCTGGGACACATTCAAAGAAGTGTCTAGAGGGAAATTTATAGCACTAACTGCCCACAAGAGAAAAGAGGAAAGATCTAAAATCAACACTCTAAAATCATGATTAAAAGAACTAGAGGAGCAAGAAGAAGCAAATTCAAAAGCTAGCAGAATACAAGAAATAACTAAGATCAGAGCAGAACTGAAGGAGATATAGAAACAAAAAATCCTTCAAATATCAGTGAATCCAGGAGCTGTGTTTTTTGAAAAGATCAACAAAATAGACCACTAGCCAGACTAATAAAGAAGAAAGAGGGGAAGAATCAAATAGATGCAACAAAAAAATGATAAAGGGGATATCACCACCAATCCCACAGAAATACAAACTACCATCAGAGAATCTATAAACACCTGTATGCCAATAAACCAGATAATCTAGAAGAAATCGGTAAATTCTCAACACTTACACCGCCCCCCCGCCCAAGATTAAACCAGGAAGAAGTCAAATTCCTGAATAGACCAATAACAAGGTCTAAAGTTGAGGCAGCAATTTATAGCCTACCAACCAAAAAAAGTCCAGGACCAGACAGGTTCACAGCTGAGTTCTACCAGAGGTACAAAAAAGGAGCTGGTACCATTTCTTCTGAAACTATTCCAAACAATAGAAAAAGAGAAAATCCTCCCTAACTCATTTTATGAGAATATCTTTATTTTTAATAGTAGTTGATAATGTAAATAACATTGCAGTACATAATTCAATCTCATTTCTTTTTTCAATATTATATAATTCAGACTGCACTAATTTTGGCTTTTTCTCATCTAGCTGTTTCTTCAATATAAGTTTGTTACAATTTTGAGCCTCTGTTCTCTAATTCCAAACAATTTGGATTATTAATAGTTTTTTGGTTGTAAAGCATGGTCAGCCTCTGGAATCAGACAGTCCTCAGTTCTGAATTCTAGTCATTTAAGAACTGCATGGATTTGGGCAAGCTATTTAATCTCTTGTATTCTACAGTTTCCACATCTGTGTAATGGTGATAGTTGTAGTACCTACCTCATAGCACTTGTGGGAAATAAATGACATTTTCCATAAAAGCATGGTATAGGTACAAAAATAGCATATAGACAAATGGAACAGGATACAGAACCCAGAAACAAAGCTGCATACCTACAATCATCTGATATTCGACACTAATAAGCAATGTGGAAAGGACTACCTATTCAATAAATTGTGCTGGAATAACTGGCTAGCCATATGCAGAAGATCAAAACTGGATACCTACCTTGCACCATATACAAAACTTAAGATGAATTAAAGACTGAAATGTAATACCTAAACTACAAAAACCCCAGAGGAAAAACTAGGAAATACTATCCTGGACATCAGGCCCGGGAAAGAGACTTTGACTAACTTCCCAAAAGCAATTGCAACAAAAACAAAAATTGACAGGTGGGACCGAATTAAACTAAAGAGCTTCTGCACAGCAAAAGGAACTATTAACAGATTAAACAGACGATCTACAGAATGGGAGAAAATATTTTCAAACTATGCATCAAAGAAAGGTCTAATATCCAGAATGTATAAGGAACATAAATGTAGAATTCAACAAGTAAAAAACAACCCCATTAAAAATGGGCAAGGGTCATGAACAGACATTTCTCAAAGCAAGACATATATATGGCAAAAAATGCTCAACATCACTAATTATTAGTGTAATGTAAATCAAAACCACAATGTGAGATTCACTGGTTAGAATGGCTATTATTAAAAAGATAAAAATAACAGATTTTGGCAAGGTTGTGGGGAGTAAAAGGAGTACCTACCTTATAGCACTTGTGAGAAATAAATGACGTTTTCCATGTATGTTCTAATTATACACTGTTTGTGGGAATGTAAATTAGTTGAGCCATTGTGAAAAGCAGTTTGGAGATTTCTCAAAGAACTTGGAACTACTATTTAACCCAGCAGTTCCATTACTGGTATATACCTGCCCCCGCCCAAAAAAAAATTAAATCATTCTACCAAAAAGACGCATGAACTTGTATGTTCATCACAGCATTATTCACAATAGCAAAGACATGGAATGAACCTAGGTGCCCATCAACAGTGAACTGGATAAAAAATAATGTGGTATATATACACCATGGATTGCTGCATAGTCTTAAGAAATAATCAAATCATGTCCTTTCAGCAACATGGATGCAGCTGCAGTCCATTGTCCTAAGCAAATTAATGCAGAAACAGAAAGCTAATACTGAATGTTCTCACTTATAAGTGGGAGCGAAACATTGAGTGCACATAGGCATAAAGACAGGAACAATAGACACTGGAGATTACTAGAGGGGGAAGGGTGGGATGGGGAAGAGGTTTGAAAAACTACCTACTAGATACCATGCTCACTACCTGGGTGACGGGATCTTTTGTATGCCAAATCTCAATGACATGCAGTTTAGTTATGTAACAAACCTACACATGTACATACTGAACCTAAAATAAAAGTCTGAAAAAAGCAGATGGAATAAAAATTAGTTCTTATTTGGAAATTGAAAGTTATTAACAGCATTTTTATTTTTTGAGGGGTGTACATTTTATTAGAAACTGTAAATACTTTTCAGAAGACATTTTCAGTCAAGGCTCTTGTGTGGCCTACACAGAAAACTGAAGCTTTTTGAATTAGGGGCAAGGAGAGGGACAGTACAGAGGACAAGGACCCCTCACAATGAATGGCCTTCAGCTAGTTTATCAGCTTTTGCCATAGCTTCTTCAACGGGTCCCACCATATAGAAAGCCTGTTCTGGGAAATGGTCATATTCACCTGGCAAAATCTGCTGGAATCCTTTGATGGTATCCTTCAGGGGTACCATCTTCTCCATATGACCTGTAAAGATCTCAACAACATGGAATGGCTGAGACAAGTAATGCTGTATTTTCTGTGCAAAGAGCATGGTCAACTTGTCATCCTGAGAAAGTTCATACATACCCAGGATGGCAATGATGTCTTGGAGGGATTTGTAGTCCTGTGGGATCTTTTGCACCCCATGGGCAGTATCATAATGCTCATAGCCAACAATGTTGAGATCCATGATACATGAGGTGGAGTCTAGAGGATCCACAGCTGGATTGATGCCCAACTCAACAATGACATGTGACAGCACAATGGTAGCATCCAAATGGGTAAAAGTAGTAGCAGGGGCAGGGTCAGTCATGTCATCAGCAGGTACATAGATATCCTGTACAGAGGTGACAGATCCCTTCTTGGTGGTGGTAATTATTTCCTGCATAGTACTCAAGTCAGTGGTCAGGGTAGGCTGATAGCCCGATAAGGCAGACACCTTTGCGCCAGCCTGGGTGAAGCAAAAGATGTTATCAATAAATAGCATTACATCTTTACCTTCTTGATCTGTGAAGTATTCAACCACAGTCAGTTCAGTAGGGCTACCTGGGCATGAGCACCAGGTGGTTCGGTCATTTGACATATACCAGCACTACCTTGGAGATGGCATGTTTTAAGTTGATAAAACCAGATCATGGTATAAATCATTGCCCTCATGGGGTCCTGTCACCAACACCAGCAAACACAGAGTAACCACCATGGGCTTTGGCAACATTGTCTATTAACTCCAAGATCACTACAGTCTTGCCAACTCCAGCACCACCAAAAAGTCAAATTTTGCCACCCCTTGCCATAGAGAACTAGTAGATCTACAACCTTGATATCAGTCACCAGAACTTCCTGCTCAACACTCATTTCCATGAACTCAGGAGCCTCAGCATGAATGGGAGCAAATTGTTTGGTTTTGATGGGACATCATTCATCAGGCTCCCCACTGATATTCATGGTTCTGCCAAGTCTTAGGACCAACAGGGATTTTGCTTGGTGCACCAGAGATCCAGACTTTGGCCTCTAACCAAGCCGTCTGTACAACCCACAGCAATGGTCCTTACTGTGCTCTCACCCAAATGCTGGGCCACCTCCAAAATCAGCCTGATCTCCCTGCCTTGCACTTCCACCTATTTAGGATAGGTGGTAGTTCTTCATCAAACTGGAGATCTACCACTGCATTAATGACTGCCACAATGTGCCTGGTGACAGCATCTGCCTTCAACAAAGGAGATGCTTGTGCTGCATTGTCCCTGGCATGCTGGACTGCTGTGGGAATGGCCTGCAGTAAGAGCTGAGTTAGGGGTAGTGATGCTGAAGGACTGAGTCCCTGCAAGGCCTTAGAGGCTGAGGCAGTGGCCACATGACCCACAACATGGTGGAGTCCGGGTGGTCTAGCACTTTCAATTTTGAAAAGGTATTACTTTTGTAGAAACTGACTTTTTTCTGCAAAAAATCTCTAAAATGTTATCAAAACAACTCTTTCTAAATTTACTTACATTTTTAAATCTAAGCCCTGTACTATGTATGCAATTTTTTAATTTAAATGCTTTGAAGAAATATGTATTCTGAGCATGTAAAAACCCAGAGGTGATTAAGAGTTTGGCATTAACTTATGATAGGAAAACGAAGTGGTCAGAAATGTTTTTCAGATATTTTTAATTAAATTTGTTTTAAAAATTAATTTCTCTGGCAATTTCAACTTATTTTTTTGCAGCAAATATTTATGGACTTTTATAAACCTTTTGTTACTTGTTTCCTGATTTACTATTATTGATCTTTTGAATATGGATTAATTCTTTCTTATAATTAAAGTGGAATATAGAGCAGAATCTTACTGAAGAGGTTTGTGATAACATGTTGCAGCGGATATTCAGTAAATAGCTGCATGATATTTGAGTAATTATTTAAAATTGATTTTACTTTTTAGAGACATTTTAGGTTCAAAATTGAGCAGAAATTATAGAGTTCCCTTCCACACACAAACTCCTCCACAGTCAACATCCTACACCAGAGTGGTACCTTTTCTACAAGTGATGAACCTACCCTGATAACATTATCTCCCAAAGTCATGGCTTACATTAGAGTTAAGACTTGGTGTTATACATTCTCTAGGTTTGGATAAATGCATTACTCATATGCATCTACCATTATAGTATACGGAATAATTTCGCTGACCTAAAAATCCTCTAAGCCTTGCCTGTTCACTCATTTCTCACCCCTGACACCTGGCAATCACTATCTTTTTACTGTCTCTGTAGTTATGCCTTTTCCAGCATGTCATCTGTTGGAATCCTACAGTATTCAACCTTTCCATATATGCTTCTTTCACTTAGAAACATGCATTTAAAGTCTCTCCAGGCCTTTTCATAGCTTGATAACTCATTTTTTAAATTGTTGAATAACATTCCATTGTCTGGATATACCACAGTTTTGCTGAAGGGCATCTTGGCTTCTTCCAAGTTTTGTCAGTTATGAATAAAGCTGTTATAAGTATCTGTGTGCAGGGTTTTGGTGGACATGAGTTTTAAACTCATTTAGGTAAATCTCAAGGAAAGCAATTGCCAAATCATATGGTAAGAGTATGTTTAGTGTTTTAAAAACTGCCAAACTGTCTTCTAAACTAGCTATACTACTTCACAGTCCTACCAGCAATGAATGAGCGTTTCCATTGCTCCACGTACCTGTTAGCATTTGGTGCAGTCACTGCTTTGGATTTTGGTCATTCCAAGGGATGTGTAGTGGTATGTCATTGTTGTTTTAATTTGCATTTTCCTAATGGCATATGATGTTGAGCATTTTTTGCATGCTTATTTGCCATCTATATAGCTTCTTTGCTAAAGTATCTGTTCTTGTCTTTTGCCCATTTTAAAATATTTTTGTATTATAGTAATTTAATTTTATTCCTATATTAGATTAATGTAATCTCCATTAAAACACAGGATTTAAAGTTTGTAAAATAATTTCAACTTTTATTTTGAATTCAGAGTGTACATGTGCACGTTTGTTACATGGGTATGTTGCATCATGCCGAGGTTTGGGATACAAATGATTGTGTCACCCAGGTAGTGAGAATAGTACCCAAGAGTTAGTTTATCAACCCTAATGCCCCCCTTCTTTTCTTGCTGCTCCAATAGTCCGTACAGTGTCTAGTGTCTAGCCCAGTCCAGTGCTGACACCTTTATGTCCATGAGTACCTAATGTTTAGCTCCCACTTATAAGTGAGAACATGTGGTATTTGGTTTCCTGTTCCTGCATCAATTTGATTAGGATAATTATTTGATCGTTGTTTAATCAGATTTTTTATTTTCTTATTTGTGAGTTGTAAGAGTTCTTTGTACATTTTAGATAATAGTCTTTCATTAGATGTGTATTTTGCAAACATTTTCACATAATCTGTGGGCATGTCTGCTCTTTCTCTTAGTGGTGTCTTTAGTAGAGAAGTTTTAAATTTATTTTATTTTATATGTATTGTTTTATTTCAATAACTTTTGGGCTATAAGTGATTTCTAGTTACATGGATGAATTGTATAGCGAAGAAGTGTAAGATTTTAGGCCACCCGTCAGCCTAGTAGTGTACATTGTATAGAGTAGTTTTCTATTCCCTTCCCTCCTTCCCACCCTCCCAACTTCTTAGTCTCCATGTCCATATTACAGCTCTCTATACCTTTGCATACCCATAACTTAGCTCCTACTTATAAGTGAGAACATACAGTATTTGGTTTTCTGTTTCTGAGTTACATTACATAGGATAATGGACTCTAGTTCCATCCAAGTTGCTGCAAAAGAGATTATTTCATTCTTTTTAATGGCTGAGTAGTCTTCCATAGTGTGGAACATTTTCTTGATGGACACTAGGTTGATTCTATACCTTTGCAATTGTAAATTGTGCTGCAATAAACACACATGTGCTGGTGTCTTTTTGGTATAGTGACTTATTTTCCTTTGGATAGATAACCAGTAGTGGAGTTGCTGGATTGAATGATAGATTTCCTTTAGTTCTTTGAGAAATCACCATACTGTTTCCCATAGAGGTTATAAATACTAATTTACATTTCCATGAGCAGTGCACAAATGTCCCTTTTCACTACATCCATGCCAGCATCTGTTATTTTTGACTTTCTAATAGTGGCCATTTTTGCAAGGGGACGGTGGTATCTCATTGTGGTTTTAATTTGCATTTCCCTGATGATCAGTGATGTTGCATATTTTTATGCACCTGTTGGCAATTTGCATATCTTCCTTGAGAAATTTCTATTCATGTTGTTTGCCCACTTTTTAATGGATTTATTTGGAGTTTTCCTTCTTACTGATTTGTTCGAGTTCCTTATAGATTCTAGATATTAGTCCTCAGTCAGATGCACAGTTTGCAAATATTTTTCCCTTTCTGTAGGTTGTCCATTTACCCTGTTGATAATATCTTTGCTGTGCAGAAGCTTTCAGTTTAATTGGGTATTATTTTATTTAATTTTGTTTTGCTAAATTTGCTTTTGGGTTCTTACTCATAAATTCATTGCCTAGGTAAATGTCTGGAAGAGTTTTTATTAGGTTTTCTTTTGGGATTTTTGTGGTTTTAGGGTATTAGATTTTAAATCTTTAATCTATCTTGAGTTAATTTTTGTATGTACTGAGAGATGAGGATCCAGGTTATTCTTCTACACATGACTACCAGGGAGACTGAATCAAGTGTCCATTCTCCAGTGTATATTTTTTGTCTACTTTGTCAGAGGACAAGCTGGTTGTAGGTATTTGGCTTTATCTCTAGGTTCTCTATTCTATTCTGTTGGTCTATGGGTCTACATTTACTCACAGTACCATGCTGTATTGGTTACTATTTCCTTGCAGCATAATTTGAAAATGGGTAATGCGATGCTTACAGATTTGTTCTTTTTTCTTAGAATTAGTTTGGCTATTCAGGCTGTTTTTGGATTTAGTACGAATTTTAGGATTGTTTTTCTAATTTTGTGAACAGTGATGTTGGTATTTAGATAGGAATTGCATTGAATCTGTACGTTGTTTAGCACAGTATGGTCATTTTCGCAATATTGATTCTTGCAGTCCATGAGCAGGGGATGCTTTTCTATTTGTTTATGTCATCTATGATTTCTTTTTATTTGTCAGTGGAAAATAACTTTTATTGAGACCCCACCAGCTGGAAAATCTGTTCCTGGCATTAAGCTTCTTTCTTTGCAAATTGGTCTTTCTTGAGTGGTCCACGAATGCTTTCTTTTCCTCCTTGGTCTGGAAGTGGCCATGGCCAGACTTGAAGGTGGTGTCAATGAACTTAAGGTCAGTCTTCTCCAGGGCCTGCTGTTTGGTCTGCACCAGCAAGGACTTGTGGAGGGTGAGCACTCACTTCTTGGTTCCCACCAAACAGCCTTTCAGCATGACAAAAAATCATTGGTCACTTCACCATAGTGGACAAAGCCACCCAGAGGGTTGATGCTCTTGTCAGACAGGTCATAGTCAGTGGAGGTATTGTTATTGATATGTTAACTGTCCTTGATAAGGTAGCCCTGGCCAATCTTAAAAATCTTCTTGTTTGTCTCAGTGCAGTGATGGTAGCCTTTCTGACCAGTGCGTGCCGCAGGGAAGGCTGCATGAACATGATGCCATACTCTAATGCAGGCCACCTTGCACAGGTCTTGGTGGGTCTTGAGGGGCAGCTTCTTGCTGTGCCAATGACTGGTGACCCTTTTGTAGCCTTTGCCTGTGGTCATCCCAATGATGTCGATCATTTCTTCCTGATCAAACACTTGGTTCACAGGTACCTGCTGCTTGAGCCTCTCCCAGGCCCAGTCCAGCTTCTTTTTTTTTTTAATTTTGCTTTAAGTTCTGGGGTACATGTGCAGATCTTACAGGATTGTTACACAGGTATGCAGATAACGTGGTGGTTTGCTGCCTCCATCCCCCTTCACCTACATTAGATATTTCTCCTAATGTCATCCCTCCCCAATGTCCCTACACCCTGCTATGTCTCCCTTCGCCCCAAACTCCCAACAGACCCCAGTGTGTGATATTTTCCTCCCTGTGTCCATGTGTTCTCATTGTTTAACACCCACTTATGAGTGAGAACATGTGGTGTTTGTTTTGTGCTTGTGTCAGTTTGCTGAGAATGATGGTTTCCAGCTTCATCCATGTCCCTGCAAAGGACAGGAACTCATCATTTTTTATGGCTGCATTGTATTCCATGGTATATATGTGCCACATTTTTCTTTAACCAGTCTATCTTTGATGGGCATTTGGGTTGGTCCAAGTCTTTGCTATTAGGAACAGTGCTGCAATGAACATACATGTGCATGTGTCTTTAAAATAGATTGATTTACAACCCTTTGGGTATATATCCAATAATGGGATTGCTGGGTCAATGTTATTTCTATTTCTAGATCCTTGAGATATTGCCACACTGTCTTCCACAATGGTTGAACTAATTTACACTCCCACCAACAGTGTAAAAGCATTTCTGTTTCTCCACATCCTCTCCAGTCTCTGTTGTATCTCCAGATTTTTTAATTATCGCCATTCTAACTGGCATGAGGTGGTATCTCAATGTGGTTTTGATTTGCATTTCTTTAATGACCAGTGATGATGAGCATTTTTTCATATGTTTGTTGGCCTCATGTATGTCTTCTTTTGAAAAGTGTCTGTTTATATCTTTTGTCCTTTTTTTCATGGGGTTGTTTTTTTCTTGTATGTTTGTTTTAGTTCTTTGTAGATTCTGGATATTAGCCCTTTGTCAGATGGGTAGCTTGCAAAAATGTTTTCCCATTCTGTTGGTTGCTGGTTTACTCTAATAATTGTTTCTTTTGCTTCGCAGAAGCTCTTTAGTTTAATTAGATCCCATTTGTCTGTTTTGGCTTTTGTTGCCATTACTTTGGTGTTTAGTCATGAAGTCCTTGCCTATGCCTATGTCCTGAATGTTATTGCCTAAATTTTCTTCTAGGGTTTTTATGGTGTTAGGTCTTATGTTTAAATCTTTAATCCATCTTGAGTTAATTTTTGCATAAGGTGTAAGGAAGGGGTCCAATTTCAGCTTTCTGAACATGGCTAGCCAGTTTTCCCAACACTGTTTATTAAAGAGGGAATCCTTTCCTCATTGCTTGTTTTTGTCAGGTTCGTCAAAGATCAGATGGTTGTAGATGTGTGGCATTACTTCCAAGGCCTCTGTTCTGTTTTATTGGTCTATATCTCTGTTTTGGGACCAGTACCATGCTGTTTTGATTACTGTAGCCTTGTAGTATAGTTTGAAGCCAGGTAGCAGGATGCCTCCAGCTTTGTTCTTTTTGCTTAGGATTGTCTAGGCTATGTGAGCTCTTTTTGGTTCCGTATGAAGTTTACGGTGGATTTTTCCAGTTCTGTGAAGAAGGTCAATGGTAGCTTGATGGGGATAGCATTGAATTTATAAATTACTTTGGGGCAGTATGGACATTTTCACAATATTGATTCTTCCTAACCATGAGCATGGAATGTATCTCCATCTGTTTGTGTCCTCTCTTATTTTCTTGAGCAGTCGTTTGTAGTTCTCCTTGAAGAGGTCTTTCATGTCCTTTGTTAGTTGTATTCCTAGGTATTTTATTCTATTTGTAGCAATTATGAAAGGGAGTTTGCTCATGATTTAGCTCTGTGTGGGTCTGTTATGGGTGTATAAGAAAGCTTGTGATTTTTGCACATTGACTTTGTATCCTGAGACTTTGCTGAAGTTGCTTATCATTTTAAGGAGATTTTGGGCTGAGATGATGGCATCTTCTAAATATACAATCATGTGGTCTGCAATAGAGACAATTTGAGTTTCTCTTTTCCTAATTGAATATCCTTTATTTCTTTTTCTTGCCTGATTGCCCTGGCCAAAACTTCCAATACTGTGTTGAATAGGGATGGTGAAGAGGGACACACTTGTCTAGTGCTAGTTTTCAAACGGAATGGTTGCCAGTTGTTGCCCATTCAGTATGATGTTGGCTGTGGGTTTGTCATAAAGAGCTTTTATTATTTAGAGATACATTCCATTGATATCTAGTTTATTAAGTGTTTTAACATGAAGAACTGTTGAATTTTGTCAAAGGCCTTCTAAGCATCTATTGAGATAATCATGTGGTTTTTGTCTTTGGTTCTGTTTATGTGATGGATTACATTTATAGATTTGCATATGTTGAACCAGACTTGCATCCCCAGGATGAAGCCTAACTGATCGCGATGGATAAGCTTTTTGATGTGCTGTTGCATTCAGTTTGCCAGTATTTTATTGAAGATTTTTGCATCAATGTTAATCATGGATATTGGCCTGAAATCCTCTTTTTATTTGTATCTCTGCCAGGTTTTGCTATCAAGATGATGTTTGTCTCATAAAATAAGTTAGGGAGGATTCCCTCTTTTTGTATTGTTTGGAATAATTTCAGGAAGGAGTGGTTCCAGTTCCTGTTTGCACATCTGGTAGAATTCGGCTGTGAACCCGTCTGGACCTGGACTTTTTTTGGATGGTAGGCTATTAATTTGTACCTCTACTTCAGACCTTGTTATTCGTCTATTTCAGGGTTTCAACTTCTTCCTGGTTTAGGCTTGGGGAGGGTAAGTGTCCAGGAATTTATCAATTTCTTCTAGATTTACTGGTTTATGTGCATAGAGTTGTTTGTAGTAATCTCTGATAGTAGTTTGTATTTCTGTGGAATCGGTGGTAATATCCCCTTTATCATTTTTTATTGCATCTATTTGATTCTTCTCTCTTTTCTTTTTATTAGTCTGGCTAGCAGTCTATCTATTTTGTTGATCTTTTCAAAAACCACCTCCTGGATTCATTGGTTTTTGAAGGTTTTTTTGTGTCTCTATCTCCTTCAGTTCTGCTCTGATCTTAGTTATTTCCTGTCTTGTGCTAGCTTTTGAATTTGTTTGATCTTGCTCCTTTAGCTCTTTTAATTGTGACTATAGGGTGTCGATTTTAGATCTTTCCTCACTTCTCACATGGACATTTAGTGCTAACAATTTCCCTCTAGACACTGCTTTAAATGTGTCACAGAGATTGTCATACGTTGTGTCTTCATTCTCACTGGTTTTGAAGAACATCTTTATTTCTGCCTTCATTTCATTATTTATCTAGTAGTCATTCAGGAGCAAGTTGTTCAGTTTCCATGTAGCTATGCAGTTTTGAGTGAGTTTCTTAATCCTGAGTTCTAATTTGATTGCACTGTGGTCTGAGAGACTGTTTGTTATGATTTCTGTTCTTTTGCATTTGCTGAGAAGTGATTTACTTCCAATTATGCGGTCAATTTTAAAATAAATGCAATGTGGTGCTGAGAAGAATGTATATTCTGTGGATTTGGGATGGAGAGTTCTGTAGATGTCTATTAGGTCCACTTGATCCAGATCTGAGTTCAAGTCCTGGATATCTTTGTTAATTTTCTGTCTTGTTGATGTGTCTAATATTGACAGTGGAGTGTTAAAGTCTCCCACTATTATTGTGTGAGAGTCTGTCTCTTTGTAGGTCGTTAAGAACTTGGTTTATGTATCTGGGTGCTCCTGTACTGGGTGCATATATATTAGGACAGTTGGCTCTTCTTGTTGCATTGATCCTTTTACCATTATGTAATGCCCTTGCTTGTCTCTTTTGATCTTTGTTGGTTTAAAGTCTGTTTTATCAGAGACTATGATTGCAACCCCTGCTTTTCTTTTGCTCTCCATTTGCTTGGGAAATCTTCGTCCATCCCTTTGAGTCTATGTGTGTCTTTGCATGTGAGATGGGTCTTCTGAATACAGCACATCAGTGGGTCTTGACTCATTATACAATTTGCCAGTCTGTTTCTTTTGATTGGGGCATTTAGCCTGTTTACATTTAAGATTAATATTGTTATGTGTAAGTTTGTTCCTGCCATTTTGATTCTAGTTGGTTGTTTTGCCCGTTAGTTGATGCAGTTTCTTCATTGTGTTGATGGTCTTTACCATTTGGTACATTTTTGGAGTGTCTGATACTGGTTGTTCCTTTCCATGTTTAGTGCTTCTTTCAGGAGCTCTTGTCAGCCAGGTCTGGTGGTGATGAAATCTCTAGCAATTGCTTCCATAAAGGATTTTATTTCTCCTTTGCTTATGAAGCTTAGTTTGGCTGGATATGAAATTCTGGGTTGAAAGTTCTTTTCTTAAAGGACTTATCCATTTCTTCTAGATTTTCTAGTTTATGTGCATAGAGGTGTTCATAATATTCCCTGATGGTTGTTAGTATTTCTATGCAGTCAGTGGTGATATCCCCCTTTTCATTTCTGATGGCGTTTATTTGAATCTTCTCTCTCTTCTTATTCTTCTAGCTTGTGGTCTATATATTTTATTAATTTTTCAAAAATCCAGATCCTGGATTCATTGATCTTTTGAATTTTTTAAAAGGTCTCTATCTCCTTCAGTCCAGCCCTGATTTTGGTTATTTCTTGTCTTCTGCTAGCTTTGGGGTTTCTTTGCTCTTGGTACTCTAGGTATTTTAGTTGTGATGTTATGTTGTTAACTTGAGATCTTTCTAACTTTTTGATGTGAGCATTTAGTGCCATGAATTTCCCTCTTCATGCTGCCTTCGCTGTCTCCCAGAGATTCTGGTAATTGTACATTTTTCTCACTAGTTTCAAAGACCTTCTAGATATCTGCCTTAATTTCATTATTTACCCAGAAGTCATTCAGGAACAGGTTGGCAATTGTTTGGTTTTGAATGAATTCCTTAGTCTTGAGTTCCAATTTGATTGTGCTATGGTCCAACGGACTGTTTGCTATGATTTCAGTTCTTTTGCATTTGCTGGGGAGTGTTTTACTTCCCATTATGTGATTGATGCTAGAGTAAGTACTGTGTGGCATCGAGAAGAATGTATATTCTCCTGTCTAGGGTGAAGAGTTTTGTCAATATCTGTCAGGTCCACTTGATCTAGAGCTGAGTTTAGGTCCCAAATATTCTTGTTAATTTTCTGTCTTGATGATTGTGAGTAGGGTGTTAAAGTCTCCCACTATTACTGTGTGAAGTCTAAGTCTCTTTGAAGATCTCTAAGAATTTGTTTTATGAATGTGGATGCTCCTGTGTTGGGTGCATATATATTTAGGATAGTTAGCTCTTCTTATTGAATTTAACCCTTTATCGTTATGTAATGCTCTTTTTCGTTATTTTCGATTTTTGTTTGTTTAAATTGTGTTTTGCAAGAAACTAGGATTGCAATCTTTGATTTTTTCTGTTTTTCATTTGCTTGGTAGACTTCCTCCATCCCTTTATCTTGAGCCTACATGTGTCATTGCATCTGAGTTGGGTCTCTTGAAGATAGCGTACAAATGGGTCTTGGTTCTTGATCCAGCTTGGCACTCTATGTCTTTTAATTGGGGGGATGTAGCCCATTTACATTTAAGCTCAGTGTTGATATGTGTGGATTTGATCATGTCATCATGTTAGCTGGTTATTTTGCAGACATTTTTCTGTGGTTGCTTTATAGTGTCACTGGTCTGAAGTACAGTGTGTTTTTGTAGTGACTGGTAACAGTCTTTGTTTTTCATATTTAGTGCTTTCTTCAGCAGCTCTTGTAAGGCAGGTCTGGTGGTAACAAATTCTCTCTGCATTTGCTTTTCTGAAAGAAGATCTTATTTCTTCTTCGCTTATTGTATTAGTCTGTTTTCATGCTGCTGATAAAGACATACCTGAGACTGAGCCATTTACAAAGGAAAGAGGTTTAATGGAGAACTCATGGTTCCACGTGGCTGAGGAAGCCTCACAATCATGGCAGAAGGCAAGGAGAAGCAAGTCACATCTTATGTGGGTGGCAGCAGGCAAGAGAGCTTTTGCAGGCAAACTCCCTTTTTAAAAAACTATCAGATCTCATGAGACTCAGTCACTATTACAAGAACAGTGTAGAAGACCCACCCTGTAATTCAGTCACCTCCCACAAGATTCCTTCCATGACATGGGAATTGTGGGAGTTACAATTCAAGATGCGATTTGGGTGGGGACACAGAGCCAAACCATATTACTTATGAAGCCTTAGTTTAACTGGCTATGAAATTCTGTATTGGAATTTCTTTCTTTCTCTTTCTTTCTCCCTCCCTCCCTCCTTTCCACCCTCCCTCCCTTCCTTCCTTCCTTCCTTCTCTCCTTCCCTGCCTCCCTCCCTCCCTTCCTTCTTTCCCTCCTTCCCTCCTTCCTTCCTTCCTTCCTTCTCTCCTTCCCTGCCTCCCTCCCTCCCTTCCTCCCTTCCTTCCCTCCTTCCTTCCTTCCCTCCTTCCTTCCTTCCTTCCTTCTCTCCTTCCCTGCCTCCCTCCCTCCCTTCCTCCCTTCCCTCCTTCCCTCCCTCCCTCCCTTCCTTCCCTCCTTCTTTCCTTCTTTCCTTCCTTCCTTCCTTCCTTCCTTCCCTGCCTCCCTCTCTCCCTCCTTCTCTGTCTCTCTCTTTCTCTCTTTCTTTCTCTTTCTTTTTTTGGACAGAGTCTTGCTCTGTCACCCAGGCTGGAGTGCGATCTCGGCTCACTGCAACCTCTGCCTCCCAGGTTCAAGCAATTCTCCTGCCTCAGCCTCCTGAGTAGCTAGGATTACAGGTGTGCCACCATGCCCAGCTAATTTTTTTATTTTTTAGCAGAGATTGGGTTTCACCATTTTGGCCAGGTTGGTCTTGAACTCCTGACTTCATGATCCACCCACCTCGGCCTCCCAAAGTGCTGGGATTACAGGCATGAGCCACACTGCATCTGGCCTGGAATTTCTTCCTTTACAGAATGCTTAATATTGGCTCTCAATCTCTTCTGGCTTATAGGGTTTCAGCTGAGAGGTATTCTGTTAGTCTACTGGTCTTCCTTTTGTAGGTGACCTGGCTTTTCTCTGTGCTGCCTTTAACATTTTTTCTTTCATTTAGACTTTGGAGAATTTGATGATTATGTATCTTGGAGATGATCATCTTATGGAGTATTTTACTGGGGTTCTCTGCATTTCTTGAATTTCAATGTTGGCCTGCCTTCCTTGGTTGGGGGAGGTTTTCAGGCATAAAAACTGAAATATGTTTCCCAAATTGGTTCCATTTTTCCCATCTCTTTCAGGTACACCAATGAGTTTTAGTTTCACTCTCTTTACATAATCTCATATTTCTCAGAGGTTTTGTTCATTCCTTTTCATTATTTTTTCTCTATTCTTGTCTGCCCATCTTATTTCAGAAATGTAGTCTTCAAGCTTTGAGATTCTTTCTTGTTTGATTTATTCTGCTATTAACACTTATGATTGCATTATGATATTCTTGTAATGTGTTTTTCAGCTCTATAAAGTCAGTTACATTCTTCTCTATCCTGGCTACCTTGTCTATCAGATCCTGCTATGTTTTATCATGATTTTTAGCTTCTATGCCTCGGGTTACAATGTATTCAGTGAACTTTGTTTCTATTCATATTCTGAATTCTTCTTCTGTCATTTCAGCCATATCAGCCTCAGCCCAATTCTGAACCCTAGCTGGAGAGGTGGTGCAGTGTTTTGGAGGGGAAAAGGGCACTCTGCTTTTTGAATTTTCAGTACTCTTGCACCAATTCTTTCTCATCTTTGTGGGATTATTTACCTTCAGTCTTTGAGGTTGCTTACCTTTGGATGGATATTTTGTTTTCTTTAACAGTCTAACCACTTTCCCATAGGGTTGCTGTGGTTCGCTTAGGGTCTGCTTCAATCCCTAGTTGCCTCAGATTTTCCAGTACCTGGGGATATCATAAGGGAAGCCTGCAAAACAGCAAAGATGGCAGTCTTCCCCTTCCTCTGGGAGCTCTGTCCCAGAGAAGTTTGAACTTACTGTTAGCCTGAACACACCTGTAGGAGGTAACTGGACCTCCCCACATAGGAGGTCTCTCCTAATCAGGAGGAATGGGATTGGGATCCCACTTGAAAGAGTAGTCTGGCCATGTTTGTGTAGAGCAGCTGTGCTGTGCTGGGGATACATTTCAGCCCCTGGTCGCCTCAGACACTGCAAAATGGAGGCTGGAATGGCTAAGATGCCCAAACAGCAAAGAATGTGGCTTGCCTCTTCTCCTGGGAACTTTGTCCTAGGGAAGCCTGAAATCTCTATCCACTGGAGAATATTGGTTGGGATAGCTAAAGACCCTGTTTGGGAGGCCTCACCTGGTGTTGAGGAACAGTGTTGGAGACCCTGTTAAAAAGCAGTCTGGCCACATTTCCGTGGGGCTGCTGTCCTGTGCTGGGGTACCACTTCCATCTCCAATCAGCTTGGGCTCTGAAAGCCCAACGGCTAGAACTGCTAAGTCACCCAAAGAGCAAAAATGGCAGCCCACTTCTACCTTTGGGTGCTGTGTCCTAGGGAGTTTTCAAATCTCTTTCAGCGAGAGAACATGAGTGGTTTTGGTAGAGCAGACGTGCTGTGCTGAGGGATCCCCTCTGCCCCTAGTTTGAACCCTCCAAGGCTCACAAGCTGGAATGACTAATTTTGCCAAATTGCAAAGATGGTGGCTTACCCCTCTCCCCAAGGAGCTCTGTCCCACATAAGCACAACACTGCTACTGTGGCTGTCTGGGTCTTATCCTGTGAGGTGCCATGGAAGTGTGGCCCACAGACCATCACTGTTTGGCCCCTTGGATTGGGCCTCTTCCTAAGGGTATATGCAGGAGTCTAATCTCCCTCATTGGCAGAGTTGCAGTTACTTTTGCTGGGAGGCCTGCAACCAGAGTATCTAAAGCTCCTGGGTCTCTGCAGGTGCCTGAACAGCTGCTCTGCTGAGTCTCCACGTAGCTGTGTGTGTCAGACTGAAGGCCCTGGTGGAGTAGTTTCATGAGGGGACCTCCTGGTGCAAGGGTTGTAAAGATCCATGGGAGAAGCATGGTTTCTTGGGGTCACACATTCACTCACCACTCCCTGGTTTGGGGGAGGTTCCCTTGGCTCCATGTTGCTTCCTGGTGGGCTGTCGTCCGGCCTTACTTTCTCCATTCTCTGTGGGTGGAGTTATTTCCTTGATTAGTCCCAATGTAAGCACCTGGATGTTTCAGTTGAAAGTGCTGTATTTACTCGCTTCTTCTCCTCCTCTCTGTGACAGCCATGCACCCTAGCTGCCTCCAGTAGGCTATCTTGCCCATTCTCTTTTAAGCTTTCCTTTTTGTTGTTATTGTTTAGGTTTGCTGTTACTACTTAAATTCAAATTCAAATATTCTTTTTCTTATTTGTCAATGTTTTAAAATCTTAATTTGCAAATTAACTGAAGATGACTGTCTCCAAAAGCCTGTTAACATTTTTGTTCTTTCTGTACAACATATATTGAATTTCCAAATATTTACACATTAAATAGAGTCATCAGCAGAGAAATTTACTTTACCTATTTATGACTGCTGTCACCACTTTTCACTTTTTAAATTTATTCAGTTTCTATCTAACATTTTTTCAGTCCATGATATCATATTGCACCTATAGTCTTGCTTCAGATTTTGAGAGGAAAAAGTCAATTTTGAGAGGAAATGATAAGGTTCATGGTCCAAAAGGATTTTGATTCATTTATTGCAGGTCAGAGGTAAAAATCCCAGTGTTGGCTGAAACTATTTCATGCTATGAGGGACAGAAATGTGAGTCTTGTTTCGGCAAGATATTAATTACCAGAATTTAGTGAATTTCACAAGATTAGTCACATCTTTCTGCAGGTCAATTATTCCTTCTTTGCTTGCTTAGCAATGTTTTAATGAATTTTTAATTCTGCAGGTTGGTTCAAAGTGAATGTTTTCAGTCATCATTTTGTATTTTTGCACATTTTGAACAGCTTGTATTAGTTATTGCTTGTTGCATAACCAATCTTATCTCATGATTTAGCAGCTTAAAACACAAATATTCATTATCTCACAAAATTGAGGGTAAGGAATCCAGGAGCAGTTTAGCTGGGTGGTTTTGGCATAGAGTTTCTCATGAGATTGTAGTCAAATTGTTGGCTAGGACCACAATCATCAGTCCATCAGTCATCTAGAGGCATTACTTTGGCTGGAAGTTCTGCTTCCAGAATGGCTTTCTCACATAGCTATTGGCTGAAGGCTTTAGTTTCTCACTACTTGGGTGACTCCATAGGATTCTTCATGACATGGCGAGAGAAAGGGAAAGAAACAGATGAGAGAAACTAGTGTCTTTTATAACCTAGTCTTAGTGGTTACATACCCTCACTTCTGCTGATTGCACAGACCAGTTCTGGTACAATGTTAGAGGGAACTGCACAATAGTATAAATACCAGAAGGCAGAGATGATTAAGGGCCATCTTAGATTTTTGTCCACTACTACACAAACTGTATAGACTTTATAAATATTTCATAGTTCCAGAAGAGAATAAATATTTACTGGCTTTGACATGTTTTAAATTAATTTTCAGCTAGTAATAATTTCTTATCATTTTAATTTTATATTTTATTTACATGTATGCACGTTTTCCTCTTCTAATATAAATTTGACATATAACTCCGATTTCATTACTTCTTCTTGAGGAATCTCTATTTACTCATGACATCAAGACAAGCCTTGCCAAATAGGGTAAATAGATACAGGACACTTAGTTAAATTTGGATTCCAGATAGATAACCAATAATGAGACATACTTATAATAAAGATCATAAAATTTATTTTTACCTAAAATTCAAATTTAATTAGGTATCCTGTATTTTATCTGGCAACCTTAACTCAGAATTACTTTGTTTCTACACCCTTTCAGACTAAGACACTGCCCCACCTGCCAACACACAAATACATTCTGGATGTTCTTCATTAGCATAGAACACTCCAAATAGATATCCTCTAACTTTCCCTTGATATGTTCAGACCATTGACTAGATAAAGGGATTCTCTTGCATATTGCAAGTAGACATCTTCTTTTGAGAGGAATCCTGTCCCTCTGGTGAAATTTTCTTACAGTCACTATGGCTATTTTCCCTATTTAGAATAAACCAGACGTCAGAAAGTGTGCTTCCATCCTTTCTTTACTCTGGCACTTGACATTCTGTCCCAGGTCTATATTGGGAAGAACAGCTAGTTCAAGTAATCTCTTAGTAAGTTTTAGCATTTTCCAAATTTATAAGAATATTCTCATTTTTTATATTTTAATTATTTTTGTGAAATTATGAACATTGTGTTTCTAGATTAATAATTGTCTATAGCTGTAGAAGAATTATTTAATTTAAAAAGCTTGGAAATTATGAGGTTGATTAGAAATTTCTTCCCTCAGTCCTGGAGACATTAAAACATGTTCTTCCTAAGTCACCTTTCAAAATTAAATGAGGGTACAGAAAGTACGGCCAGCAAGACGAGTCATAAATAGCAGATTGAGCAAGCTTCCTTCGTTGAGTTTACCTGGCACTTCCTTGATTTCTGAAAAAGAAGGAATTCAACCACTAACTCTCCTGACCTTTCTTCATTAGTGCACCAGGATAGGTTTTGTAACTTGCTTTAGTATCTTGAAAGTGTGGACAGTACTATCATTTTAGGCTTATCGAAGCTCCAGATCTCCAGATGGCCAGTTTACAGATCTAATGTACTAGAAAGGGCACAGAACAGAGTATTTTCACAAGCAACCAAGACCCACACTAAGCATGCTCCTGACACTGTAAATAGCATACAATGTAGCAGGCCCTTCCTAAATGAAAACACCGTAAGACAAAATTACAACAAATTTAGTTATAGATCGAATTGGTTTTTATTCACGATTCATTAATCAAGGTGACCTTCATTCTACAAAATGGAATGAAAACTCCCACTGAACAATAACAGAACAGTAGGTTTTGTAGGGTGGGAATAAGAAACTAAAACAATAGAAAAAAAGCTAGTTGGTTAATATAAGGTTATTTTAGGTTACTTTTCTGTAAGGGTTAAAGCAGAAGGGACTTCCTTATTATGCTGATGCAGGTAGACTGGAATCCTAATTCCAAAAAAAAACTGGTCTGTTCAGGACCTATTTGCTTCCTTAAAGCTTCAGATCGATTATGTGCCACTTAGCATGAGTGACTCAATTTTGATTTGGTCTGGTCTGCTGTGGCCTAGTGCAGGGGCTCAGTCCAAAATAATGGCCTCCTATCATTTTTGTCTAAAAGAAGTAAGAAACAGCAAAGGAAGCAGAGCCTTTTATTTGAGGGACCAGAGGACAGGTAGAAGTGTCATTGAATCAAGACCCCTAAATTTTTCTTAAATTCTGCATTCTCATACCTCTTTCAATTATCCTGTTGTCTTCCCCATAGTGTCCGGCTCCTCTCAAGTTCTACTCCAGATTGATTTACATTTCAATTTACTTTCAAGTCACTGCTTTAATTCCTTGGCTCAGTTTACCTTCTTCCCATTGCCAGGTTCTGCCTACTAACAGCTTCATAATTGAATCCATTTTGCTCTGGCTTTAGCCCCACGCAGCCCTTTCTAGAAGTGACCAAGCATTGTCTATATACCTAGACAGGGTGCTTACAAGAGAAGACGTTCTCCAAAGACACACATATTTACTTTACAAACAGTGTAAAGTATCACTTTTTTGTGCTTATCTTCATAAAGGTGAGAGAATGAGTCACCTTTTTCCAAGAATGAATGACTTAATTAGGGATTAATCACCCTAATCACGCTTCTGTTTGTTAACCTTTTGTTTTTCAAATAATAATTCTATATGTATGAACAATTTTTAATAATTAAAAGTATGGTAGATACATCTTTCTGAAAATAAAATGTTCAAATATGGAAAATAATAAATACAATGTTAAAATAGACATAAAAATCTATTAAAACCATCTTTATGAAATACAAAAACAATAACACACGTTGATTCTGGTAAGTGCACAATTTGTTTGGGGGAGAAAAGTTTAAAAATATTCATTGCTGTAGTAAAAACAAAGGATCAAAGATTTTAAAAAGTGACAGGAATAAACTTGTGGTCTGGAAGTAAAAGCAACAAAATAATGCTGAAAAATAATTTCTAAATGGTAAAAAAGAGTGATTGTAAATTATTTATGACCATATTATTTTGATTTTGAGAGTTTGTTTTCAAGGAAACTGAATCTTCCCCTGGCTGGGAAATTTCCAATTATCTTCTACAGAGTTCTCAAGATTTGCCCCAGTAGGTATCTGAGTGACAGCAGGTGCAGTAATACCCCTTCTAGTTAGTATCTGCCGCGATACAAGAAACTCAGGCATTCCTTTTAGGAGGGCAGTTTCATAAACCCCCAAGAGCCTAGGGCCTCTCACTAGAGATGTTTCAACCATCACGTGACTCAGGAGACTGCCTCAGGCCTCTCATATGCTTATTCAGACTGTAGACTTCTAGCTAGAGCAAATACCCTCCATTGTTGTATAATCTGTGAATGGTGATCTCTATGTCTTTTTACATGATCATCCTTCTTCATTCACACAAGGGTGGTTTGTGTAGATTAAATGTAAACCTCATGTTTGCTACCTAGACATGCAGACTCTTATTTCCACACCCAAACCCGAAATGGGAATCAGAATATTTTCAGACTTTTCAAGAATAATCCCTTCATATCAAAGCAGTGAGTGAGGATTTCAGGGAGCAGATGAAGTTTATTCCTCAGTGTTTCACCAGAAAAACCTGCATTGGCCACATTCTCTAACCAGAAAGATTCCCCTCTATATTCTTCTTTTAGGAAGCCTCTAAATTTCTCTAGATCTTGTCCTACTTGGTTATCAGCTACTGTCCACTCCCATCGCAATAGAACAATTATAAATCAAATGTAAGAATCTCTCAGTTTCTAAAGCTAAATTGGAACACTCTATCCATTACTGAATTCTGTCTTGAAGTATGTAAAAAGACATTTAGTATACTAAGGCTAAAAACAGCACTCAGAAAAAAAACAATCTCCTCCACTTAGTAGAACTGACTTCCTTAAAAGGCAGTAGAGAATTTTAAATAAACCTTTTTCCTATGGATACATATACAATATAAATGGGCATATTAGTGTTGTTGTTTTTGTTAGGTAGGATGGAGACATTGAGTCTCATGTTACTTCATTAGCAGTATCCACTCAGATAACCACTGACAGATATCTATTAGAAGCAAATAGAAACTGTAGCAAATAAAATATAAAATACATACAGCATGCTGTCACTCATTTAGGGCCTAAAGTCACTTGGACTCATGGAACTGGTATTTGGACCAATAGGAATGTGTTGATCCGTGTTTCACTGATTACAAACTAATTGTAAGCACGTAATTGCATTATAGCCTTGTATCAGCTATCAAACTAGGTTATTCAACTCTAGTAGTTGGTGTAGAATTTTAAGACTGTCACCACCACATTAGAGCAGTTTGCTGCAGAAAGGTGTGCATTAGGCGGATGTCTTTTACCACTTTCTTTCTCTCTTAATAATGCAGATAACAGTTATGGGGCCCTATTAAGTGCCAGGTGCATTTTTGATGTGTTATCTGATTTAATCCTCACAATATCCCCCCTGAGATGAATGTAATTATCATATTTTATAGATGAGGAATACGAGACATGGAGAGATTAACTGACTAAAGATCAAATAGCTAATAAGTTGTGAAGTACAGGTCCGCTTTGACTCCACACACCCTATATTAATCACTATACTATAAAGCTGTCTGGCATCTGGCATTCTGATTTTTCTTAAAAGAAAATAAAAAGAAAGAAAATAGTCCAAAATGGGAAGATTAAACTTTGTTTGGAGACTAGTATTTTCCCTTACGAAGAGGCTCAGCTACATTTTACTGGTAGTACAATGTGAAGACAGTGCAAAGAGAAAATAGCTGGGGGGACAGCTGGGATTGCTAAGCAACGGTTTATGAAATCCAGTGAAACCATGGCAATGGAACACTATGGTCCTAGTCACCGATCCTATTCAACATTCAAGAGTAAAAGACACAGCTATCAGGAACATCTGGTAAGATAAATCAAGAGTGCTATAAGCTTTGGAAATACAAGGCATCATTATCATTATTATTATCACCAGCACATATGATACAAATAATTCAAGCAATCAGTGCATTTCAAACGAATAATTGCTTCATTAAAAATGTCATTGTTCCATATATAAACTGTGTACCAACACATCTTTAAAATTTATTTTCCTTGAGAAATGAATTTTCTGCTTTCTTTTCTTATCAAATACAGCTCTTCACTTTGATTAAAGAATGGGTCTGTGCTACTCCTGAACACTGCATTTTAAAGCATTTTGGATTTACAATGTGCTTCCTGACAATGTGTTTCTGACAATGATGCTGAAACAGGTATTATCATTCCCATTGTATAGAAGGAAGAATCAGGTTTTAAGGAATTTAAGCAACTTGTCCAAGGGCACACTATTAGTCAACATCACATCCTAAACTTCTACAGAGGTCTACTTCTAGACAAGAGCTTCTTCCACTCAAAGTACTTTTTTATAATTCCCTAAACCACATAGCTATCTGAGTATCTGACCACGGTCGTGGTCCCTTCCTTTGTCCGTTTTGATGCTTGTGTCAGCTCCTTGGGCTTTGTCAGTTATTACATACACCTCACCCCAGATGTCTGCGTACTAAGTGTTTGATCGCAAAAATGGACCCTTGATCTAGCAGCAACTTAAAACCCTGCTTAACTTTCTGCTTTGCACTAACCTGCACCAATCCACCTTCTCTATGCCCAAATGAGCAATTTAAATAATGAAGGAAGGAGCCATTTTTTCACAAGACCCTTTCAGGCTGGAGAAACACCTTTTTTTCCTCTTTCTTATTCCCAAGATTGTCTATGTAGGGTAGACTTCCACATTTGATATGAAACATATCCATTAAGGATTGTGTACAATACTTTAGAGGATAGAAATTCATGTTTACAGAAGGTCTGATCATTCCATCCTCTATCATCTTATGTAAATCGGAAGACATAAACCTCGTTTTCCCATTTCCAGTTTGATATGCACCATTGTCGTTATAGCTAGAAGCATCCAGTTTGATATGCATTGTTTACAGCCAGAACTGCCTATCACAGAACACGTGAGAAAAGCTGCAATGTCAGAATCCAACGTTTCTGTTAGGTGTAATGCTCTAAAAAATTCTTTTGGAGGTAATTATGATTACTAAACATGCATGGATATGAGATACACACAATCATGATCACCTTTGACCAGTGCCTCCTCAATGTGGTCCCAGAATTTGCAGAGTGCAGTGGGACTCAACTCTATTTGAATGGCTATTCACATGTTACACTCAATACAGGGTATCCACACTTGCAGTGATACAATGCTTGGCTATTTCCTAATGTCATGCATTTCCTTACAGGTCTTCTGAGGGTCTTGTATACATATAATGTCCTCAGTTTTTCACTTCTTGTTACACATAAGTCTTATAGAAGAACATCCTAAGAAGAGTACACAAAGAGGCATCAGACTGGTATGTTCAGTGAACAAAGCACAACATCCTAAGTCTCCTCAGTTTTTTAGTGGACACTCAGGTTGGTGGTGATGGTATTGCTTGTACCAGATCACAGAAAGCTCTATCAGGAGCAATGTAAGCCAGATTAAGAGTTAATAGGAAGGAAAGCTAGATCTCTGTAGCATATTCGATTACTGTCCCAATAAATTACAAATATACTTACCTACATTATTCTTCTGGGGACTAAGATCTTCCACATGGTGTTGTAAAAACATTTTTTTCAGTAGCAGAACCTTTTTGTCAGATATTACCTTGAACCCCAAAGCATAAAACTTTGGTTGAAGCATTCAGTAGCAGAGCCCTCTTCTCAAATATTACTTGGAACCCCTCAAACAAATTCCAGATTCTCACTAGCTTACTCTCCCCCTTGCTTCCCAAGGTAGTGTTCGAGGCAACTTCTTGGAACTCATGGGCATCAAGAACCATAGTTGTAAATCAATATAGAATAGAAAAACTAACCCTCTGAGTAAGACATAAAGAGGACTCAGAAATGAAATCACTGCAGCTCCATATCTTGTATCACAGCCAAAAGCTCTAGGTTTGGTGTTCTGCCTCAGGTGTCTAAGATAAAAATTCCAAAATCATAGGATCTTGAACTGCTTTCTTCATGGATAAGTGAGTTTTTTAATTCCAGAAAGATTATAAATAACGTACATATGACAAACTGAATTGAATCCATGCTCTTAAAATTTTGCGTACAGATTAGGAATAGCCTTTATATATTTGTTATGTAAAGCTTTCCAATGGTTAAATAATTTGGCATATTAGAGAGTCCAGTGGTTACTAATTTTAAATGTGTAGTTGAATTAATGATTAGATTTGAGAAATTTATATTGAAAGTTATATGAGAATTTTGCAAAACTTATAAGTTATATTGGAGTATTTAGGAGAACTTCAGGTCTACTATATTTATATGATTATTTTGATGTTTTATCTAAGTTCTTGAGAAGACTTGTTTGTGAGAAAATTGAGGTATTTAAAATGAAACTCAAATATATTAAATTTATCAATTCAGTTTAAAGTATGCAAAGAAACTTAATAAACTTATAAATGCTTCCTTGAAAATAATTGGTAAAGTAAGTTGATAAAAAGATTTTAAGTTTGACATTAAAAGCTTAAAGAACTAGGACTTTAGTCTATAAATTTAGCAAATTATGTGTTTATATCAACACTAACCAAAGTAGCTTTTTTGTGCACAAACGTTGCTTTCAAGAGCACTAAAAAACTCACATTGATATTTTTCAACTAGTTATTCATAGAAGCCAATGAACTCTCCAGAAAGTGGGCCTCCTGCTACAGAGAAGTGTCGACCTGTGCTGTCCAATATAATAGCCACTACATACATGTGGCTACTGAGCACTTGAAATAGGGCTACAAATATTGAGATATTATGTAAAGGTGAAATACACACTAGAATTTGAAAACATAATATGAAAAAAACTAAATATTTTATCTACGATTTTTAACAGCCGTGTTGACATGCAGCAAACTGCATGTAAAATGTACAATAACGAACATACCCGGCACTCCATAAAGTTTTCTTATGCTCCTTTTTAATCTAACCTTTCTTCCCATCCCTCTCTGTGACTTGTCTCTAGGTAATTGCTGATGTATTTTTTGTCACTATACATTAGTTTCTATTTTCCAAAGTTTGGAAGACATGTTCTCTTTTGCTTTGCCTGTCTTCCTTCACTCAGCAAAACTATTTTGAGATTTATCATGTTGTATGCATCAATAGTTCATTATTTTTATTGCTGAATAGTGTATATATCATTTTCCACAGTGGCTGCACCAATTTACATTTCTATATGTACATTCAACAGTGTAAAAGAGTTCCCTTTTTTCCAATCCTCATCAACACCTTTCCTTTGTTTTTTTAATAATAGGCATTCTAACAGCTGTGAGGTGATAATTTACTGTGGTTTTGATTTGTATTTCCCTGATGATTAGTGACACTGAGCACCTTTATATATGCCTGTTGACCATTTGCATATCTTCTTTGGAGATGTGTCTATCTAGGTTCTTTGCCCATTTTGTTATTTGGTTATTTGGTTTGTTTTGCTTATAGGTAAGATCTGCTGGTGATATACTATCTCAATGTTTGTTTATCAAATAATGTATTAATTATTCTTTTATTTTTGAGGGGGTAGTTTTTTTCAGATATAAATACTGGGTTGACAGCCTTTGTATTTAATCATTTTAAATATATCATCCCAATTACATCTTGGCCTCCATGATTTTCTGATGAGAAGTCAGCTATTATCTTATTGAGGATACCTTGCATATGATGAGTCACTTCTCTATTGCTGCTTTTAAGATTTTTTATTTGCCCTTGCCTTTTGACAGTTTGACTATGATGTACACAGCTATGGCTCTCTGTGTTAATCCTAATTGGAGTTTGTTGAGCTTCTGGGATGTGTAGGCTAATGTTTTTCACCAAATTTCATAATTTGGGTGATGATTACAATATTCTTCTTCCTCACTTCTCTCCTCTCCTAGACTCTTATGCATATGTTGGTGCTCTTGATGTTGTTCCATGGGTCCATGTGGCTCTATTTATTTTTATTCATTATTTTTTTCTGTTTCTCAGACTGTATAATATTAATTGACCTATCTATATCCTGCTCACTCCATTCTTCTGCTACTTCAAACCTGCCATTGAGCGCCTTTGTGAACATTTTCATTTTAGTGGCACTTCTCTACATAATTTCAGTCCTTTTAAAAAATAATTTCCATATCTTTATTGATATTCTCTACTTGGGAAGATACAGTTTTCATAGTTTCTTTTAGTTCTTTATACATGGTTTCCTTTAGTTCATTGAGCATATTTAAAATAGCTGATTTAGATTCTTTGTTTACTAAGTTCAATGTTCATGCTTCCACAAAAAGTTTGTATTGACTGTGGGAATTTTTTCTGTGTAAAGACCATAATTACCTCTTTTTTTTGCATTCTCATAATTTTTGTTAAAAACTTGACATTTAAAATAATATAATGAAGCAATTATGGCAATGGGATATCCCTCACTACAGGTATGGCAAACAGAAATAATTACTGCTCATAGATGTTCAATGTCCTAATACCCAGAATCTTTGATTGTAACAGATTATATTGTATAAAGGAATTAAGTTTGCACATGCAATCAGCTTTGTTAATATGCTGACTTTACAATAGGGGAGATTATCCTGGATTAACTGAGTGGGCCCAATGTAATTACAAGGTTGTGTAAAAGTGGAAGAGGAAATCAGAAGAGATAACCTGTTAGATGGTAGCATGACAAAAGACAGCTTGATGTTACTGGATTTGAAAACAGAGGAACGGGGCCACATCAAGGAATGTAAGTGGACTCTAGAAACTGGAAAATGTAAGAAAATGTGTTCCACCCCTAAGACATCCAGAAAGAACACATTCCTGCTGATAACTTGATTTTAGCCAAATAAGACCCATTTTAGACTTGTGCTTTTCAGAACTGTAAAATAATAAATTTGTGTTGTCTGAAGCCATTAAGTTTTCGTGAATTTATTACATCAGCAGGCCATTAATGTACCAGGATTTCCTGGTGTTGCTAGTTTGTTTTTGTTGCTTGTTCAATGACTTTACTGAACCAGTTCTGTAAAGTCTGTACTTTTTTTTGGTCGTGTACAGCAAATGAACTCTCTACTCAGTTAGCTTAGTAGTTAGTAAACGATAACGTAGGGAATTCATTTCCTTAAATGCCTTGAACCATTAAGTCTCCCAGCCTTTACCAAGAAGCTCTGTGTATGTGTTGGGATATACCTTGCAATGCTCCAGCAAGCAGTTTACAATTCTGCCTCAGCCTTCATTTCCTGCTTGTGCAAAACCACAAGTGAGGGATTAGGGCCTCTCGTGTCTTTCTTGAGTATGTGTAAAGCCTTGGACATGTTCATGGTCTTCTAAATTCCAAGAATATGTTGCAGGTTTTCCAAGCCCCATATGAAACTGTCATTCTCCAGTTTTTTTTCTTTTAAGATTTTTTTTTATTAACCTCTTATTAGCCCTAACTTCTTCTAAGGCAGTTGTTACATTAAACACTTCCCTTTGATGTTTTTGACAAATGTCTTGGCAATAGAGTTTTTCAGAGTGATCTCTGAGTCTTGTCAAATAAATATAAGCCCTGAGCATGAAGCTTTTCAGTGAGATTCCAGAGAGGTCAAATTGTAGTAATTCTCTGGGTGAAGCTTTGGGGATCTCCAAATGCATCCTCCACTCCCACCCTACAGTTGCTGCTAGGTTGCTGGTTTTCACGGGTACTATAGCACTGGGGCTATTAATTTCCAAGGATATCATGAAGGTAAAGAGTGAGGGAGGTAATAAGGGCAAGTTAAAACACCATGAAGTTCACATTTCTTTTTAAGATTCAACCATTTTTCTTGAATAAACACTACTCAGTTATTGTAAATATTTATTTAATTTCCAGTTTTGAAAAATTTTGTTTTGACATATTTTACCAGTGTTCTTATAGCTATTTTAGGGAAGATTTTTTTCTTGTCATTTCAGATGGTGCTACCTTTTCTAATTTAAGTGAATATTTTCATGGTTCTAGGTACTATAAATGATTTTTTATTGAAACCTGGGCATTTTGGGTGTTATGACAGTATGGACCTTATTTAAATCTTTTTTTTCTCCATGCTGTCTGGAAAGAGGGGTACTTCCTCATTTCTTCCAGATGGGAGTGGAAGTTCAGATTCTCCACTTGACCTCTACTGATATCCAGTGGTAGAGGCTCATTCAAGAGCTCATCTTGAACTCCTTGGTTTAAACAATTCTCCTGCCTTGGCCTCCTAAAGTGCTGGGATTACAGGCATGAGCCACTGCACCTGGCCCAATAATACGTTATAACCACGTGGGGTTTATCGCAGGAATGCAAGGTTGGTTTAATATTCGAAAATTGATCAGTAGCATTTATCATATTAACAGTCTAAAAAGTACAGTCTATGTGATCATCTCATTTACTACAGAAAACAACATTATGCAAAATCCAAATGTTCATGATAAAACCTCTCAGCAAACTAGAAATAAAATGAAACTCCTTCCTGGTAAGGGGCACCTACAAAAATATCTATAAGTACCATCATAATTAATAGTGAAAGACAGTGCTTCCCCTCAAGATTGAGAGTAAGCCAAGGACATGTTTTCTCAAAACTCCCATTTGAATTTTTACCATAGATACTAACCAATGTAATAAGTAAAAAAAAAAAAAAAAGGGAATACAGATTTTTTAAAAGTAGAAAACTATTTTTCTAGTTTTAACATGTTTTAGACAACATGATTGTCTATGTATATATAAAAAGATACTAGAACTAAAAATTAGCAGGGTTGCGGGATACAAGGTCAATATGCATAACTCAATTGTATTTCTATATATCAGCAACTAATAATCTGAAAATTAATAATACAAAAATACCACTTACAACAGCATCACAAAACCAGAAATACTTTGAGATAAATTTGATAAAATATGTACTTTGAGAATAAACCAACATTGCTAAGATACCTAATTAAAGAAGACCTAAATTGATTTGAGAGTCATACGGTTTTCTTGCTAGAAAGCTTTTTTGTAGCATTTGACAAGCTAATTCTAAATTTTATGCATAGAAATTATAAAACATTAGTGAGTTATATAAAAGAAAAACTAAGTAGGTAGAGAAATATACCACATTCACTGGAAGGCTTAATGTTGTTAAGATATCATTAATTCCCAAATTTATCTATACCATCAACACAATCTTAGTGAAAATATTAGCAGGTTATTTTGTTGAAATTCATAAGAATGCTAAAATTTATTTGTAAATTGTATGGATCTCTAATTGACAAAACAATTTTGAAAAAGAAAATCTTGAAAGCCTTAAACTACCGTATTTCAAGACTTATTATAAAGCTACAATCAAAACAGTGTGATATTAATGTAAAGAAAGACATATGGAACAGTGGAACAGAAAAGAAAGTTGAGAACTAGATCTACACATCTATATCAATTGATTTTCAAAGAAGGTCTGAAGGCAATTCAATGGAAGATAGAAAATTCAGGGCCAGGAGTGGTGGCTCATGCCTGTAATCCCAGCACTATGGGAGGCTGAGGTGGAGGGATTGCTTGAGTCTCAGGAGTTTGAGACCAGTCTGGTGTAGACATGGTGAAAGCCCATCTCTCCAAAAAAATACAAAAATTAGCCAGGTGTGGTGGTGTGCACCTGTAGTCCCAGCTACTCAGGAGCCTGAGGTGGGAGGGCTGCTTGAGCTGGGGAGGTCGAGGCTGCAGTGAGCCATGATTGCACCACTGCACTCTAGCCTGGGTGACAAAGTGAGACCTTGTCTCATTTAAAAAAAAAAAAAAAAGAATAGAAAATTCAACAATTAGTGCTGGAACAATGTATTAAAGTTAAATCAAGATTCTTAACCTCTATTTTATACCATAAATCAAAATTAACTCAAAATTGATTATAGATCTAAATGTAAACACTAATACTATACAATACACTGTTATAAAAATGAAAAGGCAAAACACAGATTGGGAGAAAACATTTTCAAAACATATATCTAAAAGGAATTGTACTTAGAATATATAAGAAACACTTACACCTCAATAAAAAGATCCAATTTTAAAATGGACACTGCACCAAAGAAGATACACATAGGATAAATAAATATACGAAAACGTATGCTACATAGAATTTTCATATGGCCCAGAAATTCCACACTTAGGTATCTACCCAAAATAAATGAAATTGTATATGCATGCAAACACTTATGTATGAATGTTATGAACATTCTGCATTATTTATAATAGTCAAAAAAGTTGAAACAATTGAAATGGCCATCAAATGATGAATGTGTAAACAATATATAGTATATTCAGACAATAGAATATTATTGAGTAACTAAAAGCAACGAAGTACTGATACATGCTACCATATGAATGAACCTCAAAAGGAAGATGCCAAGTAAAAAAAGCCAGTCACAAAAGGCCTCATATTGAACTACTCCATCTATATAAAATTTCCAAAATAGTCAACTCTCTGGAGACAGAATGTAGGCACATTATTTCTGGTGGAGTGGGGGAAGGAATGGGACATGATCATTAGTTGGTACCAGATTTATTTGAGAGATGATGAAAATATTTTAAAATTAGATTGTAGTGATGATTACAACTCGTTAATTATACTAGAAACAACTAGATTGTAGTCTTTAAACGGTTGCACTTTATAGTTTGTAAATTAAATCTCAAGAAATCTATCTATCTATCTATCTATATATATATATATTTTGAGATGGAGTCTCGCTCTGTCACCCAGGCTGGAGTGCAGTGGCGCGATCTCGGCTCATTGCAACCTCTGCCTCCCGGGTTCTTGCAATTCTCCTGCCTCAGCCTCCCGAGTAGCTGGGACTACAGGCGCACACCAACACGCCTGGCTAACTTTTTGTATTTTAGTAGAGATGGGGTTTCACTGTGTTGACCGGGATGGTCTCGAACTTCTGAGCTCAGGCAATCCGCACCCGGCTAAGAAAGCTACTTTTAAAATGATCATTTTGGCATGAATTTGTTCAAATTGCTTTCTTTCTTCCATCTACTGCACTACACACTTTCCTGACCTGAAGCCCAACTAAGGTTATGAACTTATGTGGGCCAGCTTGTAAAGCTATTAATTACATTTAATTTGGAAAATGTATTTCATTTCCAAAACAGCTTGATAAAGTGACTGTTAGAATAACTAATTCATTAGGTCAGGCACGGTGGCTTATTTCTGTAATCCCAGTACTTTGGGAGGCTGAGAAGGGTGAATCCCTTGTACCCAGGAGTTCCAGATCAGCCTGGGCAACATGATGAAACCCTGCTTGTACAAAGAAGTACAAAACATCAGCCAGGTGTGGTGGTGTGTGCCGGTAGTCCCAACTACTTGGGAGGTTGAGGTGGGAGGATCACCTGAGCCTGAGAGGTCAAGGCTGCAGCAAGCAGTGATTACACCACTGAATTGTGGCCTGGGCAACAGAGACAAACCTTGTCTCAAAAAATAAAAAAGGATAACTGATTAATTAAAGTCAGCCTATATGCCAATTAGCTACTTATTCTTCAAGTATCTTATGTGACATGATGCATTAAGGCTTCAGTTTTCTGTCCATCTCAATCCTAGGATTAAAATATATCATCTAATTTTAGAAGACAATAAATAATGAAATATGACAGTTCATAAGAACCTTATTGTATATAGCTTGTAAACATTTTTATAGAATGCATTATGGCATTTCTATTAAAGCCATTAAAGCAAAATGTTTATATTAAATAAGTTCAATTTTAAACAAATAAGACTGAGAAATAGTGCTTACATCATAATATTTCCCTTCACACCCATCCCTGATTAGTAATATTAATGTTTTATATGCATCTATGAAATTATATTACAGAAGCCCATACTTAAACCTTAAGAAACAAACTTTTGTAAAAATAATACAGAGTAAAAGCTTCAGAATGTACTAACATATACCCTTATATAGTTCAAGTACTTCTCAGTAGTAATAAAGACTATAATATATACAATGAAGAATGCTGGATTTACTAGTTTTTTTCCATAAAGAACAGGTAATCTGGGAATATGCCATATTGAAGATATTGGATATTTTGTAGTTATTAACATGATTTGGCCAATCCTACCTATTTGTATTATTGACATCTGATCCAAATATGATTTTATGATTTGATAACTTTAAGAACTGCCTTACTTTTTTTTTTTTTTGAGACATGGTCTCACTCTGTCGCCCAGGCTGGCGTGCAGTGGAGTGATCTTGGCTCACTGCAACCTCTGCCTCCCAGGCTCAAGTGATCCTCCCACCTCAGCTTCCCAGTGTCTGGGTCTACAGGTGGGCACCACCATGTCCTGCTAAGTTTTTGTATTTTTTGTAGAGACGAAGTTTTCCAATGTTGTCCAGGCTTATTTCAAACCCCTCGGCTCAAGCGATCCTCCCACATCAACCTCCCAAAGTGCTGGGATTACAGGCCTGAGCCACCACGCCTGACCAATTGCCTTACTATTCTGCCATTAGTGGATGTCTGCAGATTCTTGAAACTCACTATTATACTTTGTGATCTATGTAAATGTATGAATATCTTCAAATTATTAACACGAGTGAAATAACAAAGCTACTTTGTGATAATTATAGCAAAAATAATTGCAAATTTTTCTAATCTAAACTAGATATGTTGGTAGCTCTCAAGGTTGAGATTCTGGGGAGAAATTTTTACAACATTATAAGCTATAATTAATTTATTGAACTCTCACAAGTGGATGTGTTTTTATCTACTTTTAAATTTTCTCTTCTTGACTTCCTCTTACAATTTTGAAATCCATACTGACTTTTTCTCCCAAATGAATTCACTCAATATATAAAAGATAGAAAATTGCTAGATTCCTCCAAAGACATTTCTCTTTCCTACCTTAAGTCCTAGCGTACAATATTTTTCTTGTAAAAATAGGTATAACCCTCACCAAAGTTTACATCTGAGTCAAGAAAGGTAGCAAATATTTCTTGATATTCACACCAATAACTTTAAGTTTTATTTTAGACACACTCAATAATTAGTAGTCAGAATGTTAGTAAAGCAACCTTTGAGAATAAACTACATGAAATATTTGTTTACTTTTAAGAAATAGGATTACTTAGTAAGAAGTATTAATGGTACTAATTCTTTTTTTAATGCTGCTAATTCTTTAGAGACACTATAGAAAACTATTATTGAAATCAATATTCCTAGTTTTCCAGTTGAACATGGAATCAGGAATGCAATTCCTATAAGAAGAGTTTATGGTTAAAATAGAACATACAAATAAACATATTAATTTCTCATAAAGAGTAGAAGTAGTGAAATCAGATCAAATTATCAACCATGCAAATAAAAGAATTACTTGAAACAGGGATTTAGAGTCAGTGCTATAAAAGCACACTCAAGTTGTACATTTCCAAAGTACTTTTGTATGTTTGTTTTGCACATAAAATTGACAAATAAATTTAATCTGCTTGTGTCTATGCAATATGTAGTCCTAATTTGCAACATGTCTTTTTAAAGAATCTTCAATTATGGCTTCAGTAGATATCTAGCCTAAGACAGTAAAGAGTGATACAAACTAATTCAAGTTAATGATTTAAACCAATTCAAAGTATTGGCAGCAATATTAAAATAAGCTTAGTTATAGAAGTATCTGACGACTGCTATGTTTTAAATTTTTGCTGAGATTCACCATTTTTTAAGAAATTAATTTATTGCCTAAACCATAATGTTTATATTAAGTTAAAAATGTCAGTTTAGGCTTCCCCAATGAGAATTAAATGCCAACTGAATAATTTTGAATCGTCTCTGTCTGAAACTGTGCTTAGCTTGCCAAGCCAAAAAAGATTATGTTTCAGTTTACATATAATTCAAATTGATAGGTTAATATGACTCTGGCTGATGAGTACCATTTCAATACCATCTCACTTGTATATATGATAATTTCAAACAAGAAATTATAATTTCTAAACACTATTCTAAATTTCTGAGATTAAGACTAAAGAATTTGGACATTTTTATTTTCCACTAACTGTTATTGGGACCTCCATTGGGTCACTTGGGTTATAACCATTACATATGATTTGCCACAATTGTGTAATCTTAAAACACCTAAAATTTAAAGAATAGACATTAGAGTGTGTATCCTTAAAATGGGAAGTTGCTGTCCATCAGTTAGGTAGTATCAGTTATGTGAGACGAATACATTCTGAAGATCTGTTGTACAACATTGTGTCTATAGTTAACAAGTCTATTGTGCACTTAAAATGTGTCAAGGGGATAAACTCATGTTTAGTGTTTCTAACACACACACACAGACACACACAAACACACAGAGACACACACAGGAGAGGGGGAAAAATATCTCCAACACCAAGAATGAGTCTCTAAAATAGAATCACCCTTTGTTTAGAGAGAAAACTGCTTTACATAAGTTCTTACTACTGGAATTGTCCTATACCAAGTGATATAAAGATTACGAACTGAATATTTAGAAAATTTGTGATATCCAACATTCTTTCCCCTGTCCATACATAAGGTAGAAAATTACCTGGAACTTTTATTAGTATGTCTTTCACATTCAGAGATAGCATAAAATCTTTGGCAGATCGTATTTTCTAACTTTAGGTTTACACTATATGTTTGTTTACTAGAGTTAGTATTGAAGAGCAAGTTAATTTACATTATCACACAGATATCTTTGATACCTGTCTCAGCTTTTGTGGTAGAAATTGACTTCCCATTGAAATTGCCTGATAAAATACAGGATGACATGTTAAATTGAATTTTAGCTATATGGTGAATATTTTAGCACAATTACATCTTGATTATCACAAGAAGGATATTTATACTAAAAAATAGTTGTTTATCTCTGTGAATTTGGGTTGAAGACTTGTGAAGGATTAAAATGATGAATATAATGATTGAGTAGGTTCTACTTACCACTCTCTACTACCTAACACATTTAGCCTGTGATATAATTGTGATCATGTCTATAGTGAGATGGACTAAACAGGAAGACATATTTGAATAAGTTATCAAGAATGAAATTCAAAGAAATGAAGAAATTAAAAATATGAAAGAGAAATTAAAGGATATGGAGAATATGGTATTCAGATTGAACACTCATCAAATTGTAATATCAGAAATAGATAACAGAAAGAATAAGAAAGAGGTGATATTAAAAATATAATGGCTGAGAATATTTCAGAAATTATGAAAGAAATAAATCCTCAGATTCAGGAAATCTGGTGAACCCCACATAGAACACATAAAACTAAATTCACACCTAGATATGTTATAATAAAACTACAGAACTCCAAAAACAGAGATATGTTCTAAGCAGCAAAAGAATATGTAATTATCTACAGAAGAATTACATTTAACTTTTTAGATGACATCTCAATAGCAACAGTAAAATCTAGAAGACCCTATAACATCTACAAAGTGATTTTAAAAAATGGGGGATTTGGGACAAGATGGCTGACTAGAAGCAGCTAAGGTGCATGTCTCTCACGGAGAGGAACAAAAGGGGCAAGTAGATATAGCACCTTCAACTGAAAAATCCAGGTACTCACATTGGGATTAATCAAGGAAACAACTCGATCCACAAAGAATGGAGAAAAACAAGACAGGACAACAGCCCACCTGGGAGTGACAGAGAGCCAGGAGAACCTCCCCAACCCAGAGAAGCAGTGAGTGAATGTTTGACCCAGGAAACCATGCTTCTGCCACTGATCTTTGCAACCCTTTGGTTGGGGAGATTCCCCTCATGGAGACACTCCACTGGGGCCTTCAGTCTGACACTCAGTGTGAAGTCTCGGCACAGCAGCCACTCAAGCATGCATGGAGGCTCAGGAGCTTTACATACTCCAGCTCCGGGCTTCCTGGCAAAAGTGACTGCAACTCTGGCAAGGCAAGAGGTTGAACCTCCACACACACTTCTAGGAAGAGGGCTTAGTAGCAATGGTCTGTGGGTCTCCCTTCCACTGAGCCTCACAGGAAAAGACCCACTGCTTGGAATTCCAGCCAGTGTCACCCATACCTGGGACAGAGTTCCCAGGGGAAGGGGCGGAGCCACCATCTGTGCTGTTTGAGTGACTCAGCCATTCCAGCCTGCAGGCTTTGGAGAGTCAAACCAGGAGCAGAAGGGATCTCTAAGCACAGCACAGCCGCTCTACCAAAACGTGGCCAAACTGCTTTTTAAATCAGCTCTCTGATCCTTTCCTCCTCACTGGGCAGGACCTCCCAACCTGGGCTTCCAGCCATTCCCACTGGTGTTCTATGACTGATAGAGATTGGAATCCTCTCTGGGACAGAGTTTCCTGGAGGGGGAGGGGTGAACTGCCATCTTTGCTGTTTGGGCAACTCAGCTGTTTCAGCCAGCAGCCTTGGGAGAGTTCAAACCAAAAGAGGGTGAAAGCAGTATTCTGGCACAGCACAGCTGCTCTATAAAGGCATGGCCAGACTGCTTCCTTAAGCAGGTATCCTATCCTGTTCCTTCAGACTGGGTGAGACCTCCCAAACAGCATATCCAGCCACCTCCTACAGGCGCATTTGGGCTGGCAACAGTTCCATACTTTCCTGAGACAGAGCTCCCAGAGGAAAAGGCAGGCTGCCATCTTTGCTGTTTCACATCTAAAGGTCAGCAACCTCATAGACTGAAGGTAGATAAGCCCACAAATATGAGAAAGAATTAGTGCAAGAATGCTAAAAATTCAAAAAGCCAGAGTGCCCTATTTCCTCCAAATGACCATACCACCTCTCCAGCAAGGGTTCAGAACCAGGCTGAAGCTGAGATAGCTGAAATGACAGAAGTAGAAATCAGAATATGAATAGGAACAAAGTTCACTGAGCTAAAAGAGTATGTTGTAACCCAATGCATAGAAGCTAAAAATCATGATAAAACATAGCAGGAACTGACAGACAAGATAGCCAGGATAGAGAAGAATGTAACTGACCTGATAGAGCTGAAAAACACATTACAAGAATGTCATAATGCAATCATAAGTATTAATAGCACAATAGAATAAACAGAGAAAAGAATCTCAGAGCTTGAAGACTTACATTTCTGAAATTAGACAGGCAGACAAGTATAGAGAAAAAGAATGAAAAGGAACAAAGAAAACCTCTGAGAAATATGGGATTACAAAAAGAGACCGAATCTCAAACTCATTGGTGTACCTGAAAGAGACTGGAAAAACGGAACCAATTTGGGAAACATATTTTAGGTTTCATGCATGAAAACTTCCCCAATCGAAGAAGACAGGCCAATATTGAAATTCAGGAAATGCAGAGAACACCAGTAAAATACTCCATGAGACAATCATCCCCAAGACACATAATCATCAAGTTCTCCAAAGTTGAAATGAAAGAAAAATTGTGAAAGGCAGCTAGATTTTTGCAT
>JAZHEH010003233.1:0-28535 GCA_036589455.1 Ateles fusciceps
AGCAATATGCTGCTGAGTACCACATCACCAGTACACAACATTACCAAGTAACCACATAACATGGGTGAAGAAAACACGGGAGAATATGGTGGTGGTAAGAAGGGCATGGCGTGGAAGAGATGGCGAAATGGTGCTAGACAACATGGCGTGTGGCAAAACCAGTACATAACATTACAATTGCTATAAACAATCAAAACTTCAGGAGACAATGAATGCATTATAGAAATGCAAATGTGCTAGAAAGTCTCAGCAATAGAATCAAACAAGCAGAAGAAAGAACTTCAGAGCTCAAAGTCAAGGTTTTTGAATTAACACAACCCAACAAAGACAGAGAAAAAGAATAAGAAAATATGAACAAAGCCTCCAAGAAGTCTGGGATTATGTTAAATGACCAAACCTAAGGATAATCTGCATTCCTGGGAAAGAAGAGAAATCTAAAATTTGAAAAACATATTTTGAGGAATAATCTACAAAAACTTCCCCTGGCCTTGCTATAGAACTAGACATTCAAGAAGCTCAAAGAACACCTGGGAAATTCACCACAAAAAGATCATCACCTAGGCACATTGTCATCAGGTTATCTAAAGTTAAGATGAAGAAAAGAATCCTAAGAGCTGTGAGGCAAAAACACCAGGTAACCTATAAAAGAAAACCTTACAGATTAACAGCAGAGTTCTCAATAGAAACCCTACAAACTACTAGGAATAGAGGCTCTATCTTCAGCCTCCTCAAACAAAACAATTATCAGTCAAAATTTTGTACCCAGCAAAACTAAGCTTCATTAGTGAATAAAAGATAAAGCCTTTTTTAGACAAACAAATGCTTAGAGAATTCACCACTACCAAGTCAGCACTACAAGAACTGCTAAAAAGAGTTCTAAATCTTGAAATGAATCCTGGAAACACATCAAAAGAGAACATCTTTAAAGCATAAATGTCACAAGACCTACACAAGAAAAACACAATTAAAAAAACGCACAAGGTATACAGGCAGACAAATAGCACAATAAATATAATAGTACCTCACATCGCAGTATTAACATTGAATGTAAATGGCCTAAATGCTCCACTTAAAATATACAGAATTGCAGAATGGATAAGAATTTATCAACCAACTATATGCTTCCTTCAAGAGACACACCTAATACATAAGGACTAACATAAACTTAACGTAAAGGGATGGAAAAACAATTTCTATGCAAATGGGCTCCAAAGTGAGCAAGGATAGCTATTCTTACACCAGACAAACGAAACTTTGAAGCAACAGCAGTTAAAAAAAGACAAGGAGGGACATTATATAATGATAAAAGGATTTGTCCAACAGGAAAATATCACAGTCCTAAGTATATATGCTCCTAACACTGAAACTACCAAATTTATAAAACAATTACTAATAGACCTAAGAAATGAGGTAGACAGCAACACAATAGTAGTGGGGGACTTCAATACACCACTGACAGCACTAGACAGGTCATCAAGACAGAAAGTTAACAAAGAAACAATAAACTTAAACTATACCCTGAAACAAATTCACTTAACCAATATATACAGAACATTTCATCCAACAACAGTGGAATATACATTCTATTCAACAGTGAATGGAAATTTCTCCAAGACAGACCATATGATAGGCCACAAAACGAGCCTCAATACATTCAAGAAAATTGAAATTATATCAAGCACTCTCTCTGACCACAATGAAATAAAACTGGAAATTAACTGAAAAAGGAACCTTTCAAAACCATGCAATCCAGATGGAAATTAAAAATTCTTCAAACTGAATAACAATAGTGGCACAACCTATTAAAACCTCTGAGATACAGCAAAAATGGTGCTAAGAAGAAAGTTTATAGCCCTAAACGCCTACTTAAAAAGTCTGAAAGAGCACAGACCGTCTAAGGTCACACCTCAAGGAACTAGAGAAACAAGAATAAACCAAACCCAAACCCATCAGAAGAAAGGAAATAACCAAGATCAAGGCAGAACTAAATGAAATTAAAGCAAAAGAAAAATACAAAAGATAAATGAAACAAAAATCTGGTTCTTTGAAAAAATAAATAAAATTGATAGACCATTAGCAAGATTAACCAAGAAAGAAGAAAGAAAATCCAAATAAGCTCAATTAGAAATGAAACAGAAGATATTACAACTGACACCACAGAAATACAAAATATCATTTGAGGCTACTAGGAACACCTTTATGCACATAAACTACAAAACCTAGAGGAGATGAATACATTCCTGGAAGGATACAACCTTCCTAGTTTAAATCAGGAAGAATTAGATGCTCTAAATAAGCCAATAACAAGCAGTGAGATTGAAATGGTAATTTAAAAATTACAAAAACAAAAACAAACTCCAGAATCAGAGGGATTCATGGCAAATTCTACCAGACATTTAAAGAATAATTGTTACCAATCCTATTGACACTATTCTACAAGATAAAGAGGGAACCCTCTCTAAATCATTCTATTAAGCCAGTATCACCCAAACCGGGAAAAGACATAGCAAAACAAAAAAAAAAAAGAAAAAAAGAAAAGAAAACTTACAGACTAATAGCCCTGATGAATATAGATGCTATGATTCTTAACACAATACTATCTAAATTGAATCAAGCAACATCAAAAAACAAATCCACCTTGATCAAGTGGGTTTTCATACCAAGAATGCAGGGATAGTTTAACATACACAAGTCAATAAGTGTAATACACCACATGAACAGAATCAAAAACAAAAATTACATGATCATATGCATAGATGCAGGAAAAACATTTGGTAAAATCTGCCATCCATTTATAGTTAAAACTCTAGTCAAATCGCATACAAGGGACACGACCTTAATTTAATAAAAGCCGTCTGTGACAAACTCACAGCCAACATAATACTGAATAAGGAAAAGTTGAAAGCATTTCCTCTGAGATCTGCAACAATACAAGGATGCCCACTCCACCACCCCCTCTTCAGCATAGTACTGGAAGTCCTAGCCAGAGCAATCAGACAAGAGAAGAAATAGAGGGGATCAGAATTGGTAAAGTGGAACAAAACTGTTACTGTTTGCTGATGATATAATTGTTTACCTAGAAAATAACAAAGACTCCTCCAGAAAGCTCCTACAACCGATAAAAGAATTCATCAAAGTTTCCATATACAAAATCAATATGCAGAAATCAGTAGCTTCTTCTATAAATCAACAGTGACTAAACTGAGAATCAAATCAAGAACTCAGTCCCTTTACAATAGCTGCAAAAAACAAAACAAAACAGAAACAAAAACAAAAACAAAAACCTTAGGAATATAACTAACCAAGGAGGTGAAAGACTTCTACAAGGAAAACCACAAAACACTGCTGAAAAAATCATATCTGCTACAAGCAAATGGAAACACATTCCATGCTCATGGATAGGTTGAATTAATATGGTGAAAATGACCATACTGCCAAAAGCAGTCTACAAATGTAATGCAATTCCCATCAAAATAACATCATAATTTTTCACACAACAACAAAAAACACTTCTAAAATTTATACAGAATCAAAAAAGAGCCCACAAAGCCACAGCAAGACTAAGCAAAAGGAACAAATCTAGAGGCATCATAATACCTGATTTCAATCTATGCTATAAGGCCATAGTCACCAAAACAGCATAATACTGGCATAAAAAATAGGCACATAGAACAATGGAATAGAATAGAGAGCCCAGAAATAAACCCTATTACTTATAGCCAACTGATCTTTGACAAAGCAAACAAAAATACAAAGTGGGGAAAGGACACCCTATTCAATAAATTGTGTTGGGGTAATTGGCAAGCCACATGTAGGGGAATTAAAATGGATCCTCGTTTTAATCTCACCTTATTCAAAAATCAACTCAAGGTCGATCAAGAACTTAAATCTAAGACCTGAAACTATAAACCTTCTAGAAGACAACATTGGAAAAACTCTTGTAGACATTGGCTTAGGCAAGGATTTCATGACAAAGAACCAAAAGCAAATGCAATAAAAACAAAGATAAATAGCTGGGACTTAATTAAACTAAAAAGCCTCTGCATGTCAAAAGGAACAGTCAGCAGAGTAAACAGAAAACCCACAGAGTGAGAGAAAATATTCACAATCTATACATCTGACAGAGGACTACTATCCAGAATCTACAAAGAACTCAAACAAATTAGTAAGAGAAAAACAATCTCATCAGAAAGTGGGCAAAGGACATAGACAATTCTCAAACAGGATATACAAATGGACAACAAACATATGAAAAAATGCTCAACCTCACGAATGATCAGGGAAAGGCAAATCAAAACCACAATGCAATACCATCTTACCCCTGCAAGAATGTCCATAATCAAAAAATAAAAAAATAATGGATGTTGGCATGGATGCAGTGAATAGGGAACACGGGAACACTTCTACAATACCGGTAGAAATGTAAACTAGTACAACCACTACGGAAAACAGTGTGAATATTCCTTAAAGAACTGAAGGTAAAACCACCGTTTGATTCAGCAATTGCACTACTGGGTATCTACCCAGAGAAACAGAAGTCATTATATGAAAAAGATACTTGAACATGCATGTTTATAGGAGCACAATTTGCAATTGCAAAAATGTGGAACCAACCCAAATGTCTATAAATCAACAAATGGATAAAGAAACTGTGATATGTGTGTGTACATATATATATATATTATATAAAATATACATAAACTGTGATATATATATATAATATATATAAACTGTGATATATATTATGTAGTGCTCCATCATATTTATATATGATGGAGTGCTACTCTGCAAAATAAAGCAATGAATTATTGGCATTTGCAGCCACCTGGATGAGATTGGAGACTATTATTCTTAGTGAAGTAACTCATGAATGAAAAAAGCAAACATCTTATGTTCTCACTCATATGTGAAAGCTAAGCTATGAGGATGCAAAGGCTTAAGAAAGATATAATGAACTTCGAGATCTTCGGGGGAAAGGGTAGAAAGGGTTGAGGGATCAAAGACCATAAACTGGATGCAGTGTATACTGCTCTGGGTGATGGGTGCACTAAAAATCTCACAAATCACCACCAAAGAACTTACTCATGTAACCAAACACCAGTTGTTCCCCAATAACCTATGAAAATAAAAAAATAAATAAATAAATAACAGCTCTTGGTTTCATTGATTTCCTCTGTCTTCATTTTTATTCATCTTGAAATATTTCCTGATTTCTCCTTTAATTTCTTCTTTGGACTATTCTTTATGTAGTTGTGTTGCTTAATTGCTTTATAGCATATCGGAAACATTTATCACATATTTAACAGACGGCTGATTGGGGAGTTGTTTCCAACAATGTCCTGAGGCTTAAATTACTCTAAAAACAATCTAGTAAAATTGGGGATCTTTTAAAGGAATAACTTCTAAGATCATTGTTTGATATTTGTTCTGACACAATAGGACTCCTCCCAGCTCTCTTACTCTTCAGTTCTCTTCCATAAACTAGCTGGCTTACAGTTCAGCATGTATCTTGAATCTCCTCCAAATGATTTTTGCCACAACCTAAACTGTTTTTAAATGTGTCCTCAGTTTTGAACTTCTCCATGCTTCCCTGCTAATAACATCAGTTCCTTTGGGAAAAGATTAGGAGTTCTCTGTTTATGGCCTGTCACAATCTCTGAACCAGGGTTCTGGAGATGGGTTTGGGGATAGTGGCAAGCTTCTGTCTGTGTGACTCCTTCACTCTAAGAGATTAGTACTTGGTGGGAGAGGGGCAGCATGAGGTTTTCTCCATTTGCCTCTCCTGGTGTGGAACTACATCTGTAAAAGCTGGGGCAAGGTGACCAAGACCCCAGCCTTCTCAGCATGCTGTGCCCAAGATACAGCCTCCATTCCACAAATGTGGGCTGGGGCAAAGGGACACCCCCCCCTCAACTACACTTGCCTTTGGACTTAGCCTCAGCAACAGGTAGCTGGGGGTATGATAAGAAATGCTGACATACTACTCCTCTTCAGAAGAAAGTCCTCTGGAAGCTGAAAGGAGAGGGAACCCTCTATTTTGGGCTGTAGGAGTATGGAGTGGAGTATCTGCTTCTCTTAACTGAGTGAGAGAAGAAGAGAGTGGTCTTGGTACACACACCATAACAAAGTCTGACCCATTCACCTCTTTTACTGAATTTTCATATTTTTATGAATAGATGTGTCTTTGCTTGCTGTTTGCTCCTAATATAGTTTTTATCCTAGATTTTTAAATAATTCTGGTACCTTTGTTTTGCTACATTTATTAACTCATTTCTCCCTACTTCAAGGAGAGTCTTAGAGGACAGAAGTATCCAAAGGGTGGCACACATCTCACTGAGGTATTATCAACACCTGGCAGATGATTTTTTAAAGTACCTAGATATGTAGATATGTAGATATGGTACAATTTTGAAGATGTCCCAAAATGGCTGAAGTTTGGGGAAACATTACCATAGGGGAAAAGTTGTGGACTTTGAACGCAGACATATTTTCATTAATTAATTCAACAGACATGTATTGAGACCCTACTATAGATCAAGCATTGGTCAAGGCTATGAGCCATAAAAGTGAAGAAAACAGAAAAACATTCTTGGCCTCATAGCCATTCTGTTAGGTGGAAACATATGAACATGCCAAAATTTGATCATTATTGACCCATAAAAATAGCAATTTCATATGGGTCAACCTAATAGTAGGGGGAAATCCCCCAGCTTTATCATTTGCCGGCTATGTGACTCTAAGTCTTTCTACTTCTCTGAGCCTCAATTTCATCATGTAGAAATAAAGATAATTAATGCATTTTTTTTGTTGATTATCCTATATGTTGATAAGTAGAGTGGTGTCCAGCACAGTATTTAGCACATAGTAGGCATTTGATACACATGAGTTTTCTTACTTTTGAACAGCCTCCCCACAAAACATCATTAGGGCGTATATTCTTATTTCAAAAGAACAAACGGTAGGTTATGTAGAGGAAAATGACGTCATGCTTTTCTGACAATTTTGGTGCCAAGAAATCAACTGGGAAAAGACAGAAGGTGGGATAGGAGTCAAATTCCTGCAGCCTGAAGGACAAGAAAGGCATGGAAATATCCTGGGAGAACTAACAGCAAGGGGACCTGAAGTCTATAGAAAAGCTCACTAACACCCACAGATTCAAGCCAAATAAAACTAGGGAAATAGTTTGAGAAAAGTCTATGGCGCTCCAAAGCTTAACTATCCAATTTCACCTCCTAATCCCTTATGGTTTGGTTTCCTTGGAAATGGTTTCAGGTGTTGCTGTGGATTAAATGTCTCTTCCAAAACTCATGTTGAAACCTAATCCCCAAAGTGGCAGTATGGAGACGTGGGGTCCTTTAACACTGATTGAGTCCTGAGGGCTCTGCCAGATGTGTTCCCTTGACCTTGGATTTCCCAACCTCCAGAACTGTGAGAAATAAATTTCAGTCTCAGGTATTCTGTTATAAGCAACCGAAACAGACTAAAACAGGGATGGAGAGGAGAGGTAAAGTGAGACAGGAATCAAGGTGTACTTCTGTTAGGGAGAGGGGAAAGGAGGCCAGTAAGGAATTCTAGGAAATGGACAAGAGCAGCAGGGGTGAGCATTTTAAGAAACAATAAAAAAAAACTTTTACAGAAAATTTTTACCAAGAGTTAATGGCCTTAAACAGCACCCTGAGGGACAAAAGTTAGATGCTGAGAAGAATTTTATTCTTCACTTTCTCTCTCTCTTTTTTACTTTTATTTGTATTTTATTTTTTTAGAGATAAAGTCACACTCTGTTGCCCAGGCTGAAGTATGGTGGTATAATCACAGTCCGCTGAGCTTCAAACTCCTGGGCTGCAGCAATCCTCCTACCTTGGTCTCTCAAAGTACTGAGACTACAAGTATGAGCCACTGCACCCGGCCTAGGAGAATTTGACAGTGAAGTTGTTAAAAAATGGATTGAGAGAAACTTGTTGAGCAGGTATTAACAAATTGTGAAGCTTGAGCCAAGTCCAGTCAGGGGCCTGGTTTTGAAAGGTCTTATCTGTGAAAATTGATTTTTAAAAAGTGTTGTTTTAAAAAAGAATATGTAATGGAGACTGCAAGTGATACACAAGGCTTAAAATATTTACAATATGGTCATTTACAGAAAAAAAAAGTTTGCTAACACCTGTCTTAAGAACATGGCTCATTCCAGACCCTTGGGGCCTCAAGTTTTCCTATTTAAAATTTGAGTACCAGAGGAGATCTGAAAGCCAGCTTGGAGAGGTGGGAGAAAACAGAAATTTGCTGAAGAATAAATTACTATTTGGTCAAACTTGAGGCCATGTTGTGGAGCTTTAGGCTAGTTTGGGGATGGGGTAGAGGGGGCTGGGGCTGGAAGTTGGGGAGGAAGCACCATGGTGAAGGGAGAAAGAGAAAGTAGCAGGAAGAGATGGGAATAGCAGTTTACACAAGCCCCATCTCCACAGGCAAAGTCTCAAGGAGGATTGGCAGGAGGAAAGAAACAAAAATAAGTCAGAGAAGTGCCTTGTATAGCCCAGGGTATTGCTCATAGAAGAGAGACTGAGAGGAAACAGATGTTTCAGCCTAGAGGAAAAGGCACCAGACATTCATCTGTAGAGAAGTTAACTAGCTGGGGAGTGGTCAGGAAAACAAAAGGGGACTTAGCCCCTGTCTCTGGGAGGTTGGGGTGGGATGCTGAGCAGGTATTGCAGGGTCAGCACTGCTCTAAAAATACTGCTTACAGAAAGAGCTGGGGTAACTGGGAAGGCCTGTCAATGGCAGCCTCAGAAACAATCTACTCCTTAGCTCCCTTCTAGATTTGGAGGTTTGGATTCTCCCTGTAACATTTCCCAGCAAGAAATCTTCCAGTTTCTACTCCCTGGCAATGGGGATCTCACTCATTCTAGAAGCAACCCTCTGTGGCCAAGGCTCTGGGCTAAAATTTTTTGTTTTCTTTCTAACTTGACATCTGTCTGTCTATAATTTCTGTCCTCTGGTCCTGATATAGTTCTTTGGAACAGCACAAAGTTGATCAACCCTTTCGCTTATAGTAGGAGAAATGGGTGAGATGTGTTAGAAAAAAGCACTACATTTGGGATCAGAATCTCTTGTTGGAAAATGCTAGCTCTAGGGTAACATCCAATCCTGTTGAGCTTGATTTACCTTATCTGAAAAACGGTCAAAATGATACCTTCTCTAAGCACCTCCAAGCTTCACTTGTGCAGATCAAGTAACAATAATAATAAAAATGTATAATGATTTTAAAGAACAATTCACAAACTTGCAAGAAGTTCACAATTGTGGCTATTTTGACCATTGCTATTCTGAGCACATGAACAAAGCGTGGGCTTTGGAGACTGTCAGACTAAAGCTCTTTGCCCAGGGCCGGTTTCAATCTGCTGATCACAGATAACTGCTCCCCTTCTGCCCTGACAGGTGCCTGAGGTGACCTCTGGGAGTTGGAGGCACAGAGCTCACAGAGTTACAGGGAGAGGGAGAGAAGGAAAGAAATTTTGCAGGAAACCAAGGGCAAAAAGGACATAAGGATCCTCTAGTAAACCCCACCACACAAGGATCACCACTGTATCGTCCTACACATGCTTTCCTTTAGTTCTTTTCACAAACAAGGAACTCATTTCTCTTAGGGGTTCCTTTTCTGGTCACTGCTAATCCTTTCACAAGTTCCTTATTCTGTTGAATCATCATTGACCTCCCTATAACTTTGTAAGCCCAGATACTGTTCTTGGAGAAAATTGAACAGATTTGATCTCCACATTTGTGCAGGACTCTGTACAAAGGAAAATAAGCACATAGCCCCATTCCTGAAAAAGTGTATTACATGCTGTGGGCTCTAAGAGAAGGACGTGATACAAAGATTGTAATATCAGGTAGGATGAAACAAGAGGAAGAACTTCCCATCTATGAGTCATTAAGCAGTGCAACAGGCAGGTAGAGAACGCTGCATAGTATTTCTCTCTGCAAGAAGCTTTAAAAACAAGACAGATCTGTCTGAGAGGGATTAGGTGCAGTCCTGCATAGAGGCAGTGGAATGGACTGAATAACCTTGAAGAAATCCTTCTCAGCCTTGGCATTCTAGAATTTGAGAAGTTTCCTAACCAACAGTGTGTGCTCACACATATCTAAGCCAAGAGGAAAGCCTGGTCTAGTGTTGCTGCTGCTACAACTATTGCCACAGCACATTTAATTGCTCAGTGATAGCATGCCTCTGGGCCTAGGCAGGAATTTATGTGTCAGTCAAGAAGTTGGAACCTGGGAGTGTATGAGCCTGGTATATAGCCTATTATCAGTGTATAGAGCAGTTCCAGTTGCCATATTTCCCTTTGCCATAGCCTAGCAGTCAGTAAAGGTATAATCTTTGTGAGAAGTGGGAAGGTGACAGCATAGCCTCACCTCTCTCCACTCGTACCCAGCGAATCATGCTTGAGAAAATTTCCTTCCCCCAGCGGAATGCAAATCTTACTTTCCTAGCTCCTGGTCATTGGTTCATAGCCACCCACTCCCCCTGTACGTAAGCATCACAAGAAGTGGAGGCAGAATCTTTCTCCTGTTCCTTTTGAAAGGCTACCAATTCTCACATGTACCCTGAAATGACTTTTCCTGATCCTATTGAACAGGGTGCTGAAGTCTGAAGATGCTTAACATTCTCAACTATTCTTCCTTTTAATGTTCACAGTAATCCTCTGATGTCCATATTATTTTCCATTATTTTAACAGATGAGAAAACTGAGGCCTAGAGTAATTAAATCATGTTTCATGGCTTACCTGGACAGAGAGTGATCTTGTCTGAAGGCATGCAACAGAATCTTAATATACTTGTATGGCGGGACAGGAATTCACGAATCACATGGCAAGAAATAAATAATGTTAAACCAGAAGACCTCAACTTCAATCTACTATTCCACAGTTCTGGGTAGAAGAGCAAGGTATCAAACTCAGGTCCTCTGCCTCATCATTCTAGGTTATTTGCAGGATCTGTACATATGAGGCCCTTCAGAGCAGGTATCACATCTTATACACCATTTGTATTCTGTACCCAGCATGGCACAGAGTCAACATTGATGACTTAATTGTTGATTTAAGGCAAGAACAACCCCTCATAGAATGGAACCATGCATTGAGGCACTGTTTGACTGCTTTTATCTATAAACTTACTTAATACTGGCAACAAGCCTATACGGTATATACCACTATTGCATTTTGAAGATGTGGAAACTGAGGCTCAGAGAACTAGATGAACACAGCTGGTAAGTTTTGGAGAAAGGATTCAAACCTAAGCAGTCTGGCTTCAACCCTAGTCTTAATCATTCCATTACACTGCTTCTCAGTATGTAATGAATGCATACATGCATATCTTCATTATCAACAGTCCACGCCACCAAGAAGCACTACTTTCAAACACATATAGGAGACTTGATGGAGAAACTTAGTACAGAACCTACTCCTAGGAAACACTAGAATGTGGCCTAAACAGGGCAGGTAGGGCCCAGGCCACTGGAGCTCTCATCTACCTTTTTTCTTCTTCTGCTCAGGTATTCAAAGCGGGGGACCTCTCCTCGGTGATTGTCTTGTGCTACCAGCTACAAAGCCTGGGCCCACCCAAGCCTCTATTTCCTTGTTCCTGGCCAAATTTCTAGCTCGTAGGAAACAGTTCACTACTCCCTCAGCCACATCCTCCAAACCAGCCGGAGTACTGCTCCGCCAAAGGCCAGAGTAGTGGAAATCCCGAGGCTTGCAATGTGCCCAGCCCAAGAAGCAAACCACAAGCCGTAGCCCAAAGCCAATGGAGGAAGAAGATACCACTTCACCGGTCTCACCTCCCATCCATCTCTTCTCCATCTGCGGATGAGAGGATGAGAGGAAGCTAGGTGAATAGCCTCCTCCCTTGCTGTGGCAACATACATGATTTGCAAACTTTTCCCTACTTAAGCAACACAACTCCTGTCCATAGTGTGATGTGGAAATGAAAGACACCAGAAGCAGTGGAATCATGATCATAATAACAACTACTGCCCGTGTTTAGCCTCTTACCCTGGCACAAACTGTGCGGAGTTCCTGGCAACCATTGTCTCACTCCATATTACCAACAATCCTATGAGGTAAACTTGTATAAATGAAGACTACTAGTTAAACGAATTTCCCAAAGCCACGTAACTCCTAGGTAAAAGAGTCATGTTGCTACAGAAGACTAGCTGTGCTCTTAAATATCACCCCAAACTGCCTTTCTAATGGCCTCTCAGGGCCCTTCAAGCTCTACCATGTGGGCATTCAGGATTGGAGGTAAGATTAATGGGAGTGTATACATCTTACCTCTGACCAATGGCGACACTCAGGCTCGGCCCTATCTCTGCTGTTCTCCTGAGCCAAACCTCTCCACCTTACAGAGAGTAGCACCTGAGAACCAGTAGAAACAAATAAGTTTGCTTGAGGCTTTTGATAGCAGGGGCTGCTCCCAGCCCCAGTAATACCTTCTAATATCCACAAGGCTGTCTTTCCCATACATCTCCCTCTTTTAGCTGTTTACACAGAATCAAGGAGTCATAAATCCTCAGATAAGGTGTCTTCAGTTCTTCAGCCTCTTTGCTTAAATTTCAAGCCAGTTTTACAGCTTTAATATCTATGATATTTTCTTGTTATTCGTGTTCTTTTCCCCCACCAAACACACACAAAACAATTACGTTCTAAAATTGTGCATTCCTTTTACGTGACAGAAAACCTAGAGTTGGGGATCCTCAAGACCAGATGCTGAGTAACTAACTGGAATTTTTCTAGATTTCCTTAACATCAGAGGTACTCAAAGCCTAGGGCAAGATAATACCAACAGGGAACAAGCCTACAGGTTCCTAGGCTCTATACAGGGGGCTCTTTATGACTAGGAACAACCTTATATGTAGGAATAATGTGAACAATAACCTCTGCATTTACGATTCAGGATGTCTTCAAACGTCTATCTCCAAATGCTACCATTAGATTCTACATTACTTCTGCTGCTCCTGCTTTTAAAATGCCATCTCTGAGAGTGAAAGGGTTGCTCAGGTCCCAGAAGCCTCAGTGTGTCTTGTACAGGCTGAGCAGGCAGAATAAGGAGTCTGGAGTTGAGAGGCCACATAATAGTGAGCAAGCACGTAAAAGACGTGTTTACTTCTTTGTGTTTTGCCAAAGCACCTTTAAAGCCATACTGGTACAGCCCTCTCCTTCCTTCACTCCTCAGTCACTATTCTAGCATCACTACCTAATGTTTACATCTTCCCTGTGGGCATCCACATATAGAAAAGATAACATTGGATTGCACACTTCCAGTGACAGGTACCTCATTACCCTCGTGGCATTATTAGAAATGCTGTCTCTTTGTGAAGGTTAAACATGTTATCCCGTAGCTTTCAGATGCGTATATAGAGTATTCAATAAATACTAGTTTCCTTTCACTTTCCCTTCTACACATTGGAGGCACACAGACCCAACAGGGTGCTCCTTCTTCCCCATATCAAGCGTTCCTTAAGCCGCAAAGCCACATCTCTTCTGAATTTTCACTTTCGAAGCTACTCAGGGTCATCTCCTTCGATCTCCAGCTGACCTATCTTGACCACACCTCTGGCTTGTTTAGGGCCTCTTCACATGTGGGGCCCAGATATTTTTCTTGTCTTTCATGCTTACCACTTTCTCCTTCATAGGACACTCACTGACTAATTTGCACATACACATCTTAAACACCATGGGAAACATCTCTGATGCGGCCAACCTAAAATGGTAAATACTGATAGGTACACTGATGCCTGGAGAGGAGAAAAATCATTGCTTATTAAAACAGTTCTCATTTGGCCAGTATGTTTCCTTATAAAAAATGTTTCTCAAAGTTTGGTCTGGACCACCTCAGGCAAACCACAAGAAACTGACTCTGAAGTTGGAACCAAGGCATTACATATTTAACAAGCATGTGAGTGATTCTTGAGGCACACTGGAGTTTAGAACTAGGGCTTAAGAATGAGACAAAGCATTTCACCAATGTTGTTTATTCATTTGAACAGTTGTTGCTAATTAGAAACTGTGGCTCCTTCACCAAGCCTCATTAATCAACACCTTGGACAGCCTGATGTACCTCCCTGGCCTGAGCCCAGACAGCCCAAATAACCTTGAAGCAGTTTAGAATTCTTTACTTAAGGAAAAAAAGTTCTAGGGACCATTATCCAAATATCTAGACCTAGGTTTAGGGAAGCCACTATTTCAAACATATAACCAGACCTGAGAGCTGCTATTAATTCTCTGCATTATCAGTCAGAATGCATTCCTTCTTCAATGAGAGATCTTTCTCAAAATCAAATTTCAAAACCACAGCACAAAAGCATAAGTGTCAACCTAAATGTTCCTGCCTTGCCTCTTTAGATTATCTGGCTTGTTTTTCCGCCCACTTCTCCATCTTCTTCCTTTCCTTAATAGGCTTAATTCCGCATTACAACTCTCCTTACAATTCTTCTCTGCTGTCACTCTCCTGACAAAAGCATTCAGTGCAGCAGCATCCTCGCAATGTTTTAACCCTCCAAACGTAGGCAATGGCTCTCTCTGGTGTGCAAGCAAATTAGATACACGTGTACCATCATTCTTTGGGTTATGTGAATTGTATGCTTTAGATACTGTTATCCTGTCAATCTATAAGGCAGGCACCAACAGACCACATCACCATAGAGGGATTGAGAGGAAGAAAGGGAGGGGGGATGACTCCCTGTGCCATGAATCTATGAATCATCCCAGAAAGCATCAAAGGTGGGGGAATCCCAGGAACTTAAGCCTCTGAGTAGGGAGAGAATAGGAAGTGAATAGGCGTTGGGCCAAGCACTATCCAAAGCTTCTGTTCTTTAAAGCTCTAAATTACCTGGTCTTCCTGGGGTTCAACAATTGTCCTTTTCTCCACCTTTAAGTCTAAATTGGAACTAGGGTTGAGAAACAAGGACCTTGGAGTCATTTGAGAAGTTTCAAAAGTGAAGTAGAGGTCTGTTCTTGCTGTTTTCTTATTCATGGTAGGCCACTACCATGTATCAAGAGATAAGATGAGTGCCTGCTCATGTTGTTGGGAGGGACCTGAGAGGGAGCAAACCCAAGTAAATGACTGAAGAGCAATGACAGTCCACCTGGGGACAGAGAAGGGTTAGTTAGCTAGAGAGAAAGCAACTGAGACTCAGGAAAACCTCTTTTGCTGTGCTTACTACATTTGTATAATCAGAAACGTGAAATTGATATTCTCCCAACAGGTTATTGTGTTGGTGATCCCTCAGATGTGAAAAACTTACTATTGCTATATAAAAGAAAAGTATACTTTGAAAGTCTGACTGTGTTATGCATACTGCCTGCCCAGTAGTCATGTTTGGTACTCTAGAATGTTCTAGCTTCTGTATATATAAGTTGTGGTATATTCACACAATGGACTACTGTATAACAACGTAAATAAAAGAACTATAACTACAAACAACTCTAGCCTCTCACACTTGAATGTATAGGGAATAATATGTAGATCTTTCTAAAATACAGATTCTGATTCTGGTCTGGAGTGGGACCTTAGATTCTTCATTTCCAACCAGTTACCAGATGATGCTAATGTTGCTGATCTGAGGATCAAAATTTGAGTAGCAAGAACACCTCTCAGCAAAAACAGAAGGATCTCATCCCTTTCTTGCATCGACATGCTCTGTAGCCCTCCCAAGGCCCACGTGTCTAGGACACTTTTCTCAAATTATTCCTCAGATCCTCATAAAAAGTTGCCTTCAGATTCAGAGAAGTCTCTTGCAGGCCAGGAGGCTTATAGCCAGGCTTACTTTCTGTGAAAATCCGTTGGCAACTCCCTGAAAAGTAATGAATCGCTGAGAGTAGAATTTCAGGCATCTAGGAAAGAAATTTAGGGGCAAGGAACTCTCCTGGCACCTGTAAACCACATCACAGAGATAGGCACTGACTTTCCCTCCACTACACTTGCCTGCCTTTTCCTCATCTTCCGCCCACTGCCTCTTCTCCTTTCTAGGGAGAAGGAAAAGCCCTTCTTTGCTGCACATAATCTCCAAGATATTACTTTACTGACCTTGGGCTAGTGAGTGATTATTTTGTTCAACACATCTTTAGTGGGCACCCACTGGGTATCAGGCCTGTTCAGGAACTAAGATACAGGGGAAAACAAGTCAAGACAAGGGACGCTTTCTTCATGAATCCCTCAAACAGTTCACATTCTAGTGAAAAAAGACAACAAAAAACAAACATTCAACATGCTGGGGTGCTGGCAAGTACTCTAAAAATGAAGTGGCGTAGGCCAGAATGATGGGGGGGTTATTTGAGATATCAGGGAAAACAACTCTGCCATGTGATACTGGAGCAGAGATCTGAATGAAATGAGAGTGAGCCATCAGGCTAAAGGGAATAGTGTTTTAGGCTGAAGAAACCACAAGGGCAAAGGCCTTGAGGTAGAAATAAGCTTGGTATATTTGAGAGATGACAGCAGTTTGTAATAAACAGATTGATTGTAGAGGTGGTAAGAAGTGGTCACATTATGGACATATTTTTACTTCTCTTTGTGGCCTCCATAGAAAAATGATAATAATATCTATTTCTCAGGGTCACACACACATGTCATAGAGTATTGAGCCTAGCCTGAAACACAGGGATTAAATGATGTCAGTTACTTACATCCACCCGCACTTGCCTCAATGACTCTTAAATTAATCTAACAGGTGACGGTTTGTTCAAAATAATAATAGCAGGTATGTGTTCAGGAACTAGGGCTTATAGATAAATAAAATTAATGACATCAGTGTTATAAGAGACTGAAGGAAGGAATTAGAAATAATCTGCTATATTTTTACTACATGGGAAGTGATACATATTATTGGAAAGAGGACTTGGAATACTTCTTTTTTTTTTTACTTTAGGATGTACAATTTACTAACCCCTGTTGTGCTATCAAATACTATATTTTATTCATTTTTTAACTATTTTTGAACACGTTGACCATCCCCCACCTTTCCCCTTGTTCCCCCACTGCCCTTCCAAGCCTCTGTTAAGAATCTTCCTATTCTCTATCTCCTTAAGTTCAATTGTTTTAATTTTTAGATTCCACAAATAATTGAGAATATGTGATGTTTGTCTTTTGTGCCTGGCATACGTCACTTAACCTAATGACCTTCTATTCTATCCATATTGTTGCAAATGACAGGATCTCATTCTTTTTTAGGGCTGAATAGTATTGTGTTGTACATAAGTGTCACACTTTATCCATTCATCTGTTGAGGGTCACTGGCTCCTTCCAAACCTTGGCTAATGTGAACACTGCTGCAATTCACAAGGGAGTACACATGTCTTCAACATACTGATTTTTCTTTCAGCAGTCGGGTTGCTGAATCCTATGATATCTCTATTTTTAGTTTTTTGAAGAACCTTCACACTGTTCTCCATAGTGTTTACACTAATTTACATTCCCACCAACACTGTATGAGGGATCTCTTTTCTTTCCTTTTATTATACTGTAAGTTTTGGGGTACACATGCATATAGTACAGGTTTGTTACAGAGATATACAGGTGCCATGGTGGTTTGCTGCATCCATCCTCCTGTCATCTACATTAGGGATTTCTATTAATGTTATCCCCTCCCTGTTGCTGCATCCATGCCCCCATCAACTATATCAGGTATTTTTCCTAATCTTATCCCCTCCTGAATCTCCCCACCCCCTGCTAAGCCTCCCTAGCCCCCACCCCTAACAGGCCCCAGTGTATGATGTTCCCCTCCCCTGTGTCCATGTGTTCTCGATTGTTCAACATCCACATATGACTGAAAACATGTGGTGTTTGGTTTTCTGTTCTCTGTCAGTTTGCTGAGAATGATGGTTTCCAGCTTCATCCATGTCCCTGCAAAGGACATGAACTCATCCTTTTTTATGGCTGCATGGTATTTCATAGTATATGTGCCACATTTTCTTTATCCAGTCTATCATTGATGGGCATTTGGGTTGGTTCCAAGTCTTTGCTATTGCAAATAGTGCCACAACAAACATATGTGCACATGTGTCTTTATAATTGAATGTTTCATAATCCTTTTCCGGTATATACCCAGTAATGGGATTGCTGGGTCAAATGGAATTTCTATTTCTAGATCCTTGAGGAATCGCCACACTGTCTTCCACAATGGTTGAACTAATTTACACTCCCACCAACAGTGTAACATCATTCCTATTGTCCACATCCTCTCCGGCATCTGTTGTCTCCAGATTTTTTGATGATCACCATTCTAACTGGCATGAGATGGTATCTCAGATATGGCTTTGATTTGTATTTCTCTAACGACCAGTGATGATGAGCTTTTTTTCATGTTTTTGTTGGCTGCATAAATGTTCTTCTTTTGAGAAGTGTCTGTTCATATCCTTCACCCACTTTTTGAGGGAGTTGCTTGTTTTTTTCTTGTAAATTCTTAAAATTTCTTTGTAGATTCTGGTTATTAGCCCTTTGCCAGATGGGTACATTGCAAATTTTTTTTCCTCCCATTCTGTTGGTTGCCGATTCACTCTAATAATTGTTTCTTTTGCTGTGAAGAAGTTCTTAAGTTTAATTAGATCCCATTTTTCTATTTTGACTTTTGTTGCCATTGCTTTTGGTGTTTTAGTCATGATGTCCTTGCCTATGCCTATGTCCTAAATGGTAATGCCTATGTTTTCTTCTAGGGTTTTTATGGTGTTAGGTCTTATGTTTAAATCTTTAAGCTATCTGGAATTAAATTTTGTATAAGGTTTCAGCTTTTTGCTGCATATGGCCAGCCAGTTTTTCCAACACCATTTATTAAATAGGAAATCCTTTCCCCCATTGCTTGTTTTTGTCAGGTTTGTCAAAGATCATGTTGCAGACTCACCAATAACCACTTTTAAAGAGTTTAAGAAGTATAATGTGTATACCTGAAGTGTGGAGAAATGCAATCATACAAATTATGCAAATAAAACCAGAGTGAAAGACAAAACCACAAAGAACAAGATCAATAAAGAGAAAACAGTAGCAAAAATGATAAGTATAAATCCACCTATATTAATAATCATTTAAAATGTCAATGATCTAAACATACCAATTGTAATACAGAGACTATCAGGGTGGATTTAAAACATAAGATTCAATTATATATTGTCAAAGCCACAAAAAGATAAAAAGTAAAGGTATGAAGAAAGATATAGTATGCTAACACTCTATAAAATAAAGTTGCAGTAGTTATATTAAGTTCAGACAAAGGAGACTTGATAGTAAAGAACATTATCAGGGTAAGAGGAGCATTATATAACAATAAACAGATTAATTTTTCAAGAAGACATAATTATGCTTAGCAAGAGAGCATCAAAATATGTTAAGCAAAAACTGACAGAACTGCAAGGAGAAATAGATGAATCCACTATTATTATTGCAGATTTCAACATCCCTCTATCAGTAATTGACAGATCCAGCAAAGAGAAAATCTGTAAGGACACAGTTGAACTGAAGAGTGTCATCAATCAACTGGATCTTAGTGACATTGATAGAGCATTCAACAGCAACAACAGCATACACATTCTTTTCAAACACACATGAAACAGTCACCAAGGCAGACCACATTCTAGGATAAAATGCACAATAAAAATTAGACAGAAGAAAAAAAAACACTAAGATTTAATTAATAAATTCAATAAAGTTTCAGGGCACTAAATTAATGTACACAAATCAGTAGCATTTCTATACAACAACAATGATCTTAGCTAAGAGCAAAATCAAGAAGGCAATTCCATTTATAACAGCTACAAAAAGATAAAACATCTAGAAAAAAATATATTTAGGTGGCTCCACCAAGATGGCCAAATAGGAACAGCTCCACAGTGCAGTTCCCAGTGAAAGCAATGCAGCAGGAGAGTGATTGCTGCATTTCCAACTGTAGGTACCAGATTCATCCCAATGGGACTGGTTGGACAGTGGGTGTAGCCCAAAGAGGGTGAGCCAAGGCAGGGTGGGGCACTGCCTCACCCAGGAAGTGCAGCAGACTGGACCAACCCCCCCTCCTACTCAATGGAGGCCATGATGGGCTTTTCCAGCCACTCTGTCACTCTGGTTCAGATACTGTACCTCTTCCATGGTGTTTACAGCCCACAGACCAGGAGATTCCCACTGGCTGACAAGCACCATGGGATTCCAGCACAAAAACCCACAAAAATCTGGGCAGGCATTTTAACTGGTACTTGGAATGCCTGCAAGACAGAGCTGTACATTCCCCTAAAAAACAGGGGACTGAAGGCAGGGAGCCAGGTGATCCGGTTCGACGAGTCCCACCCCCACAAAGATCAGCAATCTGAAATGCACTGGCTTGAGAATTTCATAGTCAGCTCAGCAGTTTGAACTAAATCTGGGACTGTGGAGCTCTGTGGGGAGAAGGGCATCCACCGTTACTGAGGCAGTCCACCATTACCAAGGCACTCCAGCATTACCGAGGCAATCCAACATTACTAAGGCAGTCTGCCATTACTGAGGCACTCTGCCATTACTGAGACAGTTCTAACCTTACCTGTGTAAAAAAACTGCAAGGACATTTACACAGCAGCTAAATAAAGCCCGCAGCAGCAGCTCAGCAATGCCTCTGCAGGCAGACTGTGACTAGACCCCCTCCTTGCTGGGTGGGGCATCTGATGAAAAAGGCAGCAGCACATCAGGGACTTATAAATAAATCTGCACCTTCCCAGGACAGAGCACCTGGGAAAAGAGATGGTTGTTAGTTCCGCTGCAGCAGACTTAACGTCTCTGCCTAGCAGCTCAGAATGGAACAACAGAGCTCCCAGCACAGCACTTGAGCTCTGACAAGGGACAGACTGCCTCCTCAAGTGGCTCCCCACCCCCATATATCCAAAGAGGCACCTCACAAAGGAGAGCTCTGGCTGAAATCTGGTGGATACTCTTCTCGCACGAGATACCAGAAGAAGGAACAGACAGCAACCCGTACTGTTCTGCAGCTCCCGCAGGTGATTCCAAGGCAAGCAGGTTCTGGAGTGGACCTCCAGCAGTTCTGCAGCAGAGATCCCTGACTGTTAGAAAAAGAATCCAAAAAACAAAAAGAAATAGCTTCCACATCAATAGAAAGGATGTCCACTCAGAGATCTCATCTGAAAGTCACCAGCTTCAAGACCAAAGATACATAAATCTATGAAGAGGGAAAGAAACCAATGAAAAAAGGATGAAATCACCAAAAACCAGAATGCCTCTCCCCCTACAAGGGATCACAACTCCTCACCAGCAAGAAAACAAAACTGGATTGAGAATGCTTTGATGAATTGACAGAAGCAGGCTTCAGAAGGTGGGTAATAACAAACTCCTCTGAGCTAAAGGAACATGTTCTAACCCAATGCAAAGAAACTAAGAACCTTAAAAAAAGATTAGATGAAATGCTAACTAGAATAACCAGCTTACAGAAGAACATAAAGGACTTAATGAAGCTGAAAAATACGGCACAAGATCTTTGAGAAGCACACACAAATTTCAATAGCCAAATTGATCAAGGACAAGAAAGGATATCAGAGACTGAAGACCAACACAATTATATAAAATAGAAGGCAATATTAGAGAAAAATGAGTAAAAAGAAATATGGGATTATGTGAAAAAACCTAATCTATGTTTGATCAGTGTACCTGAATATGACAGGGAGAATAAATCCAAGCTGGAAAACATGCCTCAGGATATTATCCAGGATAATGTCCCCACCCTGGCAAGGCAGGTCAACATTCAAATTCAGGAAATACAGAGAAAACCACAAAGATATTGCTCAAGAAGAGTAACCCCAAGGGACACAATTGTCAGATTCACCAGGGTTGAAATGAAGAAAAAATGTTAAGCACAGCCAGAGAGAAGGTCAGGTTACCCACAAAGGGAAGCCCATCAGACTCTAGAAAAGATCTCTCAGCAGAGACCCTATAGGCCAGAGAGAGTGGGAAAGAAAAGAGCTTACAACCCAGTATTTCATATCCAGCCAAACTAAGCCTCACAAATGAAGGAGAAGTAAAATCCTTTACAAACAAGCAATTGCTGAGAGATTTCATCACCACCAGGCCTGCCTTGCAAGAGTTCTTGAAATAAGCACTAAACATGGAAAGGAACAACCAGCCACTGCAAAAATGTACCAAATGGTAAAGACCAAAGATGCAATGAAGAAACTGTGTTAACTAATGGACAAAACAACTAGCTATTGTCAAAATGGCGGGTTCAAATTCACACATAACAATATTAACCTTAAATGTAAATGGGCTAAATGCTCCAATCAAAAGACACAGAGAGGCAAATTGGATAAAAAGCCAAGACCCATTGATGTACTGTATTCAGGAGACCCATCTTATGTGCAATGACTCACATAGACTCAAAATAAAGGGATGGAGGAAGATTTACCAAGCAAATAGAGAGCAAAAAAGGAGGAGTTGCAATCCTAGTCTCTGGCAAACAGACTTTAAACCAACAAAGATCAAAAGAGACAAAGAAGGGCATTACATAATGGTAAAAGGATCAATGTGTCAAGAAGACCTAACTATCCTAAATATGTATGCACCCAATACAGGAGTACCTGAATACATAAAGGAAGTTCTTAATGACCTACAAAGAGACTTAGACTCCTGCACAATAACAGTGGGAGCCTTTAACACTCCACTGTCAATATTAGAAGATCAACGAGACAGAAAATTAACAAGGAAATCCAGGACTTGAACTCAGATACTAAACCAAGTGGACCTAATAGACATCTACAGAACTATCCACCCCAAATCCACAGAATATACATTCTTCTCAGCACCACATCCCACTTTCTCTAAAATTTGACCGCATAATTGAAATTTGACCACTCCTCAGCAAATGCAAAAGAACAAAATCATAACAACCAGTCTGTCAGACAACAGTGATATCAAATTAGAACTCAGAATTAAGACACTCACTCAAAACTTCACAACTATGTGGAAACTGAACAACATGCTCCTGAATGATTACTGGATAAACAATGAAATGAAGGCAGAAAATAAAGATGTTGTTTGAAACCAATGAGAACAAAGACACAATATACCAGAATCTCTGGGACACAGTTAAAGCAGTGTCTACAGGGAAATTGATAGCACTAAATGCCCATATGAGAAGGAAGGAAATATCTAAAATTGACACCCTAATGTCAAAATTAAAAGAGCTAGAGGAGCAAGATCAAACAAATTCAAAAGCTAGGAGAAGACAAAAAATAAGGTCAGAGCAGAAGTGAAAAAGATGGAGACACAGAAAACTCTTCCATAAATCAATAAATCTATCAGCTACTTTTTTGAAAAGATCAACAAAATAGACCACTAGCCAGACTAACAAAAAGAAAGAGAGAAGAATCAAATACACGCAATAAAAAATGATAAATGGGATATCAACACTGATTCCACAGAAATACAAACTACTATCAGAGATTACTACAAACAACTCTATGTACATAAACCAGTAAATCCAGAAGAAATGGATAAATTCCTAAGACACTTACAACCTCCCAAGACTAAACCAGAAAGAAGTTGTATCCCTGACTAGACCAACAACAAGATCTGAAGTAGAGGCAGCAATTAATAACCTACCAACCAAAAAATTCCAGGTCCAGATGGGTTCACTGCCGAATTCTACTAGATGTACAAAGAGGAACTGGTACCATTCCTTCTGCAATTATACCAAACAATACAAAAAGAGGGAGTCCTCCCTAACTCATTTTATGAGACCAACATTATCGTGATACAAAAACCTGGCAGAGATACAACCAAAAAAGAAAATTTCATGCCAATATCCATGATGAACATCAATGCAAAAATCTTCAATAAAATACTGGCAAACTGAATGCAACAGCACATCAAAAAGCTTAGCCATCACAACCAAGTAGGCTTCAACCAGGGGATGCAAAGCTGGCTCAACATACGCAAATCTATAAATGCAATCCTTCACATAAACAAAGAGAAAAACCTCTTGACTATATCAATAGATGCAGAGAAGGCTTTTGACAAAATTCAACAACCCTTTAAGCTACAAACTCTCAATAAACTTGGTATCGATGGAAAATATCTCAAAATAATAAAAGCTATTCATGACAAACCCACAACCAATATCATATTAAATGGGCAAAACCCAGAGGCATCCTTTTTGAAAACTGGCAATAGACAAGAGTACCCTCTTCACAATTCCTATTCAAAATAGTATTGGAAGTTCTAGCCAGAGCAATCAGGCAAGAAAAAGAAATAAAGGGTATTCAATTAGGAAAGGAGGAAGTCAAATTGTCTCTATTTTCAGATGACACGATTGTATATTTAGAAGACCCCATTTCTCAACCCAAAATCTCCTTAAGATGATTTGCAACTTCAGTAGTCTCAGGATACAAAATTAATGTTCAAAAATTACAAGCATTCCTATATACCAGTAACAGACAAACAGTCAAATCATGAGCAAACTCCCATTCACAATTGCTACAGAGAGAATAAAATACCTAGGAATACAACTAACAAAGGACATGAAGGACCTCTTCAAGGAGAACTACAAACCACTACTCAAGGAAATAAGGGAGGACACAAACAGATGAAAAAACATTCCATGCTCATGGTTAGGAAGAACCAATATCATGAAAATGGCCATATTGCCCAAAGTAATTTATAGATTTAATGCTATCCCCATCAAACTGCTATTGACCTTCTCCACAGACCTGGAAAAAAAACACATTAAACTTCATATAAAACCAAAAAGAAGCCTGCATATCAAGCAATCCAAAGCAAAAGGAACAAAGCTGGAGGCATCACGCTACCTGACTTCAAACTATATTACAAGGCTACAGTAATCAAAACCACATGGTACTGGTACCAAAATAGAGATGTAGACCAATGGAAAAGAACAGAGGCCTTGGAAGTAATGCCACATATCTACAACCATCTGATCTTTGACAAAGCTGAAAAAACAAGCAATGGGGAAAGAATTCCCTATTTAATAAATGGTGTTGGGAAAACTGGCTAGCCATGTGCAGAAAGCTGAAACTGGACCCCTTCCTTACACCTCATACAAAAATTAACTCCAGATGGATTAAAGATTTAAACATGAAACCTAACACCATAAAAACCCTAAAAGAAAACCTAGGTAATAACATTCAGGACATAGGCATAGGCAAGGACTTCATGACTAAAACACCAAAAACAATGGCAACAAAACCCAAAATAGACAAATGGGATACAATTAAACTTAAGAGCTTTTGCACGGCAAAAGAAACAATTATCAGAGTGAACTGGCAACCAACAAAATGGGAAAAAAATTTTGCAATCTACCCATCTGGCAAAGGGCTATTAACCAGAATCTACAAAGAACTAAAATAAATTACAAGAAACAACCCCCTCAAAAAGTGGACAAAGAATATGAACAGACACTTTTCAAAAGAAGACATTTATGCAGCCAACAAACATGAAAAATGCTCATTATCATTGGTCATTAGAGAAATGCAAATCAAAACCACATTGAGATACTATCTCATGCCAGTTAGAATGGTGATAATTTAAAAATCTGGAGACAACAGATGCTGGAGAGGACGTGGAGAAATAGGAATGCTGTTACACTATTGATGCGAGTGTAAATTAGTTCAACCATTGTGGAAGACAGTGTGGTGATTCCTCAAGGATCTAGAAATAGAAATACCATTAGACCCAGCTATCCCATTATTGGGTATATACCAATAGGATTATAAAGTATTCAATTATGAAGACATATGCACATGTATGTTCATTGTGGCACTGTTTACAATAGCAAAGACTGGAACCAACCCCAAATGCCTATCAAAGATAGACTGGATAAAGAAAATGTGGAACATACATACCATGGAATACTATGCAGCCATAAAAAAGGAGGAGTTGATGTCCTTTGCAGGGACATGGATGATGCTGGAAATCATCATTCTTAGTAAACTGACAGAAGAACAGAAAACCAAACACCACATGTTTTCACTCATAAGTGGATGTTGAACAATGAGAACACATGGACATAGGGAGGGGAACATCACACACTGGGGCCTGTTGGGGGTGGGGGGGGCTAGGGGAGGAATAGCTGGGGGGTGGATACGGGAGGGATAACATTAGGAGAAATACCTAATGTAGATGACATGGGGGATGGATGCAGCAAACCACTATGGCACGTGTATATCTATGTAACAAACCTGCACAATCTGTACATGTACCCCAGAACTTAAAGTATAATAAAAAGAAAAAAATGTGGGTAAAAGATATGAAGAGACATTTCTCAAAAGAAGACATGCAACAACATAGGTATCCATCAACAGATGAATGCATTAAAAAATGTGGTAAACATACACAACGGAGTATTATTCAGTCATAACAAAGAATGAGATGCTGTCATTTGCAACAACATGGATAGAACTGGAGGTCATTATGTTAAGTGAAATAAGCCAGGCATAAAAAGACAAAATTTGAATGTTGTCATTCATTTGTGGGAGCTAAAAATTAAACCAACTGAACAAATGGAGTTAGAGATTATAATAATGATTATCAGAAATTAGGAAGGATTGTGGGTGGTGGGGGGGTGCAGAATGAAAATGGTTAATGGGTACAAAAATATGTTAGAAAGAATAAATAAAATCTAGTATTTGATAGTTTAACAGGGTGACCATAGTTAATAATTTAATTGTACAGTTTAAGATAACTAAAAAAGGATAATTGGATGGTTTGTAACACAAATGATGAATACATTGTGTGTTGGATACCCCACTTACCTTGATGTGATTATTACACATTGTATGCCTTCATCAAAGTATCTCATATACCCCATAAGTATATATGTTTACTATGTACTCACAGAAAACAAAATTTTTTAAAAATTAGACATGCAAATAGCCAACAGTTATATAAAATAATACTCAACATCACTAGTCATCAGATAAATCCAAATTAAAACCACAAGGAGATAGCATGTTACACCAGTTAGAATGGCTATTAATAAAAAGACAAAAAATAACAGATGTTAGCAAGGATGCAGAGAAAAGGAAAAGCTTATACATTTTTCTTGGGAATGTAAATTAGTACAACCTCTATGGAAAACAGTATGGAGATGTTGCAAAGAAAAAGAACTACCAGGATCCAGTAATCTCATTATTGGGTAATTACCAAATGGAGAAAAAAAGTATATCAAAAAGATATTTTTATCCATATGTTTTTCACATCACTATTCACAATAGAGAAGATATGGAATCAACCCAAGTGTCCATCAACATATGCCTAGTTAAAAAAATTGTGGCATATATACACAATGGAATAATAGCCACAAAAGAATGTAATCATGTCTTTTACAGCAAAGTGAAGTTGGAGGCCATTATCTTCAGGGAAACAAGTCAGATACAGAAAAACAAATACCACATGTTTTCACTTATAAATGGGAGTTAAATAATATATGCATATAAACTTAGATGGGATGATTGACAATGAAGATGCAAAAAGGCGAAAGAGTGGGAGGGGGTGAATGATGATAAATTATTTAATGGATACAATGTACATTATTCAGATGATTGTTTCTCTAAAAGCCCTGACTTCACAAATAAGCAATTTATGCATATAACAACATTACACTAGATCTCATAAATTTATACAAATAAAACTAGCTGAAATATAGATCACAGTATGCATTTAGACCACAACTGAATTAAACTAGAAATTAATAACAGAAACATAGATAGAGAAATCTCAAAATACAACCATATTAAACAAACTTCTAAATAATACATGGACACGGGCTGAAGAAGAAGTCTCAAAAAAAATTAAAAAGAATTCAACCTAAATGAAAACCAAGATACAACTAGTCAAAATTTGCAAGGTGAAGTTAAAGCAAGACTTAGAGGGAAACTTAGAGCAATGAATGTATATACTAGAAAGAAAGATGCAAATCAATTATCTATGCTTCCTACCTTAGCAAAAAGAAGAGCTTAGAAAAATAAGAGCTAAATAAGTCCAAAAAAAGTGTAAAAAAAAATAAAAATTACAGCTAAAATTAGAAAAACAGAAATAGGAAATTAATAGAAAAATAAAATCAAAAGCTGGTTCTTTGAAAAATATCAATAAAATCAGTAAGTCTCTAATCAGGCTAGAAAAGACACAAATCACTAATATAAGAAAATGATAGAGGAGATATAACTACAATTTCTATAGACATTAAAAGGTTATCAAAAAAAAAAAAAAAACTCTATGCCCACAAATTTGAAAAGTTAGATAAAATTAACCAATTCCTTGCAATATACCATTCATTGAAACTCACACAGGAGAAAGAGCTAATTTCAGTAGGCCTGTATCTACCATAAATTAAATCAATAATTTATTACTTTCAAAAACAAAAAGAAAACACGGGCCCAGATGGGTTCACTGGTAATTTTGTGGGGGAAGGGTTGGGACAGGGTCTTATTATTTTGCCCAGTTTGTCATCGAATTACTGGGCTCCTGCCTCAGCCTCCTGAGTATAGCAATGTGTACTCATTAGTTGCGTATTGCT
>JAZHEH010003234.1:0-48035 GCA_036589455.1 Ateles fusciceps
CAGGCCAAACCAGCCGTGCTGGCGACCCGTGGGGCTCCTCCCCCTGGAAATCTCCTGGTCTGTGGGCAATAAAAATCTGTCTGGCAATGCGGCGTCCACTCACCCTCCGTGCTTTCACTGGGAGCTGCAATCCTCAGCTGCTCCTAATCGGCCATCTTGGATCCACCTCCAGAAACACACTTCTTATAGAAACTAGAAAGGGACATTTCAGACTGAGTGGCGGCCTATGCTGAACATTTAAATATCTCACCATGAAAACTAAAAGGAAGGTATTTTGAAACTGCTTTGCAATGTGTGCATTCAGCTTACAGAGGTAAACAGATGTGTGTATGCAGCATCTTAGAAACACTCTTGTGTAGAATCTAAAAACAGATATTTCCAGCAAAACCCCTGTCTATGGGAAAAAAAACAGAAAGACTGGCTGTATAACCCAGAAGAAAGATACATTTTCAACTGCTTTGTCTGTCTCCGTTCAACTCAGAGAATTGGCCCTATATTTTGATTCAGCAGTTTAGAAACACACTTCATATAGAAACTAGAAAGGGACATTTCAGACTGAATTGCGGACTAAGGGGAAAAGACAAATATCTCACCATAAAAACAAAAAGAAGCTATTTGTGAAACTGCTTTGCAAAGTGTGCATTCACCTTCCAGAGTTTAACTGATGTGTGTATGCAGCAGTTTAGAAACACTTTTCTGTAGTATCTAACAACCGGTATTTCCAATGAAATCCTGGGCTATGGGGAAAAAAACAGAAAGTCTGGCTGTATAACCCAGAAGAAAGATGTCTCTGAAACTGCTCTGCTGTGTGTCTGTTCGACAAAGACTGTTGAACCCAAGTTTTGATTCAGCATATTGAACAATAACTTCATGTAAAATATAGAAAGGTACATTTCAGACCAAATCCAGGCCTATAGGGAAAAGACACATATCTCACCATAAAAACTAAAAGGAAGTTATCTGTGAAACTGCTTTGCAATGTGTGCATTCACCTTACAGAGTTAAACTGATATGTGTGCAGCAGTTAAGAAACACTCTTCCTATAGAATCTAAAAACAGATATTTCCAACAAAACCTCGGCTGATGGGAAAAACCAGAATGACTGGCTGTAAAACCCAGAAGAAAGTATATTTGAAACTGCTTTGCTATGTCTCCGTTCAACTCAGAGAGTTGAACCTATATTTTGATTCAGCAGTGTAGGAACACACTTCGTATAGAAACTAGAAAGGGACATTTCAGACTGAATTGTGTCCTATGGGGAAAAGACAAATATCTCACCATAGAAACAAAAAGAAGCTATTCGTTAAACTGCTTTGCAAAGTGTGCATTCACCTTCCACAGGTTAACTGATGTGTGTATGCAGCAACATAGAAACACTCTTTGTGTAGTATCTAAAAACCGGTATTTCCATCAAAACACTGGCCTAAGGGAAAAACCAGAAAGACTAGCTGTAAAACCCAGAAGAAAGATGTCTTTGAAACTGCCCTGCTGTGTGTCCATTCAACAAAGACAGTTGAACCCATGTTTTGATTCAGCATTTTGTACAAAAACTTCTCGTAAAATATAGAAAGGAACATTTCAGATTTAATCCAGGCCTATGGGGAAAGGACAAATATCTCACCATAAAAACTAAATGGAAAGTATTTGTGAAACTGCTTTGCAATGTGTACATTCACCTTACAGAGTTAAACTGATGTGTGTAAGTGGCAGATTAGAAACACTCTTTGTGTAGAATCTAAAAACAGATATTTCCAGTGAAGCCTAGCCTATGGGAAAAACCAGAACGACTGACTGTAAAACTCAGAAGAAAGATGTCTTTGAAACTGCTTTGCTGTGTCTTCGTTCAATGAGGAGAGTTGAACCTATGTTTTGATTCAGCAATGTAAAAACACACTTCATATAGAAACTAGAAAGGGACATGTGAGACTTAATTGTGGGCTATGAGGAAAAGACAAATATCTCACCATAAAAACTAAAATGAAACTATATTGCTCCTATGAAAGAGGCCGCTCAGGATGGGGAAGTGACTGAAACCCATCCTGGTCTGACTCAGCTCCCTGCCCACATTGCCCAGGCCTTCACAAACGCAAGCTCTAACCACTGGGGAAACAACTGATGACTGACGAGGTGACCCAGGCAGAGACGTGGGGAGAGGCTCAGCAAAAGAGAGGCATTTTTGCAAGAGGCCACCCTCAAGTGCACAGGGCACATGTGTCACAAAAAACACCCACAGACACACACACACACACAGATGAAGCGAGTCAGGAAAAAGAAGGAGCATGAAAGAAAATGGAGAGAAATATGAGAGACACATAGAGGTCACAAACACAAACAACACCCCTTCCACACACAAACAGAAACACCACAGTGGCACATTATCACTCATCCCCCAGGCAACCCCTTAAGCTACAAGTTTCTGTTGTCCACCACAAGGACCCTTGGGTGAGAGAGCAGCCCATGTTCACACAGGCAGAGGTGTCGTGGAGATGACCAGGGCATGAGAATTTGGGAGTCTCACCTGTACACGGTCCGTGGAGATCTGAGACTGGGATTCTGTGCTGATCCCCCTAGTGTTCACTCCACATGAGATTTCTACTTCCTGGCCCACCTTCAGTGAATCCTGTCCTCCAGAGACTATCCTGTGGACATGCTGGCGAGAAGGGACCTTAGCACCATTCTTGACACAGTGCCTCATGGGGCTCCTCCTTTGTGACGTCTCAGGAACCCATCACCGGGGCAATGGTGAATGTCACTATGACCCGAGGAGTGGTTCGTGCTTCCCACATGTGCACTGGTGAGGCAGACTCGACTCCCGCCAGGCCCAAAAACGTCAGGCTGCAGTCCACTTAAGAAATGGCTGGGGCGGAGTTGGTGGTGGAAATAGCAGCAGCAAAAGTGGTGGGTTTGGGAGGCCTGGGAAACGGGGGTGCATGGACCAAGCCAGGATCTAACCCATAGGACTCCTGTCCTCAGGGCCTCCACGAGCGAGCAGTCTTCTGCTTTAGCTCTGGGCAGAAGAGGAGATTCAGGTTGTCCAGTGTACTCTCTGGACTCCTCCTCAGATCCTGTTTAGATCCTACCTGGGTAAGCAGGAATGGGATTACAATGGAGACAGGCGGGAAGGGCCTCACTGGGTCTCAGAAAGATCCCATGGGCCCCAAGGCCTAGTTTCCCCAACCTGCCACACGGCAGGTACCCCTGACACAACCTAACCCTGCACCATGCTATACACAATCCCATTGGCTTGCTCCCTGGCATCCAAAAGATTCAGTGCTGGAAGGCACTTTCCCAGGAGAAGAGGAGCTGGATGGCCCTCAAGAATGAGAGAGGAAGGGCAGGTGAATTGCAACACCACCATGTTGATAGGGCAAAGGCCAGCCAGGCAGCCATCCAGTGGCACATGGAGACCGAGACTGTGTCCCTGTCCCACATGGTGATGGAAGCCCAGAGCTTCATGATCATGGCATCTGCCCAATCATCCAGAAATGAGTTTGGAGGGGGAAACGAACATCCCCACAAAGTTGTTTCCCTCTGCTGGTGTGGAGTGATCTTTACTGAAGACACTGAAGTAGAACAAGAAGCCTCTACGGAGAAAGAGGGAGGAGAGAGCCTAGGCCAGAGTCCAGGCCAAATACAGCAAAATGACACCTCCACAGGCATCCAGGGTAGGGGGCAGTGCAAAACGGATTACTTGGCCAGAAAGGCCAGCGTTGGAGTGACAGAGATCCTTGCCACAAGCCCTGTGTCGAACTGTGGCTAGATTAATATGTGAGGGGAAAGGCCAGAGAAGTGAGAACCATCTTTGAAGTTGGTGGGCAGCCCTCCTGCAGGTGGACAGTGAGCTGTGGTGAGGCTTTTGTCCATGGCTCTGGGTGTGATCATCTTGGTCCTAAGAAAGAGGCGGCTCAGGATGGGGAGGTGACTGAAACCCATGCTGGTCCGATGCAGCTCCCTCCCCCACATTGCCCAGGCCTTACAAAGGCCAGTTTGAACCACTGGGGAAACGACTGATAACTGGCCACGTGACCCAGGCAGAGACGTATGGAGAGGCTCAGCAAAAGATAGGCCATTGTGCAAGAAACTGCCCTCTGGCACACAGGGCACATGCCTCCCACCACCACCACACACACACACACACACACACACACAATAGCGAGTCAGAAAGAGGGAGAAGGAAAGAAGAGAGAGAAACCAGAGAGTGACATACAGGCATACACACACAAACAACACCCCTTACACACACAGACACACAACAGTGGCCCAGTATCACTCACACCTGGGCAGCCCCTAATCAGGGTTCTGTTGTCCACCTCCAGGAACCTTGGGTGAGAAAGCACCCATGGGCTCACCAGCAGAGATGTCCTGGAGATGACCAGGGCATGACAATTGGGGGAGACTCACCTGTACACTGTACAGAGACCTGAGTCTGGGATTCTGCGCTCTTCCTCTGGCACTCCTTCTCCTGAGGTTTCTTCCTCCTGGCCCACCTTAGCGAATCCTTGCCTCCAGTGACTATCCTGTGGATGTTCTGGCAAGAGGGGCCTGAGCACTATTCCTACACACTGCCACAGGGTGCTCCTCCTTTGTGACGTCTAGGAATCCATCACTGTAGCAACAGTAAATGTCACTATGACCCGAAGAGCGGGTTGTGCTTATGCATGCACACTGGTGTGGCAAACTCTACTCACACCTGGCTCCCAGAAGTAGGCTGCCACCCCTTTAAGAAATGGCTGGGGAGTAGGTGGCAGCAGAGAAAGAGTGGTGAAAGCTGCGGGTTTGGGGAGGCCTGGGAAAGGGCCTGTGTGAGACCAAAGCAGGGTCAAACCCATAGGACTTATGTAATCCAGGCCTCCAGGAGCGAGCGGTCTTCTGCTTAGCTCCAAGCAGAAGAGGAGATTCAGGGCACCTGGTGGGATCTCCAGACTCCACCTAGGATATCATTTTGGATACCACCTGCATAAGTGGCAATGGGATTACAATGGAGAGAGGCGGGAAGGCCATTGCTGGGGCTCATAAATATCCCATGGGCCCCAAGGCGTGGTACACCACCCCACAACCCATCAGGTACTCCTACAAACCTCTAACCCAGGGAAACCCAATCCTTTTGTCTCACTCCCTGGCATCCCTGGCAGCCAAAAGATTAGTGCTTGAAGGCACTTTCCCCAGGAGAGAGGAGCTAGACAACCATCAAGAATGAGAGGAAACAGGTTTGGAGGGGGAAACAGACATGAAACACATCCCCCACCAAACTTCCCCCTGCTGGACTGGGGAGTGTTGTTTGTTGAAGACACTGAGCCAGACCAAGAAGCCTCTAGGCTTCTCAGAAATGGGGCAGAAAGAGAAAGAGGGAGGACAGAGCCTAGGCCAGAATCCAGGCCAAATACAGCACAATGCCACCTCCACAGGCATTGGCCTGGGGGGAGTGCCAATGGTTGATTTGGCCAGAAAGGCCAGGGTTGGAGTGACAGAGATGCTTGCCACATCCTGTTCTTGGGTCCTGTTCTGGCCCTATGTTGAACTGTGGCTAGATTTCTCAATGAGGGTAAAGGTGAGAGAAGTGAGAACCATCTTCCTTGAGGTCAGTGGGCAGCCCTGAGCTGTGGTGAGGCTTTTGTCCATGGCTGGGGGGTGTGATCATCTTGGTCCTAAGAAAGAGGCTGCTCAGTATGGGGAGGTGACTAAAACCCATGCTAGAACAACACAGCTCCCTCCCCCATGTGCCCAGGCCTTACAAAAGCCAGCTGGAACCACCGGGGAAATCTCTGACCACTGGCCACGCAACCCAGGCAGAGACACAATGAGATGCTCAGCAAAAGTGAGGCCATCGTGCAACACTGCCTTGTGGAGAGGGCAAAGGCCAACCCAGCAGCCATCTCTGGGGCACAGAATGATCCCAGGGGCCCCAAGGTTTGGTGCCCCAACCTACCACCCAGCAGGCACCCCTATGCAACCTCCCCTGCAGCCAGCAAAACCCAATCCCTTTGGCTCACTCCCTGGCATCTGTGGCAGCCAAAAGATTAGTACTTAAGGCACTTTTTCCCCAGGAGAGAGGATCTGGATGGCCCTCAAGAATGAGAGAGGAAGGGCAGGTGAATTGCAACACTACCCTGTGGAGAGGGCAAAGGGCTGTGAGAGAGAGAAACCAGAGAGAGATATACAGGCAGCACACACACAAACAACACCCCTTCCACACACACAAACACAAAGCAGTGGCAGAGTATAACTCACCCCCTAGCAGCCCCTGAAGCTGAGGGTTTCCTTGTTCACCACTAGGACACTCGGGTGAGAGAACAGCCCACGGGCACACAGGAAGTGGTGTCCTGGAGATGACAAGGGCATGATATTTGGGGGAGACTCACCTGTACAACATCAGTATAGGCCTGAGACTGGGATCCCTGCTGCTCCCCTGGCACCTCCCTCACCAGAGGTTTCTCTCCTGGCCCACCTTAGTGAATCCTGGCCTCCGAAGAATATCCTGTGGACTCCTGGTGAGGAGGGGCCTGAGCCCGTCCTCACACTGTATGTCTCTTTTGATTCTCTCTTTTCTTTCCTGCTTTCTAAGCTAGAAGCCAGGCGGGAGTTGAGTCTGCTTCTAGTGCCCATGCAGGAAGCACGAGCAGCTCCATGAGTCATAGTGAATTCACTGTTGCCCTGGTGATGGGTTCCTGAGACATCACAAAGGAGGAGCCCCCTGTGGCAGTGTGTAGGAAAGTGTCTCTTCCTGGGTCACATGGCCAGTCATGAGTCATCTCCCTGGTAGATAGACCTGGCATTTGTGAAGGCCTGGGCAACTTGGGGGAGGGAGTTGTGTTGGACCAGCATGGGTTTCTGTCACCTCCCCATCCTGAGCGGCCTCTTTCTTAGGACCAAGATGATGACACCCCCCAGGAATGGACACAAGCCTCACCACAACTCACTGTCCACCTGCAATAGGGCTGCCCACTGACCTCAAAAAGAGTATTCTCAATTCTCTCACCTTTGCCTTATTGAGAAATCTTGCCACAGCTTGACACAGGGCCAGAACAGGGGGCCAAGAATGGGATGTGGTAATTGTCTCTGTCACTCCAACGATGGCCTTTCTGGCCAAGGCAACAGTTTGGCACACCCCCCTAATGCCTGTGGAGGTGTCATTCTGCTATATTTGGCCTGGACTCTGGCCTAGGCTCTGTTCTGTCTCTTTTCTGTATGTCCCATTTTTTAGAAGCCTAGAGGTTTCTTAGTCTGGCTCAGTGTCTTAACAAAGAACACTCCAAATTCCAGCAGTGGGAAACAACTTGTGGGGATGCTTTTCATGTCTGTTTCCCCCTCCAAACCTTTTTTCTGGGTAGGTGTGATGATCGTGGAGCTCTGGGCTTCCATCCACGTGTGGGCAGGGATGCTCTCTTAGTCTCAGTGTGCCACTGGATGGCTGCTGGCTGTCCTTTGCCCTCTCCACAAGGCGGTGGTGCAATTCACCTGCACTTCCTCTCTCATTTTTGAGGGCCATACAGCTCCTCTACTCCTGTGGGAAGTACCTTCAAGGACTAATCTTTTGGCTGCCACAGATGCCAGGGAGTCAGTGAAAAAGATTGGGTTTTGCTGGGTGTGAGGGGAGGTTGCCTCAGGGGTATCTGCCGGGTGGTGGGGTTGGGCCACCACACCTTGGGGCCCATGGGATCTTTCTGTGTCCCAAAAAGGTCCTTTCTGCCTCTCCACTGTAATACAATTCCTGCTTCCCAAGTTTGGACCTAAATGGGATACGAGGAGGAATCCTGGAGAGCCCGTTGGCCTCCCTGAATCTCCTGTTCTACTGGGAGTTGAAGCAGAAGACTGCTCACTCATGGAGGCCCTGAGGACATGAGTCTTATTGGTTTAACCCTGACTTGGTCTCGCACACGCCCCTTTCCCAGGCCTCCCCCAAACCCACTACTTTTGCCACAGCTTTCTCCACCACCACCTCCACCTCAGCCATTTATTAAAGGGGATGCAGCCTGACTTCCTGGAGCTAGGTACAAGTTGAGTTTGCCTCACCAGTGCGCACACGCGAAGCATGAGCCACTCTTTGGGTCATAGTGACATTAACCATTGCCCCGGTGATGCGTTCCTGAGACTTCACAAAGGAGTAACCCCTGTGGCAGTGTGTAGGAACAGGGCTCAGGCCCCTCCTCACCAGGATTTCCACAGGATAGTCTCTAGACAGGATATCTCTGGAGGCCAGGAATCGTGGAACGTGGGCCAGGAAGAAGAAACCTCAGGCTGAGGGAGTGCTGGGTGAGCAGCGAGGAGTCCCAGTCTAAGGCCTGTGCTGATGGTGTACAGGTGAGTCTCCCCAAATGTCATGCCTTGGTCATCTCCCGGACACCTCTGCCTGTGTGCCCATGGGCTGCTCTCACACCCAAGGGTCCTAGTGGTAGACAACAGAACCCTGAAGCTTCAGGGGCTACCTGGGGGTGAGTGATACTCTGCCACTGCTATGTATCTGTGTGTGTGGAATTGGTGTTGTTTTGTGTGTGTATGCCTGTATGTCTCTCTCTGGTTTCTCTCTCTCCTATCCCAATTGTTCTCTTTCTCATTCTCTGTTCTGTGTGTGTGAGTGTGTGTGTGTGTTGGGAAGCATGTACCCTGTGTACTGGAGGGTGGTTTCTTGCACGATGACCTCTCTTTTGCTGAGCCTCTCCACGCCTCTCTGCCTGGGTCATGTGGCCGGTTGTCAGTCGTTTCCCCAGCAGATCCAGCTGGTGTTTCTGAAGGCCTGTGCAACATGGGGAGGGAGCTTCATCAGACCAGCATGGGTTTCAGTCACCTCCCTGCCCTGAGTGGCCTCTTTCTTAGAACCAAGATGATTACATCACCCCAGCCATGGACAAAAATCTCACCACAGCTCACTGTCCACCTGCAGGAGGGCTGCCCACGGACTTCAAAAAAGATGTTTCTAATTTGCCTCACCTTTGCCCTCATTGAGAAATCTAGCCACAGCTTGACACGGGGATGAAACACACCACCAAGAATGGGATGTGGAAAGCATCTCTCACTCCAACGCTGGCCTTTCTGGCCAAGTCAACTGTTTGGCACTCCCCCAACCCGGATGCCCGTGGAGGTGGCATTGTGCTGTATTTGGCCTGGAATCTACCCTAGGCTCCATCCTCCATTTTTCTATGTAGAGGCTTCTTGGTCTGTCTCAGTGACTTCAACAAAGAACACTCCTCAGTTCAGCAGGGGGAAACTGTGTGGCCATGTGTTTCCTGTCAGTTTCCCCTTCCAAACCTGTTTCTGGATGATTGGGCAGGTGTGATGATCATGAAGCTCTGGGCTTCCATCCCCGTGTGGGACAGGGACACTCTCTCTGTCTCCATGTCCCACTGGATGGCTGCCTGGCTGTCTTTTGCCTGCTCCACAAGGTGGTGTTGCAATTCACCTGCCCTTCCTCTCTCATTCTTGAGGGCCATCCGGCTCCTCTGCTCCTGGGGGAGAGTGCCTTCAAGCACTGAATCTTTTCGATGCCACAGATGCCAGGGAGTGAGCCAAAGGGATTGGGTTTTGCTGGGTGCAGGGGAGGTTGAGTCAGGAGGACCTGGCAGGTGGCAGGGTGGGACACCATACCTTGAGGCCCATGAGATCTTTCTGAGCCCCAGCGAGGGCCTTCCCACCTCTCTCCATTGTAATCCCATATCTGCTTACCCAGGTGGGATCCAAAATGGTATCCTAGGGGGAGTCCAGAGAGCCCATTGGGTGCCCTGAATCTCCTCTTCCGCAGGGAGCTGAAGCAGAAGACTGCTCACTTGTGGAGGCCCTGAGGACATGAGCCCTATGGGTTTGACCCTGACTTGGTCTCTCACATGCCCCTTTCCCTGGCCTCCCCAAACCCCCTGCTTTCACCACCGCTTTCTCCACTGCCACCTCCACTGCACACATTTCTGAAACTGACCACAGCCTGACTATTCAGAGCCAGGCTGGAGTTGAGTCCACCTCTCCAATGTGCATGTACAAAGCACCAGCTGCTCCTCGGGTCATAGAGACGTTCATCGTTGCCCTGGTGATGGGATCCTGAGACATCACAATGGTGGAGCCCCCTGTGGCAGTGTGTCAGGAAAGGGGCTCAGGCCCTTCCTCGCCAGGACATCCACAGGATAGTCTCTGGTGGCTAGGATTAGCTGAAGGTGGGCAAGAAGGAAGAAATCCCAGGCAGAGCGAGTGCCTAAGGAGCAGTTCAGAATTCCAGAATCAGGTCTCTACCGATGGTGTACAGGTGAGTCTCCCCAATTGTCATGCCCTGGTCATCTCCAGGACAGCTCTGCCTGTGTGCACATGGGCTACTCTCTCACCCTAGTGTCCTAGTGGTGGACAACAGAACCCTGCAGCTTCAGGGACTCCCTGGGGTTGAGTGATACTGTGCCATGGCTGTGTGTCTGTGTTTGTGGAAAGGGGGCTGTTGTTTGTGTGTGTGTTCTATATGTCTCTCTCTGGTTTCTCTCTCTCTTCTTTCTAGCTCCCTCTCTTTCTCACCCTCTGCATCTGTGTGTGCCTGTGTGCATGTGTGCGTGCATGTGTGTGTGTGTGTGTGTGTGTGTTGGGACATGTGTGCCCTGTGCTTTGGAGGGTGGTTTCTTGCACGATGGCCTCTCCTTTGCTTAGCCTCTCCCTCGGGTCTCTGCCTGGGTCACGTGGCCAGTCATCAGTCATTTGCCCGGCCCTTCCAGCTGGCATTTGTGAAGGCCTGGGCAACGGGGGAGGGAGCTGCATCACACCAGCATGGGTTTTAGTCACCTCCCTATCCTGAGGGCCCTCTTTCTTAGGACCAAGACAATAACACCCCCCAGCCATGGATGAAAGCCCTCCACCACAGCTCATTGTCCACCTGCAGGAGGGCTTCCCACCGACCTCAAAGAAGATGGTTCTCACTTCTCTGGCCTTTGCCCTCATTGAGAAATCTAGCCACAGCTCCACACAGGGCCTGAACAGGGTGCCAAGAACGGGATATGGTAAGCATCACTGTCAATCCAATGCTGCACTTTCTGGCCAATTTAACCATTTGGCACTCCCCAACCCGGATGTCTTTGGACGTGGCACTGTGCTGTATTTGGCCTGGACTCAGGCCTAGGCTCTGTCCTCCCTCTTTCTCTGTCTGCCCTGTTGCTGAGAAGCCTAGAGGCTTCTTGGTCTGGCTCAGTGTCTTCAACAAAGAACACTCCCCAGTCCAGCAGTGGGAAACTTCGTGGGGATGCATTTCTTGTCTGATTCCCCCTCCAAACCTGTTTCTGGATGATTGGGCAGGTGCAAAGATCGTGGAGTTCTGGGCTTCCATCCCCGTGTGGGACAGGGACGCTCTCTCAGTCTCCATGTCCCACTCGATGGATGCCTGGTTGGCCTTTGCCCTCTCCACAAGGTGGTGTTGCAATTCACCTGCCCTTCCTCTCTCATTCTTGAGGGCCATCTGGCTCCTCTGGTCCTGGGGAAAGTGCCTTCAAGCACTGAATCTTTTGGCTGCTACAGATGCCAGGGAGCAAGCTAAAGGGATTGGGTTTTGCTGGGTGCAGTGGAGGTTGCCTCAGGGGTACCTGCCAGGTGGTGGGGTGGGGACACCATGCCTTGTGGCCCATGGGATCTTTCTGAGCCCCAGCGAGGTCCTTCCCACCTCTCTCCATTGTAATCCCATTCCCACTTACCCAGGTGGGATCCAAAATGGGATTCGAGGAGGAGTCCGGTGAGCCCATCGGGCACCCTGAATCTCCTCTTCTGCTGGGAGCAAAAGCAGAAGACCACTCCTCATGGAGGCGCTCAGGACAAGAGTCCTATGGGTTTGACCCTGGCATGGTGTCGTGAATGCCCCTTTCCCAGGCCTCCCCTCACCTGCTGCTTTCTCTGCTGCTTTCTTGCTGCCACCTCTCCAATACATTTCTAAAGGGGCCACAGCCTGACTTCTGTGAGCCTGGCTTGAGTCAAGTCAACCACCCCAGTGTGCATGCACTAAGCATGAGCCACATGTTATAGTGACACACCATTGCCCCGGTGATGTGTTCCTGAGATGTCACAAAGGAGGAGCACCTTGTGGCAGTGTGTTAGGAATGGTGCTCAGTCCCCTCATCACCAGGATGTCCACATGATAGTCTCCGGAGGCCAGGATTCACTGAAGGTGGGCCAGCAAGAAGAAACCTCAGGGAGAGTGAGCACCGGGGGAGCAGGGTGGAATCGCAGTCTCAGGTCTCTGCCGACAGTGTACAGGTGAGTCTCCCCAAATGTCATGCCCTAGTCATCTCCAGGACACCTCTGCCTGTGTGCCCGTGGGCTGCTCTCTCACCCAAGGGTCCTAGTGGTGGAAAACAGAACGCTGCAGCTTCAGGGGATGCCTGGGAGTGAGTGATACTGTGCTACTTCTGTGTGTCTGTGTGTGTGGAAGGGGTGTTGTTTGGGTGTGTGTACCTGTATGTCTTTCTCTGTTTCCTCTCTTTCTTCTTTCCCACTCCCTCTTTCTGACTCGCTGTGTCTGTGTGTGTGTGTGTGTGTGTGTGTGTGTGTGTGTGTGTTGGGATGCCTGTGCCCTGTGCACCAGAGGGGCGATTTTTGCAAGATGGCCTCTCATAAGCTGAGCCTCTCCTTGCATCTCTGCCTGGGTCGTGCAGGCCAGTTGTCAGTTGTTTCCCTGGCGATTAGAGCTGGCGTTTGTGAAGGCCAGGGCAATGCCTGGGAGGGAGCTGTGTTGACCAGCATGGGTTTCAGTCACCTCCCCATCCTGAGTGGCCTCTTTCTTATGACCAAGATGATCACATCCCCCAAGCCATGGACAAAAGCCTCACCACAGCTCACTGTCCACCTGCAGGAGGAATGGCAACTGACCTCAAAGAAGGTGTTTCTCACTTCTCTGGCCTTTGCACTCATTGAGAAATGTAGCCACAACTCGACACAGGGATCGAAACACGGTACCAAGAATTGGATGTGGCAAGTATCTCTGTCACTCCAACGCTGGCCTTTCTGGACAACCCTACCATTTGGCAGTCCCCAAACCCGGATGCCTGTGAAGGTGTCATTGTGCTCTATTTGGCCTGGAATCTGCCCTAGGATCCATCCTTCATCTTTCTCTGTAGAGCCTTCCTGGTCTGGCTCAGGGTCTTCATCAAAGAACACTCCGCAGTCCAGCAGGTGGAAACTTTGTGAGGATGTGTGTCATGAGAGTTTCCCCATCCAAACCTGTTTCTGGATGATTGAGCAGGTGCGATGCTCATGGAGCTCTGGGCTTCCCTCCCCGTGTGGGACAGGGACACTCTCTCAGTCTCCATGTGCCACTGGATGGTTGCCTGGCTGGCCTTTGCCCTCTCCAGAAGGTGATGTTGCAATTCACCTGCCCTTCCTCTCTCATTCTTGAGGGCCATCTGGCCTTTCTGCTCCTGGGGAAAGTGCCTTCAAGCACTGAGCCTTTTGGCTGCCATGGATGCCAGGGAGTAGGGCAAAGCAATTAGGTTTCCCAGGGTGCAGGGGAGTTTGCCTCAGGAGTACCTGCTGGGTTTTGGGGTGGGGAACCATGCCTTGGGGCCCATGGGATCTTTCTTAGCCCCAGCAAGGTTCTTCCTGCCTCTCTCCATTGTAATCCCATTCCCGCTTACCCAGGTGAGATCCAAAATGGTATCCTAGGTGGACTCCAGAGAGCCCATTGGGCGCCCTGAATCTCCTCTTCCACTGGGAGCTGAAGCAGAATACCGCTCTCTCATGGAGGCCCTGAGGACACGAGCCCTATGTGTTTGACACTGGTTTGGTCTAGTTCACGTCCCTTTTTCAGAGCTTACCTAACCCCCCCTCAACTTTTCTCCTCTGTCACCTCAGCTGCAGCCATTTTTTAAAGGGGCTGCAGCCTGACATTCAGGAGCCAGGCTCAAGTCGAGCTGGCTACACCAGTGTGCATGAAAGAAGAACGAGCCCCTCCTGGGGTCATAGTGACATTCACTCTTGCCCCAGTGATGAGTTCCTGAGACGTCACAAAGGAGGAGTCCCCCTGTGGCAGTGTGTCAGGTATGGGGCTCAGGCTCCTCCTAGCCAGGGCACCCACAGGAGAGTCTCTGGAGGCCAGAATTCGCTGAAGGTGGGCCAACAGGAAGAAACCTCAGGTGGATGGAGCACTGGGGGAGCAGAGTAGAATCCCAGACTCAGGCCTGTGCCTATGGTGTACAGGTGAGTCTCACCAAATGTCGAGCCATGTTCATCTCCAGGACAACTCTGCCTGTGTGCCCAAAAACTGCTCTCTCACCCGAGGGTCCTAGTGGTAGACAACAGAACACTGCAGCTTCATGGGCTGCCTGGGGGTGAGTGATACTCTGCCACTGCTGTGTGTCTGTGTGTGTGGAAGGGGTGTTGTTTGTGTGTTTGCCCCTGTATGTCCCTCTCTTGTTTCTCTCTCTCTTCTTTCCCACTCCCTCTCATGCTGACTCACTGCATCTGTGTGTGTGCGTGTGTGTGTTTTTTTGTTTGTGAGTGTTGGGATGTGTGTGCCCTGTTCGCCAGAGGGCTGTCTCTTGCACAATGGCCTCCGTTTTGCTGAGCCTCTCCCCCACATCTTTGCCTGGGTTGCGTGGCAGGTGATCAGTAGTTTCCCCTGGTGATTCCATCTGGCATTTCTGAAGGCCTGGGCAACGTGGGGAGGAAGCTGAGTCTGACCAGCATGGGTTTCAGTCACCTCCCCATCCTGAGTGGCCTCTTTCATGGGACCAAGACAATCACAACCCACAGCCATGGACAAAATCTTAACCAAATCTCACTGTCCCCCTGCAGGAGGGCTGACCACTGACCTCTAAAAAGATGTTTCTCACATCTCTCACCTTTGCCCTCATTGAGAAAGCTAGCCACAGGTCGACACAGGGCTCGAACAGGGGAGCCAAGAACGGGATGTGGCAAGCATCTCTGTCACTCCAATGCTGACCATTCTGGCCAAGTCAATCGGTTGGCACTCCCCCCCCCCATAGATGCCCATGGAGGTAACATTGTGCTGTATTTGGCCTGGATTCCGGCCTAGGCTCTGTCCTCCCTCTTTCCCTGTAGAGGCTTCTTGGTCTGGCTCAGTGTCTTCAACAAAGAACACTCCCCAGTCCAGCAGGGGGGAAACTATGTGGGGGATTCGTTTCATTTCCATTTCCTCCTCCAAACCTGTTTCTGGATGATTGGGCAGGTGCGATGTCTGTGGAGCACAGTGCTTCCATCCCAATGTGGGGCAGGGACACTCTTTTGGTCTCCATGTGCCACTGAATGGCTGCCTGGCTGACCTTTGCCCTCTCCACAAGGCAGTTTTGCAATTCACCTGCCCTTCCTCTCTTACTCTTGAGGGTAATCTGGCTCCTCTCCTCCTGGGGAAATTGCCTTCAAGCACTGAATCTTTTCACTGCCACAGACGCCAAGGAGTGAGCCAAAGGGATTGGGATTTTTGGGTGCAGGGAAGGCTGAGTCAGTAATACCTCCCAAGTGGCGGGGTGGGGAAACCACGCCTGGGGGCCCTTGGGAACTTTCTGAGCCCCAGCGAGTGGCATCCACCTCTCTCCATTGTAATCCCATTTTCACTTACCCAGGTGGGATCTAAACAGGATCTGAGGAGGACTCCCGAGTGCCGATTGGGCTCCCTTAATCTCCTCTTCTGACGGGAGCTGAAGAAGAAGACTGCTGGCTCGTGGAGTCCCTGAGGACACGAGTCCTATGGGTTTGACCCTGGCTTGGTGTCGCCCATGCCGCCTTCCCAGGCCTCCCCAAACCCAAAGCCTTCGCTGCCACTTTCTCCACCACCACCATTGCCACAGCCATTACTTAAGTGTACAGCAGCCAGACTTTTCAGAGGTAGGCGGGAGTCGAGTCCACCTCACCAGTGCACATGCGCAAAGCAAGAGCCACTCCTTGGGTCATAGTGACGTTCTCCATTGCCCCAGTGAGTGGTTCCTGAGACATCACAAAGGAGGAGCCTGCTGTGGCTGTGTGTTGGGAATGGTGCTCAGGCCCCCTCCTCTCCAGGAAATCCACAGGATACTATCTGGAGTCCAGGATTCGCCAAAGGTGGGCCAGGAGGACAAAACCTCAGGTGGAGGGAGTGCTGGGGGAGCACCTAGGAATCCCAGTCTCAGGTCTCCGCCGAACGTGTACAGGTGAATCTCCCCCAATTGTCATGCCCTAGTGATCTCCAGGACACCTCTGCCTGTGTGCCCATGGGCTGCTCTCTCACCCAAGAGTCCTAGTGGTGGACAACAGAACACTGCAGCTTTGGGGGCTGCCTTGGGGTGAGTGATAAAGTGCCACTGTTGTGTGTCTGTGTGTGTGGAAGGGGTGTTGTTTGTGTGTGTGTGCCTGTATGTCTCTGTCTGTTTTCTCTCTATCTTCTTTCCCACTTACTCTCTTTCTCATACTTTGGGTCTGTGTGTGTGTGTGTGTGTGTGTGTGTGTGTGTGTGTGTGTTGGGATGTGTGTGGCTCTATGCTGGAGGGCGGTTTCTTGCATGAGGGCCTCTCTTTTGCTGAGCCTCTCCCCATACCTCTGCCTGGCTCACGTGGGCAGTCATCAGTCGTTTCCCCTGGAGGTCCAGCTGGCTTTTGCTAAGTCCTGGGCAATGTGAGGAGGGAGCTGTGTTGGACCAGCAAGGGTTTCAGTCACCTCCCCATCCTGAGCGGCTTCTTTCTTAGGACCAAGATGATCACACCCCCAGCCATGGACAAAAGCCTCACCACAGCTCACTGTCCACCTGCAGGATGGCTGTCCACTGACCTCAAAGAAGATGGTTCTCACTTCTCTCGCCTTTGCCCTCATTGAGAAATCTAGCCACAGCTCGTCACAGAGCTCAGAACATGGCACCAAGTACGGGATGTAGAAAGCATCTCTCACTCCAATGCTGGTCTTTCTGGCCAAGTCAATATTTGGCACTCCCCCAACCCGGATGCCCGTGGAGGTGGAATTGTACTCTATTTGGCCTGGAAGCTGCCCTAGGCTCCATCCTCCATCTTTCTCTGTAGAGGCTTCTTGGTCTGGCTCAGTGTCTTCAACAAAGAACACTCCACAGTCCAGCAGGGGGAAATATCGTGGGGATGTTTTTCATGTCAGTTTCCTCCTCCAAACCTGTTTCTGGATAATTGGGTAGGTGTGATGAATGTGGAGCTCTGGGCTTCCATCCCCCGTGTGGGACAGGGATACTCTCTTAGTCTCCGTGTCCCACTGGATTACTGCCTGGCAGTCCTTTACCCACTCCTAAAGGTGGTGTTGCAATTCACCAGCACCTTCCTCTCATTCTTGAGGGCCATGTAGCTCCTCTGCTACTGGGGAAAGTGCCTTCAAGCACTCAATCTTTTGGCTCCCAAGGATGCCAGGGAGTGAGCCAAAGGGATTGGGATTCCCTGGGTGAAGGGGGAGGCTACATCAGGAGTACTTGCCAGTTGGCTGGGTGGGGTACCATACCTTGGGGCCCATGGGATCTTTCTCAGCCCCTGTGAGGCCCTTCCCGTATCTCTCCATTGTAATCCCATCCCTGCTTACACATCTGGGATATAAAATGTTATCCTAGGTGGAGTCTAGAGAGCCCATCGGGTGCCCTGAATCTTCTCTTCCACTGGGAGCCAAAGCAGAAGACAGCTCTCTAGTGGAGGCCCTGAGGAAATGAGTCCTATGTGATTGACCCTGGCTTGGTCTCATGCACAACCCTTTCCTAGGCCTCCCCTATCCCGCTGCTTTAGCCTCAGCTTTCTCCACCGCTAACTTCACTGCAACCATTCCTTAAAGAGGTTGCACCTTGACTTCCGGGAGACAGACATGAGTAGAGTAGGCCACACCACTGCACATGCACCAAGCACGAGAACTGCTCTGGTCATAGTGACATTCACCATGGCCTTGGTGATGGGTACCTGAGATGTCACAAAGGAGGAGGCCCCTAAGGCAATGTGTCAGGAACAGGTCTCAGGCCCCTCTTTGCCAGGACATCCACAGGATAGTCTCTACAGTCCAGGAAATGAGGGAGGTGGGCCAGGAGGAAGAAACCTCAGGCAGAGGGAGTGCCAGGGGGAGAGGTAGAATCCCAGTCTCAGGTCTCTGCCAATGTTATATAGTTGAGTCTCCCCCAATTGTCATGCCATGGTCATCTCCAGGACAACACTGTCTGTGTGCCCGTGGGCTGCTCTCTAACCCAAGGGTCCTAGTGGTGTACAACAGAACCTTGAAGCTTCAGGGGTTGTCTGGGGGGTGGGTGATACTCTGCAATTGCTGTATGTCTGTTGTCTGTGTGTGTGGAAGGGGTGTTTGTGTGTGTGTGCCTCTATGTATCTCTCTGGTTTCTCTCTCTCTTCTTTCCTGCTCCCTCTCTTTCTGACTCACTGTGTCTGTGTGTAAGCGTGTGTGTGTGTGTGTGTGTGTGTGTGTGTGTGTGTTGGGATGTGTGTTCCCTGTGTGCCAGAGGGCAGTTCCTTGCATGACGACCTCTCTTTTGCTGAGCTTCTCCCCTGTCTCTTTGCCGGGGACGCGTGGCCAGTTGTCAGTCGTTTCCCCTGTAGTTCCAGCTGGTGTTTGTTAATGCCTGGGCAACGTGGGGGAGGGAGGTGCGTTGGACCAGCTTGGATTTGAGTCACCTCCCCATCCTAAGGGACCTCTTTCTTAGGACCAAGATGATCACAACCCCAGCCATGGACAAAAGCCTCACCACAGCTCACTGTCCACCAGCAAGAGCGCTACTCACCAACCTCAAAGAGGATGGCTCTCACTTCTGTGGACTTTGCCCTACCTGAGAAATCTAGCCAGAGCTCCACACAGTCAGAACAGGGCACCAAGTACGGGATGTGGAAAGTATCTCTCACTCCAAAGCTGGCCTTTCTGGCCAAGTCAACTGTTTGGCACTCCCCTAACCCGGATGCCTGAGGAGGGGGCATTGTTCTGAATTTGGCCTGGATTTTGGCCTAGGCTCCGTCCTCCATCTTTCTCTGTAGAGGCTTCTTGGTCTGGCTCACTGTCTTCAACAAAGAACATTTTGCATTCCAGCAGGGGGGAAACTTCGTGGGGATACATTTCATGTCTGATTCCCCCTCCAATCCTGTTTCTGGATGGTTGGGCAGGTGTGATGATCATGGAGCTGTGGGCTTCCATCCCCGTGTGGGAAAAGGAGGCTCTCTCAGTCTCAATGTACCACTGGATGGTTGCCTGGCTGTCCTTTGCCTGCTCCACAAGGCGGTGTTGCAATTCACCTGCCCTTCCTCTCTCATTCTTGAGGTCCATCCAGCTCCTCTGCTCCTGGGGAAAGTGCCTTAAAACACGTAATGTTTGGGCTGCCACAGATGCCAGGGAGCGAGCCAAAGGGATTGGGTATTGTTGGGTGCAGGAGGGGTTGCGTCAGAGGTACCTGCTGGGCTATGGGGTGGGGACACCATGCTATGGGGCCTATGGAATCTTTCTGAGCCCCAGTGGGATCCTTCCCGCCTCTCTCTGTTGTATTCTCATTCCCGCTTACCCAGGTGGGATCTAAACAGGATCCAAGGAGGAGTCTGGAGAGCCCATTGGGTGCCCTGAATCTCCTCTTCTGCCAGGAGCCAAAGCAGAAGACCGCTCGCTCGTGGAGGCCCTGAGGACAGGGGTTCTATGGTTTTGATTCTGGCTTGGTCTCCTACCCACCCCTTTCCCAGGCCTCCACAAACTCGCCACTTTCGCTGCAGCTTTCTCCACCACCATCTCTGCTGCAGCCATTTCTTAAACGGGCTGCAGCCTGACTTTGAGGAGCCAGGCAGGAGTCAAGTCCGCCTCGCAAGTGCCATGGGGAAGCATGAGCCGCTCCTAGGGTCCATAGTGACGTTCACTGTTGCCCCATTGATGGCTTCCTGAGGTGTCACAAAGGAGAAGCCCCCTGTGACAGTGTGTCAGGAATGGGTCTCAGGCCCCTCTTTGCCAGGATGTCCACGGGATAGTCTCTGGGGTCCAGGAACTGTGGAAGGTGGGCCAGGAGGAAGAAACCACAGGCAGAGGGAGTACCCAGGGGAGGAGCACGGAATCCCAGTCTCAGGCCTGCGCCGACGGTGTACAGGTGAGTCTCCCCCAAATGTGGTACCCTGGTCATCTCCAGGACACCTCTGCCTGTGTGCCCATGGGCTGCTCTCTCACCCGAGGGTCCTAGTGGTGGACAAAAGAACACTGCAGTTTTAGGGGCTGCCTGGGGGTGAGTGATACTCTGCAACTGCTCTGTGTCTGTGTGTGTGGAAGGGGTGTTGTTTGTGTGTGTGTGCCTGTATGTCTCTCTCTGGTTTCTCTCTCCCTCTTTCCTGCTCCCTCTTTCTCACTCTGTGTGTCTGTGTGTGCCTATGTGCGTTTATGTGCATGTGTGTGTGTTGGGATGGGAGTGCCCTGTGCGCTGGAGGGTGGTTTCTTGCACGACGGCTTCTCTTTTGCTGAGCCTCTCCCAGCGTCTCTGCCTGTGTTGGGTGGCCAGTTGTAAGTCGTTTCCCCGGTGGTTCCAGCTGGCGTTTGTGATGGCCTAGAAAACGTGGGGGAGGGAGCTGCATTGGATCAGCATGGGTTTCAATCACCTCCCCCAACCTGAGCAGCCTCTTTTTGGACCATGACGCTCACATCCCCCAGCCATGGACAATAGCCTTACCACAGCTCACTGTCCACCTGTAAGAGGGCTGCCCCTCACCTCAAAGAAGATGATTCTCACTTCTCTTGCCTTTGCCCTCATTGAGAAATCTAGCCACAGCTCGACACAGGGCTGGAACAGGGAGCCAAGAATGGGAGGTGGCAAGAATCTCTGTCACTCCAATGCTGGCCATTGTGGCCAAGTCATCCGTTTGGCACACCCACCCCCAGATGCCCGTGGAAGTAGCATTGTGCTGTATTTGGCCTGGACTCTGGCCTAGGCTCTGTCCTCCCTCTTTTTTTGTCTGACCCATTTCTGAGAAGCCTAGAGGCTTCTTGGTCTGGCTCAGTGACTTGAACAAAGAACACTGCCCAGTCCACCAGGGGGAAAAACTTTGTGGGGATGCGTTTCATGTCAGTTTCCCCCTCCAAACCAGTTTCTGGGTGATTTGGTATGTGCAATGATAGTTGAGCTCTGGGCTTCTATCCCAGTTTGGGACAGGGACACTCTCTCGGTCTGCATGTCCCACTCCATGGCTGCCTGGCTGGCCTTTGCCCTCTCCACAAGGCAGTGTTGCAATTCACCTGCCCTTTCTCTCTCATTCTTGAGGGCCATCCAGTTCCTCTGCTCCTGTGCAAAGTGCCTTCAAGCACTGAATCTTTTTTCTGCTACGGATGCCAGGGAGTCAGCCAAAGGGATTGGGTTTCATTGGGTGCAGGGGAGGTTGAGTCAGGAGTACCTGCTGGATGTCAGGGTGGGCCACCGCACCTTGGGGCCCATGAGATCTTTCTTAGCCCCAGCAAGGTCCTTCCCGCCTCTCTCCATTGTAATCCCATTCCCTCTTACCCAGGTGGGACCCAAAATGGGATCCGAGGAAGAGTCCAGACAGCCTATCGGCACCCAGAATCTCCACCTCTGCCGGGAGCTCTAGCAGAAGACCACTTGCTCGTGGAGGCCCTGAGGACAGGATTCCTATTCGTTTGACCCTGGCTTGGTCTTGCACATGCCCCTTTCCCAGGCCTCCCCCAAACCCGCTGCATTTGCCACCTGCATTCTCCCCGGCCACCTCTGCCACAGCCATTTCTTAAACCGGCTGCATCCTGACTTCCTGGAGCCAGGCGGGAGTTGAGTTTACCTCGCTGGTGCCCATGTGTGGAGCATGAGCAGCTCCTCGTGTCATAGTGGCTTTCACCATTGCTCTGGTGATGGGTTCCTGAGACTTCACAATGGAGGAGACCCTTGTGGCAGTGTGTAAGGAACGGGGCTCAGGACCCTCCTCACCAGGATGTCCACAGGATAGTCTCCAGACAGGATTGTCTCCAGAGTCCAGGATTCATGGAAGTTGGGCCAGGAGGAAGACACCCCAGTCTAATTAGCCCCAGGGGGGAGCAGCACAGAATCCCAGTCTCAGGCCTTTGCCAACAGTGTACAGGAGAGTCTCCCCAAATGTTGTGCCCAGGTCATCTCCAGGACACCTCTGCCTGTGTGCCCCTGGGCTGCTCTTTCACCCGAGGGTCCTAGTGGTGGACAACAGAAACCTGCAGCTTCAGGGGCTGCCTGGGGGTGAGTGATACTCTGCCACTGCTGTGTCTGTGTGTGTGGAAGGGGTGTTGTTTATGTGTGTGCACCTGTATGTCTCTCTCTGATTTCATCTCTCTCTTCTTTCCCACTCCCTCTCTTTCTCACTTTCTGCCTCTGTGTGTGTCCATGTGGGTGTGTTGGGACACATGTGCCCTGTGAGCCGGAGGGTTGTTTCTTGCACGATGGCCTCTCTTTTGCTGAGCCTCTCCCCATGTCTCTGCCTGGGTCGCGTGATCGATTGTCAGTCGTTTCCCTGGTGGATAGAGCTAGTGTTTGTGAAGGCCTGGGCAATGTGGGGAGGGGGCTGTGTAGCAATAGGCCACCTCTATCCTGAGTGGCCTCTTTCTTAATACCAAGATGATAACACACTCCAGCTATGGACAAAAGCCTCACCAGAGCTCACTTTCCACCTGCAGAAGGGCTGCCCACTGACCTCCAAGAAGATGGTTCTCATTTCTCTCACCTTTGCCCTCATTGATAAATCTAGCCACAGCTCGACACAGGGGTGGACCATGGCACCATGGATGGGATGTGGCAAGCATCTCTCACTCCAACACTGGCCTTTCTGGCCAAGTCAACCGTTTGACACTCCCCCAACCCAGATGCCCGTGGAGGTGGCTTTGTGCTGTATGTGGCCTGGAATCTGCCCTAGGCTCCATCCTTCTTCTTTCTCTGAAGGGGCTTCTTGGTCTGGCTCAGTGTCATCAGCAAAGAACACTCCAGGTCCAGCAGGTAGAAACTTGGAGGGGATTCGTTTCAGGTCTCTTTCCCCATCCAAACCTGTTTCCGGATGATTGGGCAGGTGCGATGATGGTGAAGCTCTGGGCTTCCATCCCCATGTGAGACAGAGATGTTCTCTCAGTCTTCACGTCCCACTCAATGGCTGCCTGGCTGGCCTTTGCCTGCTCCACAAGGCAGTGTTGCAATTCACCTGCCTTTCCTCTCTCATTCTTTAGGGCCATCTGGCTCTCTGGCTCCTGGGCAAAGTGTCTTCAAGCACTGAATCTTTTAGCTTCTACAGATGCCAAGGAGCAAGCTAAAGGTATTTGGTTTCACTGGGTGCAGGGGAGGTTGTGTCAGGGGTAACTGCTGGGTGGCAGGGTGGGACACCATGCCTTGTGGCCCTTGGGATCTTTCTTAGCTCCAGCAAGGGCCTTCCTGCCTCTCTCCATTGTAATCCCATTCCAGTTTACCCAGGTGAGATCCAAACTGATATCCTAGGTGGAGTACGGAGAGCTCTTCAGGTGCCCTTAGTCTCCTCTTCTGACAGGAGCTGAAGCAAAAGACCACTCACTGGTGAAGGCCCTGAGGACACGAATCCTATGGGTTTGACCCTGGCTTGGTCTCATGCATGCCCCTTTCCCAGGCCTCCCCAAACCTGCCACTTTAGCTGCCACTTTCTCTGCCGCCACCTCCACTGCAGCCATTTCTTAAAGGGGCCACAGACTGACTTCCCAGAGCCAGTTGGAAGTCAAGTCGGCCACACCAGTGCACTTCCACGAAGCAAGAGCCACTCCTCGGGTCATACTGACATTCACCCTTGCCCCGGTGATGGGTTCCTTAGATGTATCAAAGGAGGAACCCCCTGTGGCAGTGTGTCAAGAACCGTGCTCAGGCCCCTCCTTGCCAGGACATCCACATAATAGTCTCCAGATGCCAGGATTCACCGAAGGTGGGCCAGGAGGAAGAAACCTCAGGTGGAGGGAGCACCAGGGGAGCATCACGGAATCCTAGTCTCAGGTCTCTGCCAATGGTGTACAGGTGAATCTCTCAAATTGTCCTGCCCTGGTCATTTCCAGGACACTTCTGCCTGGATGCCTGTGGGTTGCTCTCATACCCAAGGGTCCTAGTGGTGGACAAAAGAATGCTGTAGCTCCAGGGGCTTCCTGGGGGTGAGTGATACTGTGCCACTGCTGTGTGTCTGTTTGTGTGGAAAAGGTGTTGTTTGTGTGTGTTCACCTGTATGTCTCTCTCTCTGCTTTCTCTCTCTCTTCTTTCCCGCTCCCTCTCTTTCTGACTCACTGCCTCTCTGTGTGTGCCTGTGTGTGTGTGTTGGGACGTATGTGCCCTGTGAGCAGAAGGGTGGTTCCTTGCACTACAGTGTCTCTTTTGCTGAGCCTCTCCCTTGTCTCTGCCTGTGTGGCGTGGCAAGTGGCTGCCCACCGACCTCAAAGAAGATGGTTCTCATTTCTCTCACCTTTGCCCTCACTGAGAAATCTAGCCACAGCTCAACACAGGGCTGGAAAAGGGCACCAAGAATGGGATGTGGCAAGCATCTTTGTCACTCCAATGCTGGCCTTTCTGGCCAAGTGAACCATTTGGCACTCCCCCCAACCTGGATGCTCATGGAGGTGGCATTGTGCTGTATTTGGTCTGGACTCTGGCCTAGGCTCTGTCCTCCCTCTTTCTCTGTAGAGGCTTCTTGGTCTGGCTCAGTGTCTTCAGTAAAGAACACTCCCCAGTCCAGCAGGAGGAAAATTCTTGGGGGATGTATTTGATGCCCTTTTCCCCCTGCAAACCTGTTTCTGATGATTGGGCAGGACAGTGATTGTGGAGCTCTAGGCTTCCATCCCCGTGTGGGACAGGACACTCTTTGGTCTCCATTGCCAGTGGATGGCTGCCTGGCTGGCCTTTGCCCTCCCCACAAGATGGTGAATTCACCTTCCCCTCTGCTCTCACACTTGAGGGCATCCAGCTCCTTGCTTGAGGGAAAGTGCCTTAACACTGAATCTTTTGGCTGCCACTATGCCAGGGAGCAGGCCAAAGGGATTGGGTTTTGTTGGGTGCAGGGGAGGTTGCGTCCAGTACCTGCCAAGTGGCGAGTTGACAACGCCTTGGGGCCCATGGTATCTTTCTGAGCCAGTGTCTCCTTCGCCTCTCTCCATTGTAATCCCATTTCCCTTACCAGGTGGGATCTAACGGGATCCAAAGAGGAGTTTGAGAGCCCATCGGGCGCCGTGAATCTCCTGTTCCACTGGGCACTGAAGCAGAAGACCCTCGATTCTGGAGGCCCTGAGGACACCTGTCCTATAGGTTTGACCTGGCTTGGTCTCATGCACTCCCCTTTCCCAGGCTTCAACCTCTTTTGCTGCCTTTCTCCAGCCATCTCCTCAGGCCATTTTAAGGGGCCAAGCCTGACTATTTGCAGCAAATGGGAGTTGAATCCCCTCAAGTGTGCATGCACTAAAGACAGCTCCTCCAGTATAGTGACTTCACCATTGCCCCAGTGATGGGTTCCTCAGATGTCACAGAGGAGGAGCCCCTGTGGCAGTGTGTAGGAATGGGGCTAGGACTCCTCCTCATAGGATGTCAGATAGTCTCTGGACTGGATAGTCTCTGGAGGCCAGGATTTGTGGAAGGTGGGCCAGGAGGAAGAAACTAGATGGAGGGAGCACCAGGGGAGCAGCACAGAATCCCAATTTCAGTCCTCCACCGACGGTGTACATGAGAGTCTCCCCCATATGTGTTGTGGTCATCTGGATGATTGGGGAGGTGTGTTGATCGTGGAGCTCTGGGCTTCCATCCCTGTTTGGGACAGGGATGCTCTCGGTCTCCATGTCCCACTGGATGGCTGCCTGGGCATCCTTTGCCCTCTCCAGAAGGCGATTTTGCAATTCACCTGCCCTTCCTCTCATTTTTGAGGGCTACCCGGCTCTTCTGCTCCTGGGGAAAGAGACTTCAAGAACTGAATCTTTTGGCTGCCACGGATGCCAGGGAGTAAGCCCTAGGTATTGGGTTTCCCTGGGTGCAGGGGAGTTTGGGTAGGAGTACCTGCCTGGTGGCGGGGTGGTTCACCACGCCTTGGGGTCCTTGGGATCTTTCTGAGCTCCAGTGGGTGCCTTCCTGCCTCTCTCCATGGTAATCCCATTTCCGCTTACCCAGATGGGATCCTGAATGGTATCATAGATGGAGTCCAGAGGGCCCATCCGGCACCCTGGAATATCCTCATCTGCTGGGAGCTGAAGCAGAAGACTGCTCGCTCATGGAGGCCCCGAGGACACGTGTCCTGTGGGTTTGACCCTGGCTTGGTCTCGTGCATGGCCCATTCCCAGGCTTCCCCAAACCTGTCGCTTTCACTGCTGATTTCTCTGCTGCCAGCTCCATCGCAGTCATATCTTAAAAGGCATGCAGCCTGACTTCCAGGAGCCAGGCACGAGTCAAGTCGGCCATGCCTGTGAGCATGCACGAAGCACTAGCCTCTCCTCGGGTCATAGTGACATTCACCATTGCCCTGGTGATGGGTTCCTGAGATGTTATAAAGGAGAAGCCCCCTGAGCAGTGTGTCAGGAACGATGCTTAGGCCCCTCCTCACCAGGACATTCACAGGATAGTCTCTGGAGGCCAGCATTGGCTGAAGGTGGGACAGGAGGAAGAAACTTCAGGCAGAAGGAGTGCTGGGGGATCAGTGCAGAATCCCTGTCTCAGGTCTCCACCGATGGTGTACAGGTGAGTCTCCCCAATTGTCATGCCCTGATCATCTCCAGGACACCTCTGCCTGTGTGCCTGTGGGCTGCTGTCTCACCCAAGTGTCCTAGTGGTGGACAACAGATCCATGCAGCTTCAGGTGCTGCCTGGGTGTGAGTGATACCATGCCACTGCTCTGTGTCTGTGTGTGTGGAAGGGGTGTTTTTGTGTGTGTGCATCTGTATGTCTCTCTGGTTTCTCTATCTCTTCTTTACCACTCCCTCTCTTTCTGACTCACTGCCTATGTGTGTGTGTGTGTGTGTGTGTGTGTGTGTGTGTGTTGAAAGGTTTGTGCCCTGTGCACCAGAGGGTGGATTCTTGCATGACAGCCTCTCTTTTGCTGAGCCTCTCCCTTCGTCTCTTCCTGTGTCACCTGGCCGGTCATCAGTCATTTCCCCGGTGGTTCCTGCTGGCGTTTGTGAAGGCCTGGGAAACCTGGGGGAGGGAGCTGCATCAGAAAAGCATGGGTTTCAGTCACCTCCCAATCCTGAGCAGCCTCTTTCTTAGGACCAAGATGAACACACCCCCACCCATGGACAAAAGCCTCACCACAGCTCACTGTCCACCTGCAGCAGAGCTGCCCATCGACTTCTAAGAAGATGGTTCTCACATCTCTGGCCTTTGTACTTACTGAGAAATATAGCCACAGCTAGACACAAGGCTAGAACAGGGTGCCCAAAAAGTTATGTGGCAAGCATCTCTGCCATTCCAACGCTTGTCTTTCTAGCCAAGTCATCCGTTTTGCACTCCCCACAACCCTGGATGCCCGTGTAGGTGGCATTGTGCTTTATTTCACCTGGGCTCTCCCCTAGGCTCTGTCCTCCCTCTTTCTCTGTAGAGCCTTCTTGGTCCTAGCTCAATGTCTTCAACAAAGAACACTCCATAGTCCAGCAGGAGGAAACTTCATGGGGATGTGTTTCATGGCCGTTTCCCCTCTCCAAATCTGTTTCTGGATGATTGGGTAGGTGCTATTATCATGGAGCTCTGAGCTTCAATCATCGTGTGGGAATGGGACACTCTCTCGGTCTCCATGTGCCACTGGTTGGCTACCTGGCTGGCTTTGCCTTCTGCACAAGGCGGTGTTGCAGTTCACCTGCCCTTCTTCTCTCATTCTTGAGGGCCAACCTGCTCCTTTGCTCCTGGGAAACGTGCATTCAATCACTGAATATTTTCCGCTGACACTCTTTCTGAAGAATTTAAAACCAGACAATTACAGGAAAGCCCCGGCCTATAGTAAAAACCATAAAGACTTGGTTTGAAACTCAGGAAAGATATCTTAGAAACTGCTTTACTGTGTGTCAGTTCAACTCAAATAGTTGAACCTATGTTTTCATTCAGCACCTTAGAAACACACTTCGGGTAGAATACAGAAAGGGACATTTCAGACTGAATGGAGGCCTATGGTGAAAATAAAAATATCTCAAAATATAAACTAAAAGGAAGCTATATGTGAAACTGATTTGCAATGTGTGCATTCACCTTCCAGAGTTAAAATGATGTTAATATTCAGCATCTTAGAAACACTCTCTAGTGGAGATTTTAAAAACAGATATTTCCAAGGAAACCCTGGCCTATGGGACAAACCAGAAAGAATGGCTATGAAACCCAGAGGAAAGATATCATTGAAACTGCTTTGCTGTGTGCCCATTCAACTCAGAGAGGTGAAACTATCTTTTGATTCACCAGTTTAGAAACACACTTCGTGTAGAATCTAGAAAGTTACATTTCAGACTGAATGGAGGCCTGTGGTGAAAAGAAAATTATCTCACAATAAAAACTAAAAGGAAGCTGTTTCTGAAACTGCTTTGCAATGTGTGCATTCACCTTCTAGAGTTTAACTGATGTTTGTATTCATTCAGCTTAGAAACACTCTGTGTTGATTTTAAAAACAGATATTGTAAACAAAACACCGGCCTATAGGAAAAACCAGAATGACTGGCTTTGAAACCAAGAAGAAAGATATCATTGAAACTGTTTTGCTCTGTGTCCGTTCAACTCAGAGAGTAGAACCAATGTTTTAATTCAGCAGTTTAGAAACACACTTCATGTAGAATCTAGAGAGGGACATTTCAGATTGAATGGAGGACTATGGTGAAAAGAAAAATATCTCACAATAAAAACTAAAAGGAAGCTATTTGTGAAACTGCTTTGCAATGTGTTCATTGACCTTTCTGAGTTTAACTGATGTTTGTATTCAGCAGCCTAGAAACCCTCTTTGTGTAGAATGTAAAAACAGATATTTCCAAGGAAACCTCGGCCTATGGGAAAAACCAGATAGACTTGCTTTGAAACCCAGAAGAAAGATGTCTTTGAAACTACTCTGCTGTGTGTTCGTTCATCTCAGAGAGTGGAAACTATGTTTTGATTCAGCAGTTTAGAAACACACTTTGTGTCGAATCTAGAAAAGGACATTTAAAACTGAATGGAGGTTTATAGTGAAAATTAAAATATCTCACAATAAAAACTAAAAGAAAGCTATTTGTGAAACTGCTTTGCAATGTGTGCATTCACCTTCCCGAGTTTAACTGATGTTTGTAGTCAGCAGATTAGAAACATTCTTTGTGTAGAATCTAAAAACAGATATTTCCAACAAATCCCAGCCTATGGGAAAAACCAGAACTGACGTTGAAATACAGAAGAAAGATAGCCTTTAAACTACTTTGCTGTGTTTCCATTCAACTCAGAGAGGTGAACCTATATTTTGTTTCAGCAGTTTAGAAGCTCACTTCATGTAGAATCTAGAAAGGGGCATTTTAGACTGATTGGAGGCCTATGGTGAAAAGACAAATATCTCACACTAAAAACTAAAAGGAAGCTATTTGTGCAACTGGTTTGCAATGTGTGTATTGACCTTCCTGAGTTTAACTGATGTTTGCATTCAGCACCTTAGAAACACTCTTTGGGTAGATTTCAAAAACAGATATTTCCAACAAAAACCCGATCAATGGGAAAAAACAGAAAGACTCTTTGAAACTAAGAGGAAATATATCTTTGAATCTGCTTTTCTGTGTTTTTGTTCAACTCCCAGAAACTGCAGTGTTCCATTGTCCACCACTAGTAACCCAGATGAGAGAACAGCCCACGGGCACACAGGGAGAGGTGTCCTGGAGATGAACAGGGCACGATATTTGGCAGACTGACCTGTACACCTTTGGCTCAGGCCTGAGACTAGGATTCCCTGCTGCTCCCCTGTTGCTCCCTCTCCCTGAGGTTTCTTCCTCCTCTCCCACCTTTGGTGAATCCTGGCCTCCAGAGACTATCATGTGGACGTCCTGGTGAGGAGGGTCCTGAGCCCCATTCCTGACACACTGCCACAGTAGGATCCTCCTTTGTGACGTCTCAGGAACTCATAACCCAGGCAAAGGTGAACGTCACTATGACCCGAGGAGCAGCTGGTACTTCACGTATGTGCACTGGCGAGGCAGGCTCGAATCCAGCCTGGCTCCAAAAAGTCAGGCTGAGGCCCATTTAAGAAATGGATGTGGCAGAGGTGGTGGCAGTCAAAAGTAGCGGGTTTGGGGAGGCCTCGGAAAGGGACATGCATGAGACCAAGCCAGGGTCAAACTCATAGGACTCGTGTCCTCAGGGCCTCCCCCAAGCAACCGTTCTTCTGCTTCAGCTCCCAGCGGAAGAGGAGATTCAGGGTGCCTGATGGGCTCTCCGTACTCCTTCTTGGATCCCATTTAGATCAAACCTGGATAAGCAGGAATGGGATTACAATGGAGAGAGGGGGGTAAGGACCTCGCTGGGGCTCAGAAAGATCCCATGTGCCCCAAGGCGTGGTTTCCCACCCCACCACCCTGCAGGTACCCCTGAAGCAAACTCCCCTACACCCTACAAAACTGTATCCCTTTGGCTCACTCCACGGCATCCATGGCAGCCCAAAGACTCAGTGCTTGAAGGCACTTTTCTCAGGAGCAGAGGAGCCGGATGGCCCTTAAGAATGAGAGAGGAAGGGCAGGTGAATTGCAACACCGCCTTGTGGAGGGGGCACAGGCCAGGCAGGCAGCCATCCAGTGGCACAAGGAGACTGAGAGAGCATACCTGTCCCACACGGGGATGGAAACCCAGAGCTCCACAATCATCACACCTGCCCAACTATACAGAAACAAGTTTGGAGGGGGGAGACAGATATGAAACCCATCCCCACCAAGTTTCCCCCTGCTGGACTGGGGAGTATTCTTTGTTGAAGACACTGAGCCAGACCAAGAAGCCTCTACAGAGAAAGAGGGAGGACAGAGCCTAGGCCAGAGTCCAGGCCAAATACAGCACAATGCCACCTCCATGGGCATTGAGTGTGGAGAGTGCCAAACGGATGACTTGGACAGAAAGACCAGCATTGGAGTGACAGAGATGCATGCCACACCCGTTGGCTAGATTTCTCAATGAGGACTAAGGGGGAGAGAAGTGAGAACCATCATCTTTGAGGTCACTGGGAAGCCCTTCTGCAGGTGGACAGTGAGCTGTGGTGAGGCTTTTGTCCATGGCTATGGGGTGTGATCGCCTTGGTCCTAAGAAAGAAGCCACTCACGATGGGGAGGTGACTGAAACCCATCCTGGTATGACACTACTCCCTACCAACGTTGCTCAGGCCTTAACAATCGCCAACTGGAACCACCTAGGAAACAACCGATGACCAGCCATGCATCCCAACACACACACACACACACACACACACACACACACACACACACACAAGCACACACACAGAGGCAGCAAGTCAGAAAGAGTAGGAGCATGAAAGAAAAGAGAGAGAAACGAGAGAGAGACATGCAGGCGCACACACACAAACAACACTCCTTCCATACACACAGACACACAGCAGTGACAGAGTATCACTGACCCCCAGGAAGCCCCTGAATCTGCAGGGTTCCATTGTCCACCACTAGGACCCTTGATTGAGAGAGCTGCCCACGGGCACACAAGCAGAGGTGTCCTTGAGATGACCAGGGCACGACATTTGGGGAGACTCTCCAGTACACCATTGGTGCAGGCCTGAGATTGGGATTCCGCCCTGCTCCCCCTTCCCTCCCTCCACCTGAGGTTTCTTCCTCCTGGCCCACCTTCTGCGAATCCTGGCCTCCAGAGACTATCCTGTCCAGAAACGATCATGTGGACGTCCTGGCGAGGTGGGGCCTGAGCCCCATTCCAGACACATTGCCACAGGGGGCTCTTCCTTTGTGACGTCACAGGAACCAATCACCGGGGCAATGGTGAACATCACTATGACCCAATGAGCCACTCCTTCTTCGCACATGTACACTGGCATAGTGGACTTGACTCCCATCTTTCTCCAGGAAGTCAGGCTGTGGCCCATTTAAGAAATGGCTGTGGTGGAGGTGGCAGTGGAGAAAGCGGCAGCGAAAGTGGCCAGTATGTGGGGGGTCTGGGAAAGGGGTATGTACGAAAACATACCCGGGTCAAACCCACAGGACTCGTGTCCTCAGGGCCTCCATGAGCAAGTGGTCTTCTGCTTCAGCTCCTGGCAGAAGAGGAGATTCAGGGCACCCAATGGGCACCAGGACTCCTCCTCGGATCTCATTTTGGATCCCACCTGGGTAAGCGGGAATGGGATTACAATAAGGAGAGGCAGGAAGTACCTCGCTGGGGCTCAGAAAGATCCCATGGCCCCATGGTGTGGTGTCCCCACCCCGCCACATGGCAGGTACACCTGACGCAATTTCCCCTGCACCCAGTGAAACCCAATCCCTTTCGCTTGCTCCCTGGCATCCATAGCAGCCAAAAGATTCAGTGTTTGATGACACTTTCCCCCAGGAGCAGAGGAGCAGGATAGGCCCTCAAGAATGAGAGAGGAAGAGAGGTGTAGGTCCTATGGGTGTGACCCTGGCTTGGTCTTGCACACGATCCTTTCCCAGGCCTCTGCAAACCACGTCATTTTCCACCCTTCTTGCCGCCACCTCCACCTCAGCCATTTCTTAAACGGGCCACAGCCTGACATTTCGGAGCAAGGCAGGAGTCGATTCTACCTCACCAGTGTATATGCGAGAAGCATGAGCCATTCCTTGGGTCATAATGACATTCACCATTGCCCCAGTGATGGGTTCCTGAGACATCACAAGGGAGAAGCCCCCTGTGGCAGTGTGTCAGGCACGTGACTCAGACCTCTCCTAGCCAGAACATCCAGAGGAAAGTTTCTGGAGGCCAGGATTCACCAAAGGTGGGCTAGGATAAAGAAACCTCAGGCAGAGGGAGCACTGGGGGAGCATTGCAGAATCCCAGTCTCAGGCCTGTGCCCACAGTGTACAGGAGAGTCTCCTCCAATGTCATGTCCTGGTCATTTCCAGGACACCTTTGCCTGTGTGCTCATAGGCTGTTCTCTCACCTGAGTGTCCTAGTGGTGGACAATGGAACCCTGCAGCTTCAGGGGCTGCCTGGGGGTGAGTGATACTCTGCCCCTTCTGTGTGTCTGTGTGTGTGTGGAAAGCGTGTTGTTTGTGTGTGTGTGAGCCTGTATGTCTTTCTGGATTCTCTCTCCTTTTCCCACTCCCTCTCTTTCTCACATTCTGCATCTGTGTGTGCCTGTGTGCATGTGTGTGTGTGTGTGTGTGTGTGTGTGTGTGTGTGTGTTGGGACACATGTGCCCTGTGTGCTGGAGGGAAGTTTCTTGCACCATGGCCTCTGTTTTGCTGAGCCTCTCCCTGCATCTCTGTCTGGGTCTCTTGGCCGGTCGTCATTCATTTCCCCAGAGGTTCCATATAAAGTTTGTGAAGGCTTAGGCAAGGTGGGTAGGGAACTGCATTGGACCGTCATAGGATTCAGTCACCTCCACATCCTGAGTGGCCTCTTTCTTAGGACCAAGATGATACATATCCCCAGCCATGGACAAAAGCCTCACAACAGCTCACTGTCCACCTGCAGGAGGGCTGCCCACCGACCTCAAAGAAGATGGTTTTCAATTCTCTTGCCTTTGCCCTCATTGAGAAATCTAGCCACAGCTTGACACAGGGCAGGAACACGGCACCGAGAACAGGATGTGGCAAGCATCTCTCACTCCAACGCTGGACTTTCTGGCCAAGTCAACCGTTTGGCACTCCCCCCAACCCAGATGCCCGTGGAGGTGGCACTGTGCTGTATTTGGCCTGTAATCTGCCCTAGGCTCCGTTCTCCATCTTTTTCTGTAGAAACTTCTTAGTCTGGCTCAGTGACTTCAATAAAGAACACTCCTCAGTCCAGCAGGGGTAAACTTCCTGGGGATGCATTTCATGTCAGTTTCCACCTCCAAACCTGTTTCTGGATGACTGGGCATTTAGAGTTATCTTGGAGCTCTGGGCTTCCATTCCCGTGTGGGACAGGGATGCTCTCTCTGTCTCCATGCCCCACAGGATGGCTGCTTGGCTGCCTTTGCCCACTCCACAAGGTGGTGTTGTAATTCACCTGCCCTTCCTCTCATTCTTGAGGGCCATCTGGTCCTCTGCTCCTGGGGAAAGAGCCTTCAAGCACTGAATTGTTTTGCTGCACAGATGTCAGGGAGTGATCCAAAGGGATTGGGTTTCCCTGGGTGTAGGGGCTGTATCATCAGGAGTACCTGCTGGGTGGTGGGGTGGGGCACCAAGCCTTGGGGCCCATGGGATTTTTCTGAGCCCAGCAAGGGGCTTCCCACCTCTCTCCATTGTAATTGCATTCCCGCTTACCCTGCCAGGATCCTAAATGGTATCCTAGGCAGAGTCCAGAGAGCCCATTGGGTGCCCTGAAATTCCTCTTCCACCGAGAGCTGAAACAGAAGATTGCTTGCTCATGGAGGCCCTGAGGACACGAGTGGGTGTTACCCTGGCTTGGTCTCATGCACGCCCCTTTCCCAGACGTCCACAAACCCACCTCTTTCACCACCACTCTCTCCACCACCACCTCCACCGCAGCCATATCTTAAAGGGCTGCAGCCTGAAGTCTCGGAGCCAGGGGCGAGTCTAGTTGGCCAGGGCAGTGTGCATACACGAAGCACTAGCAGCTCCTTGGGTCATAGTGACATTCACCATTGCCATGGTGATGCGTTCCTGAGATGTCACAAAGGAGGATCCCCCCTGTGGCAGTGTGTCAGGATCGGTGCTCAGGCCCCTCCTCACCAGTACATTCACAGGATAGTCTCCGGAGGCCAGGATTTGCCCAAGGTGGGCCAGGAGGAAGAAACCTCAGGCAGAGGGAGCACCGAGGGATCAGCGCAGAATCCCAGTCTCAGGTCTCCCCTGACAGTGTACAGGTGAGTCTCCCCAATTGTCATGCACTGGTCATCTCAAGGACACCTCTGCCTGTGTGCCTGTGGTCTGCTCTCTCACCCAAGGGTCCTAGTGGTGGACAACAGATCCCTGCATCTTCAGGTGCTGCCCTGATGTGAGTCATACTGTGCCACTGCTGTGTGTCTGTGTGTGCTAAAGGGGTGTAGTTTGTGTGTGTGTGTCTGTAGTTATCTCTCTGGTTTCTCTCTCTCTTCTTTCCAGCTCTCTCTCTTTCTGACTCACTGCATCTGTGTGTGTGCATGTGTGTGTCTGTGTGAGTGTTGGGACTTGTGTACCCTGTACACCGGAGGGCTGTTTCTTGCTTGATGGCCTCTCTTTTGCTGAGCATCTCCCTGTGTCTCTGCCTGTGTGGTGTGGCCTGTCACCAGTCATTACCCTGGCAGGTCCAGCTTGCGTTTGTGAAGGCCTGGGCCATTTGGGGAGGGAGCAGAGTCGGAGCAGCATGGGTTTCAGTCACCTCCCCATCGTGAGCAGCCTCTTTCTTAGGACCAAGATGATCACATCCCCCAGCCATGGACAAAAGCCTCACAACAGCTCACTGTCCACCTGCAGGAGGGATGCCCACCGACCTCAAGGAAGATTGTTCTCACTGCACTGGCCTTTGAACTCACTGAGAAATCTACCCACAGCTCGACACAGGGCCAGAACAGGGCACCAAGAACATTATGTGACAAGGATCTCCGTCACTCCAAAGCTTGCCTTTCTGGCCAAGTCAACCATTTTGCACACCCTCCAGATGCCAGTGGAGGTGGTATTGTGCTGTATTTGGCCTGGACTCTGGCCAAGAATATGTCCTTCCTCTTTCTATGTAGAGGCTTCTTGGTCTGGCTCAGTGTCTTCAACAAAGAACACTCCCCAGTCCATCAAAGGGAAACTTCGTAGGGATGTGTTTTATGTCTGTTTCCCCCTTCAAACGTGTTTCTGGATGATTGTGCAGGTTCGATGATCATGGAGCTCTGGGATTCCATCATCGTGTGGGACAGGGACACTCTCTCTCTCCATGTACCACTGGATGGCTGCCTGGCTGGGCTTTGACCTCTCCACAAGGTGGTTTATCAATTCACCTGCCCTTTGTCTCTCATTCTTCAGAGCCAACCGGCTCCTCTGCTCCTGGGGAACATGCATTCAGGCACTGAAAATTTTGGCTGGCACTCTTTCTGTAGAATTTAAAAACAGATATTTCCAAGAAATCCCCACCTATAGGAAAAACCAGAAAGACTGGCATTGAAACCCAGAGAAAAGAAATATTTTGAACTGCTTTACTGTGTGTCAGTTCAACTCAAAGAGTTGAACTTATGTTTTATTCAGCAGTTTAGAAACACTCTTCGTGTAGAATCTAGAAAGGGACATATCAGACTGAATGGAGGCCTATGGTGAAAAGACAAATATCTCACAATAAAAACTAAAAGGAAGCTGTTTGTGACACTTCTTTGCAATGTGTGCATTCACATTCCAGAGTTTAACTGATGTTTGTATTCAGCAGCTTAGAAAGACTCTTAGTGTAGATTTTAAAAACAGATATTTCAAAGAAACTCCAGCCTATGGGAAAAACTAGAAAGACTCTCTAGGAAATAAGAGTAAAGGTATCTTAGAAACTAATTTGCTGTGTGTTTTTTCAACTCAGAGAGTTGAACCTATGTTTTCATTGAATAGTTTAGAAACACCCTTTGGGTAGAAACTAGAAATGGTCATTTCAGAGTGAATGAAGGCCTATTGTGAAAAGACAAATATCTCACAATAAAAACTAAAAGGAAGTTCCTTGACAAACTGCTTTGCAATGTGTGCATTCACCTTCCAAAGTTTAACTGATATTGGTATTCAGCAGCTTAGAAACACTTGTGTAGAATCTAAAAAAAGATATTTCCAACAAAACCCCGACCTATGGGAAAAGCCAGAAAGACTAGATTTCAAACCCAGAGGAATGATATCTGTGAAACTGCTTTGCTGTGGGTCCGTGGAACTCAGAGAGTTGAACTATGTCTTGATTCACCAGTTAAGAAACCCAATTCGTATAGAAACTAAAAATTGACATTTAAGACTGAATGGTGACCTATGCTGAAAAGACAAATATCTCACTATAAAAACTAAAAGAAGCAATTTGTGAAACTGGATATCAAAGTGTGCATTCACCTTCCAGAGGTTAATTGAAGTGTATGTTCAGCAGCTTAGAAACCCTCTTTGTGTGGAATCTAAAAACAGATATTTCCAACAAAATCCCAGCCTATGGGAAAAACCAAAAAGACTGGCAGTAAACTCAGAAGAAAGAAAACTTTGAAATTGCTTTGCTCTGTGTCCGTTCAACACAGAGGGTTGAACCTATGTTGTGTTTCAACAGTTTAGAAATACAGTTGGTGTAGTATCTAGAAAGGGACATTTCAGACTGAATGGAGGCCTATGGTGCAAAGACAAATATCTCAGAATAAAAAAGAAAAGGAAGCTATTTAAGAAACTGGTTTACTATGTGTGCATTCACCTTTTAGAGTTTAACTGATATTTGTATTCAGCAGCTTAGAAACACTCTTTATGTACAATCTAAAAACAGATATTTCCAATGAAACCCAGGCCTGTGGGAAAAACCAGAAAGACTCTCTTTGAAACTAAGAGGAAAGATATCTTTGAAACTGCTTTGCAGTGTGTTCGTTCAACTCAGAGAGTTGAACCTATATTTTTATTCAGTAGTTTAGAAACACACTTCGTGTAGAAACTAAAAAGGGACATTACAGACTGAATGGAGGCCTATGGTGAAAAGACAAATATCTCACAGTAAAAACTAAAAGGAATCTATTTGTGAAAATGCTTTGCAATGTGTGCATTGACTTTACAGAGTTTAACTGATGTTTGTATTCAGCAGCTTAGAAACACTCTTTGTGTAGATTTTAAAAACAGATATTGCCAACAAATCCACAGCCTATAGGTAAAACCAGAAAAACTGGCATTGAAACCCAAAGAAAAGATGTCTATGAAAATCCTTTGCTGTGTGTTCTTTCAACTCAGAGAGTTGAACCTATGTTTTGATTGAGTAGTTTAGAAACACACTTCGTGTAGAATCTAGAAAGGGACATTTCATACTGAATGGAGGCCTATGGTGAAAAGACAAATATTTCACAATAAAAACTAAAAGGAACCTATTTGTGAAACTGCTTTGCAATGTGTGCATTCAGCTTCCAGGGTTTTACTGATGTTTGTACTCAACAGTTTAGAAACACTCTTTGTGTAGATTTTAAAAACAGATATTTCCAATGAAACCGAGGTTTATGGGTAAAACCAGAAAGACTGTCCTTGAAACTAAGAGGAATGATATCTTTGAAAATGCTTTGCTGTGTGACCCTTCAATTCAGAGAGTTGAAACTATGTTTTGATTCAGCAGTTTAGAACCACACTTCGTGTAGAATCTAGAAAGGCACATTTCAGACTGAATGGTGGCCTATGGTGAAAAGACAAATATCTCACAATTAAAATTAAAGGAAATTATTGGTGAAACTGATTTGCAATGTGTGCATTACCTTCCATTTACTATTTTGTATTCAGCAGCTTAGAAACCCTCTTTGTGTAGAATCAAAAAAGATAATTCCAGTGAAACCCTGGCCTATGGGAAAAACCAGTAAGACTGGCTTTTTATCCCAAAGGAAAGATATCCTTGAAATTGCTTTGCTGTATGTCCATTCAACTCAGAGAGTTGAAGCTAAGTTTTGATTTAGCAGATTAGAAATACACTTAGTGTAGAATCTAGAGGGATATTTCAGTCTGAATGAAGGGCAATGGTGAAAAACCCAATATCTCACAATAAAAAGTAAAAGGAACCTATTTCTGACACTGCTTCACAATGTGTGCATTCACCTTCAAGAATTTAACTGATGTTTTTATTCAGCATCTTAGAAACCCTCTATGTGTAGAATCTAAAAACAGATATTTCCAATGAAATCCTGGTCTTTGGGAAAAACCAGAGAGACTGGCTTTGAAACCCAGAAGAAAGGTATCTTTGAAACTGCTTTGCAGTATGTCCTTTCCACTCAGAGAGTTGAACCTATGTTTTGAATCAGCCATTTAGAAAGAGGAGTCAAGATGGCCGAATATACAGAACTCCAGTGCACAACACCCAGCAAGAGACTCGCAGAAATAGAGAGATCTCCTAGCTCCAACCGAGGTATCACTTGCATTTCAATGGGTCTGGTCCAATGGTGAGCAAAGCCCAGGCAGGGAAGACCGAGGCTGGGGAGGGGTGAGGCTTCACCCAAAAAGTGCATCTGACCAGCGAGTTGGAGGTTCCCCCTCTGGCACTCCAGTCCAGGTACAGCACTTCCCCCAAAGCTTCAGCAATGCACAGAACAGGGGATCTTTTACAGTCAAGCTCCGCCAGGAATTACAAGTGCAGTGTTGAATAATAATCCAGGATGGTGTTCTGGGTTGGCTCACAAATCTAAGCAAACGTATAAGCCCAAAAGCTGGCTGGGAGAGCCTGTGGACTGAGCTATTGCACCCCTCCCCCTGCCCGGAGAGAGAGGGAGCTGGAAGCGGGAGGATGGATGGAGTAGCTGGGCGGGCCCCTCCCCCATGACTGGAGAGAGAGGAAACTGAAAGTGGGGGAGAGGGGTGGTGTGGCTGGGCGGGTCCCTAACCTCCCCCACAAACACCAGAGGGCTGAGGCACTAACTCTAGCGGGTTGTGCAGCCAGTGCCACAGTCTGAGCTGAACCCTGAATGATCCAGCCCAGTGGAGGAAAAACACAACTCACCATTAAAGAGGTGGGCCTAGGCTTCATGTTTTAACAAAAAAACACAGGAAGCCTATGTAGCAACCGGATGGTGTTCTTGACCACCCAGCAGAACCTCCAGGCCAGCGGAAGGGGCAGGCCTAATCTCCCAGTGTACAAAACCGAAAGACACAGGAAGCTTACCTAGTAACCTGAAGGAGTCCCTAGAAACCCAGTAGCATCTCGAAAGGAAGACAAGTGACCTCATCAAGCAGCTCCCTGAGACCACAGCCAGGTAAATCCATGAAGATGGGAAATAAACAGAACAAAAAAGATGAAACCACCAAAGACCAGAACATCTCTTCTCCTTCAAGGGATCACAACTCCTCAATAACACGGGAAGACAACATGACCGAGAAAGAGTGTCACGAATTGACAGAAACAGGCTTCAGAAGGTGGATAATAACAAACGTTTCTGAGCTAAAGAAACACGTTCTAACTCAATGCAAAGAAACCAAAAACCTTGAAAAAGGTTAGACGAAATGCTAACTAGAATAACCATCTTAGAGAAGAACATAAACGACTTGATGGAGTTGAAAAACACAGCATGAGGACTACGTGAAGCAAACACAAGTTTTAATAGCCAAATCGGTCAAGCAGAAGAAAGGATATCAGAGATGGAAGATCAACTCAATGAAATAAAAAGAGAAGGCAAGACAAGAGAAAAAAGAGTGAAAAGAAATGAACAAATCCTCCAAGAAATATGGGATTATGTGAAAAGACCTAATCTACACTTGATTGGAGTACCTGAATGTGAAGGGGAGAATGAATCCAAGCTGGAAATTACATGCTCCAGGATATTATCCAGGAGAACTTCCCAAGCTTAGCAAGGCAGTCCAACATTCAAATCCAAGAAATACAGAGAATTCCACCAAGATATTCCTCAAGAGGAGCAACCCCAAGGCACATAATTGTCAAATTCACCAGGGTTGAAATGAAGGAAAAAATGCTAAGGGCAGCCAGAGAGAAAGGTCAGGTCACCCACAGAGGGAAGCCAATCAGACTCACAGCTGGATCTCTCGGCAGAAACCCTACAAGCAAGAAGAGAGTGGGGGCCAATACTCAACATCCTTAAAGAAAAGAACTTTCAACCCAGAATCTCATATCCAGCCAAACTAAACTTCATAAGTGAAGGAGAAATAAAATCTTTACAGACAAGCAATTACTGAGAGACTTTGTCACCACCAGACCTGCCCTACAAGAGCTCCTGAAAGAAACAGTAAGCATGGAAAGGAACAAGTACCAGCCACTGCAATAGCACACCAAACGGCAAAGACCAAAAATGCAATGAAGAAAATGAGTCAACTAATGGGAAAGAAAACCAACCAGTAACAAAATGGCAGGATCAAATTCACACATAATAATATTAACATTGAATGCAAACGGCCTAAACGCCCCAATCAAAAGACACAGACTGGCAAACTGGATAAAAAGTCAAGACCCATCAGTGTGCTGTATTCAGGAAACCCATCTCACATACAAAGACACACATAGACTCAAAATAAAGGGATGGAAGAAGATTTACCTAGTAAAATGGAGAACAAAAAAAAGCAGGGGTTGCAATCCTAGTCTCTGATAAAACGGATTTCAAACCAACACAGATCAAAAGAGACAAAGAAGGGCATTACATAATGGTAAAATGATCAATCCAACAAGAAGAGCTAACTATCCTAAATATGTACACACCTAACACAGACGCACCGAGATACATAAAGCAAGGTCTTAATGACTAAAATGAGATTTAGACTCCCACACAGTAGTAGTGGGAGACTTCAACCCTCCACTGTCAATATTAGACAGATCAATGAGACAGAAAATTAACAAGGACCTCCAGGACTTGAATGCAGAGCTGGACCAAGTGGACCTAATAGACATATACAGAATGCTCCACCCCAAATCCACAGAATATACATTTTTCTCAGCACCACATGGCACTTACTCTAAAATTGACCACATCATTGGAAGCAAATCACTCCTCAGCAAATGCAAAAGAACAGAAATCATAACAACCAGTCTCTCATATCACAGCTCAATCAGATTAGATCTCAGGATTAAGAAACATACTCAAATCCCACACAACCACTTGGAAACTTAACAACGTGCTTCTGAGTGTTGACTGGATAAACAATGAAATGAAGACAGAAATAAAGATGTTCTTCAAAACCAATCAGAATGAAGACACAACTTACCAGAATCTCTGTGACACCTTTAAAGCAGTGTCAAGAGGGAAATTTATAGCATTAAATGCCCACATGAGAAACAAAGAAAGATCTAAAATTGACACCCTATCATCAAAATTGAAAGAGCTAGAGGAGGAATATCAAAAAAACTCAAAAGCTAGCAGAAGACAAGAAATAACTAAGATCAGAGCCGAACTGAAAGAGATAGAAACACAAAAATCCCTTCAAAAATCAATAAATCCAGGAGCTGGTTATATGAAAAGATCAACAAAATAGACAGACTACTAGCCAGACTAATAAAAAAGAAAAGAGTGAAGAATCAAATAGATGCAATAAAAAAAGATAAAGGGGATATCACCACAGATCCCACAGAAATACAAACTACCATCAGAGATTACTACAAACAGCTCTATGCACAAAAACAGAAAACCAGGAAGAAATGGATAAATTCCTGGAAACTTGTACTCTACCAAGACTAAACCAGGAGGAAGTTGAAACCCTGAATAGACCAATAACAAGGGCTGAAGTTGAGGCAGCAATCAATAGCCTACCAACAAAAATGTCTAGGTCCAGACTGGTTCACAGCCGAATTCTACCAGACATACAAAGAGGAGCTGGTACCATTCCTTCTCAAATTGTATCAAACAATAGAAAAGGAGGGAATCCTCCCTAACTCATTTTATGAGACCAACATCATCCTTATACCAAAACCAGGGAGAGACTCAACTATAAAAGAAAACTTCAGGCCAATATCCATGATGAACATCAACGCAAAAATCTTCAATAAAATATTGGCAAACCGATTGCAACAGCACATCAAAAAGCTTATCCATCATGATCAAGTAGGCTTCATCCCGGGGATGCAAGGCTGGTTCAACATATGCAAGTCCATAAACGTAATCCATCACATAAACGGAACCAAACACAAAAACCACATGATTATCTCAATAGATGCAGAGAAGGCCTTCGACAAAATTCAACAGCCCTTCATGCTAAAAACTCTCAATAAACTAGGTATTGATGGAACGTATCATAAAATGATAAAAGCCATTTATGACAAACCTACAGCCAATATCATACTGAACGGGCAAAAGCTGGAAGAATTCCCTTTGAAATTCCCCAGGAACTAGACAAGGATGTCCTCTCTCACCACTCCTATTCAATATAGTATTGGAAGTTCTAGCCAGAGCAATCAGGCAAGAAAAAGAAATAAAGGGTATTCATTTAGGAAAGGAGGAAGTCAAACTGTCTCTATTTGCAGACGACATGATTGTATATTCAAAAGACCCCATCAGTCTCAGCCCAAAATCTTCTCAAACTGATAAGCAACTTAAGCAAAGTCTCAGGATACAAAATCAATGTGCAGAAATCACAAGCATTCCTATATACCAATAACAGACAAACAGAGAGCCAAATCAAGAGTGAACTCCCATTCACAATTGCTACAAAGAGAATAAAATACCTAGGAGTACAACTAACAAAGGGTGTAAAGGACCTCTTCAAGGAGAACTACAAACCACTGCTCAACGAAATAGGAGAGGACACAAACAGATGGAAAAACATTCCATGCTCATGGTTAGGAAGAATCAATATTGTGAAAATGGCAATACTGCCCAAAGTAATTTATAGATTCAACGCTATCCCCCCTCAAGCTACAAATGACCTTCTTCACATAACTGGAAAAAAAAAAGCACTTTAAACTTCATATAGAATCACAAGACAGCCCGCTTAGCCAAGACAATCCTAAGCAAAAAGAACAAAACCGGAGGCATCACACTGCCGGACTTCAAACTATACTACAAGGCTACATTAATCAAAAGAGCATGGTACTGGTACGAAAACAGAGACATAGACCAATGGAACAGAACAGAGGCCTCAGAAGCAACACCACACATCTACAAGCATTTGATCTTTGACAAACCTGACAAAAACAAGCAATGGAGAAAGGACTCCATGTTTAATAAATGGTGTTGGGAAAACTGGCTAGCAATGGGCAGAAAGCAGAAACTGGACCCCTTCCTGTCACCTTACACTAAAATTAACTCCAGATGGTTTAAAGATTTAAACCTAAAACCTAACACCATAAAAACACTAGAAGAAAACGTAGGCAAAACCATCCAGGACATAGGCATAGGCAAGGACTTCATGACTAAAACACCAAAAGCAATGGCAACCAAAGCCAAGATAGACAAATGGGACATAATTAAAATGCAGAGCTTCTGTACAGCACAAGAAACCATCAATAGAGCAAACCCGGCAACCAACAGAATGGGAAAAAAGTTTTTGCAATCTACCCATCTGACAAAGGGCTAATATCCAGAATCTACAAAGAAGTAAAACATATATACAAGAAAAAAACAAACAACCCCATTGAAAAGTGGGCAAAGGATATGAACAGACACTTTTCAAAAGAAGAAATATATGAGGCCAACAAACATATGGAAAAATGCTCATCATCACTGGTCATTAGAGAAATGCAAATCAAAACCACATTTAGATACCATCTCATGCCAGTTAGAATGAAATCATTTAAAAATCTGGAGACAACAGATACTGGAGAGGATGTGGAGAAATAGGAACACTCTTACACAGTTGGTGGGAGTGTAAATTACTTCAACCGTTGTGGAAGACAGTGTGGCGATTTCTCAAGGATCTAGAAATAGAAATTCCATTTGACCCAGCAATCCCATTACTGGGTATATACCCAAATAACTATTAATCGTTCTACTATAAAGACACATGCACACGTGTGTTCATTGCAGCCCTGTGTTCAATAGCAAAGACCTGGAACCAACCCAAGTGCCCATCACTGATAGACTGGACAATGAAAATGTGGCACATATACACCATGGAATACTATGCAGCCATAAAAAACGATGAGTTCCTGTCCTTTTTAGGAACTTGGATGAATCTGGAAACCATCATTCTCAGCACACTGACAGAAGAACAGAAAAGCAAACACCACATGTTCTCACTCATAGGCGGGTGTTGAACAATGAGAACACATAGACTCAGGGAGAGGATCATCACACACTTGGGGCAGTTGGGGGGGGGGTGGGTAGGGTAGGGACGCCTTGGGGAGGGGAGGGTGTGGAGGGTGGGAGCGATAATATGGGGAGGAAATTCCAGCATATAGTATGCACCTAAAGTAAAATAAAATAAAATAAAATAAATAAATAAATAAATAAAAATAAAAAAAGGAAACACACTTCGTGTAGAATCTAGAAACGGACATTCAGAATGAATGGAAACCTATGGTGAAAAGACAAATATCTCACAATAAAAACTAAAAGGAACCTATTTATTAAACTGCTTTGCAATGTGTGCATTCACCTTCCAGAGTTTAACTGATGTTTGTATTCAGTAGCTTAGAAACACATTTTGTGTAGAATCTAAAAACAGATATTTCCAATGAAACCCAGGCCTATGGGAAACAACAGAAAGAATGGCAGTAAACCCATCAGAAAGACATCTTTGAAACTGCTTTGCAGTGTGTCCTTCCAACTCAGAGAGTTGGACCTATGTTTTGATTAACAGTTTACAAACACACTTCGATGTGGAATCTAGAAAGGGATATTTCAGATTGAATGAAGACATATTGTGAAAAGAAAAATAACTCACAATAAAAACTAAAAGGAAGCTATTTGTGAAAGTGCTTTGAAATGTGTGCATTCACTTCCCAGAGTTAACTGATGTTTGTAGTCAACAGCTTAGAAATCCTCTTTGTGTAGATTTTAAAAACATATTTCCAACGAAACCCAGGCCTAAGGGAAAAATATAAAAGACTGTCGTTGAAACTAAGAGTCCACCTCGCCAGTGTGCATGTTCGAAGGACGAGCTGCTTCTCAGGTCATAGTGACGATCACCATTAATCTGGTGATGGGTTCCTGAGACGTCACAAAGAGGAGCCCTCAGTGGCAGTGTGTCACGAATGGTGCTCAGGCCCCTCTTCGCCACGAGGTACACAAGATAGTCTCCAGAAAGGATAGCCTCCAGTGGTCAGGATTTGTGGAAGGTGGGCCAGGAGGAAGAAACCTCAGGTGGAGGGAGCCCTGGGGAAGCAGAGTGGAATCCCAATCTCAGGCCTGCACCGATGGTGTACAGGTGAGTCTCTCCAAATGTCATGCCCTGGTCATCTCCAGCACACCTTTGCCTGTGTCCCCATGGGCTGCTCTCTCAACCAAAGGTCCTAGTGGTGGACAACAGAACCCTGCAGCTTCAGGGGCTGCCTGGGGGTGAGTGATACTCTGACACTGTTGTGTGTCTGTGTGTGTGGAAGGGGTCTTGCTTGTGTGCGTGTCCCTGTATGTCTCTCTCTGGTTTCTCTCTCTCTTCATTCCCACTCACTCTCTTTCTCACTCTCTGTGTCTGTGTGTGTGTGTGTGTGTGTGTGTGTGTGTGTGTGTGTGTGTTGGGACGCTTGTGACCTGTGCACCAGAAGGTGGTTTCCTGCACGATGGCCTCTCTTTTGCTGAGCCTCTCCCCCGAGTCTCTGCCTGGGACGTGTGGCTGGTGTTCAGTCATTTCCCCAGGGGTTCCAGCTGGCAATTGTGAAGGCTTGGGCAACGTGGGGGAGGGAGCTGCGTCAGAACAGCATGGGTTTCAGTCACTTCCCTATCCTGAGCGGCCTCTTTCCTAGGATCAAGATGATCACACACCCCAGCCATGGACAAAAGCCTCACCACAGCTCACTGTCCACCTGCAGGAGGACTGCCCACCGACCTCAAAGAAGATGGTTCTCACTTCTCTCGTGTTTGCCCTAACTGAGAAATCTAGCCACAGCTCGACACAGGGCCAGAACAGGTTGCCAAGAGTGGGATATCCAAACAATCTCTGTCACTCCAACATTGGCCTTTCTGGACAAGTCAACTGTTTAGCACTCCCACCCACCGGATGCCCATAAAGGTGGCATTGTGCTGTATTTAGCCTAGACTCTGGCCTAGGCTCTGTAGAGGCTTCATGGTCTGGCTAAGTGTCTTCCACAAAGAACACTCTGTAGTCCAGCAGGGGGAATCTTCATAGGGATGCGTTTCATGTCTGTTTCCCCCTCCAAACCTCTTTCTGGATGATTTGGCAGGTGCGATGATCATGGAGCTCTGGGCTTCCATCCTCCGAGTGGGACAGGGACACACTCTCAGTCTCCATGTCCCATTCGATGGCTGCCTGGTTTGCCTTTGCCCTCTCCACAAGGCGGTGTTGCAATTCACCTGCCCTTCCTCTCTCATTCTTGAGGGCCATCCGGCTCCTCTGCTCCTGGGGAAAGTGCCTTCAAGCACTGAATCTTTTGGCTGCCACGGATGCCAGGGAGTGAGCCAAAGGGATTGGGTTTCGCTGGGTGCAGGGTTAGGTTGTCTCAGCGGTACCTGCCGGGTGGCAGGGTGGAGCACCATGCCTTGGGGCACATGGGATCTTTCTCAGCTCCAGGGAGGCCCTTCCAGCCTCTCTCCATTGTAATCTCATTACCACTTACTCACGTGGGATCTAAAAGGGATCTGAGGAGGAGTCTAGAGAGCCCACTGGGCCAACTAAATCTCCTCTTCTCCGGGGAGGTGAAGCAGAAGACTGCTCGCTGGTGGAGGCCTGGGTTTCAGTCACCTCCCCATTCTGAGAGGCCTCTTTCTTAGCACTAAGACGATTTCATCCCCCTAGCAATGGACAAAAGCCTCATCACAGCTCCTTTCCATCTGCAGCAGGGCTTCCCAGCGACTTCAAAGAAGATGGTTCTCAATTCTCTCACCTTTGCCGTCATTTAGAAATCTAGCTACAGCACGACACAGGGCCAGAACAGGGCGCCAAGAACAGGATGTAGCAATCATCTCTGTCAATCCAATGCTGGCCTTTCTGATCAAGGCAACAGTTTGGCCCTCCCCCACCACCTGGAAGCCCGTAGATGTGGCATTGTGCTGTATTTGGCCTGGACTCTGGCCTAGGCTATGTCCTCCCTCTTTCTCTGTCTGCCCCATTTCTGCAAAGCCTAGTGGCTTCTTTGTCTGTCTCAGTGTCTTCAACAAAGAACACTCCCCAGTCCAGCAGAGGAAACTTGGTGGGGGATGGGTTTCATGTCTGTTTCCCCCTCCAAACCTGTTTCGGGATGATTGGGCAGGTGCGACAATCGTGGAGCTCTGGGATGCCATCCCCGTGTGGGACAGGGAAACTCTCTCAGTCTCCATGTCCCACTCGATGGCTGCCTGGTTGGCCTTTCCCCTATCCACAAGGTGGTGTTGAAATTGACCTGCCCTTGCTCTCTCATTGTTGAGGGCCATCCAGCTCCTCTGCTC